>QVRM01005919.1:0-350293 GCA_003439945.1 Dermanyssus gallinae | reverse complement strand
GACATTTCTTGTAGATAATTGCACACATTAATTTCGGCTCCATTAAGCACATAGCTTGTTCGGAGCCCCTTTTATGAATAACAATGTATACTTTATATATGCCATTTTCACCTATTTACAATATATTGCAACATGATTGTATTTTTATACCACTTTTAACCAGATACCAAAGTTTCAAGATAATGCTCTTTGAGATCGCATTTGAATTGAGCAGGGACTTTGTCTGCCTAACGGAGGCCGGTACTTTGTTCCAGTAGGAGGCCCCAATGTTTCTGATTGATAGCCTTGACTGGTTGGAGTTGGCGTGTGACAGAGTAAGCAGGTTTGATGCGTTACCCCTTGTAGATATGGGTGTTGCTGATGTTGCCAGACCATATAAGTTTGGATGCACTCCAAGGAGTATACGCTTAATTTCAACTACGAGACAGTATTCTAAGTTTTGGGAACGGCAAAATGTTAATATTTTGTAGTGCGGTTGCACTGAATCTCGCATCCAGAGGTCCAGAGTTTTCTCAGTGCTCGTTTTTGGAGTCGGTGAAGCGACCTGATAAGACGCATCTGTGTTAAGCCATAAACTTCTACAGCGTAGGTCAGGTGACTATGGACGTAGGCAAATACATCGCCATCAGGCAGTTTTGGGAAGAATTCGTCGAGCTCTGTATAGAGCTGCATTGCTGCCAGATATTTTCTTACGTATATGTGTGACATGCGCTTCAAAGGTCAGCTTTCGTCCAACGTAACGCCTAGGAACTTCGTTTCCTTTAGAAGCGAAAGGGCTATGCCGTCGACTGGAAACGGAGGGGATTAATCGTAACGGAACCCCGCGGGGAAAGGAATTGCATTACACCTGTTTTCCTCCAATTCATATAGAGACCGTTACTCCTGAACCATGATGATAACCTCTGAAGGTCCTCGCGGACCATAGCCTCTACCTCAGTTGGGGAGTTCCCGACGAATAGGGCGGTGGTATCGTCCGCAAACAAGGTCACTTTGCATGTTTTATTACGCTAAATATGTCGTTAATAAAGATGTTGAAGAGAAGTGGATCCTGAGCCACTCCCACAGATATATTTCTTACATCCGAGATTGCATTGCCCACTTAAACAACTTGCCTCCTATTCGACATAAACGACCGCAGCCAAGACAAAAAAATATCATCCGCTCCATACAGAGTTAACTTTTTAATCAGAATATTTACATCAACTGTATCAAATGCTATTCTAAGATCTATAAATACGCCGGTGACTCTCTTTTTTAACATTAGGTTTCTGCGAACCTCTTCAACAAAATCCATGATGGGTACAGTCCTCGACATTTTGGATGCGAAACTGAACTGAAGCTGACTTAGGCCATTAAACATGACAAAGTGTTCGTTCAACTGTTCAAATATAGCTTTTTCGAAAATCTTGGACATTGGAGGGGGGATACTGAATTTTCCTTGCTTAGTCTGTCACCGCCTTTAAACAGTGGTACAGCGCGGTACAATTTGAGGGCCGTAGGGTAGATCTCCTGGCGTGTCGACAGATTTACTATGAATGCCACTAATGCCACTGCGTCAGCAATAACGTCAGCGCGGTGTCTCAAGACTTGAGAGGGTATGTGACCTTCTCCCACCGAGCAAATGGTGACCCTTTTCAGCAGGTAATGCACTCGATCCACAGGGACCGGCCTAGGCGAAAATGGCTCGTGCAGTTTAGGTATCGACATCGGTACCTCGTAAGCGGCCGAACATTCAGTGTCAGCCGTTACGCAAGTTGCATAATAGTCATTAAGGATGTTAGAAAGTTGTACACAGTCTGTGACTATCTCATCATCAATCATTAGTTTGACACACTTTTTTTCCTGGGCACCTCCCATTACTGGCTGGATGGCTTCCCATGAGCTCCGCCTCTCCTGTATTCTATCGCAAACAATCTTCCCATTAGCCTCCAGCCTGCACTTTCTTGAAAACGAGACAACTTTGTTTCTCAGTCTAACATACGTTTGACGCCTGCGGGCGTTGGGGTCACTGCGATACGCCGTATAGGCTGCCTCCTTCTCCTTTATCATTTCAAGCAGCTCGGCAGTGACCCATGGCTTACGTGGCTGACCTTTGTTCAACTTTTCCTTAATTTCTCTTTTGCCTCTAGTCACTACCGCCATCACTCTCTCGTTAAAGCACGCAAACGCCCCGTCTACATCCGAGATATCGTATAAGTCATTCCAGTTAGTTATTGCAAGTTCTGCCAATATTTGGTCGTAATTGTATTCATAGGTCATAGAGGCAGGTCGGCCTATTCTCTTAGAGACTACAGAAATAAATGTTGTGTGGTGGTCCGAGAAGATAGTTGTGAGAGCTCCAGATGCGAGTAACGACAACGTCTGCACGTTAGTATAGATGTGATCGATGCAAGTGGAAGTGTTATATGCGGTTCCTCTACGTATTGTGGTTTCCACCCTGGTTGGAACATTGACAACTTCTTTATAGCAGAACTGTTCTAAAGTTTCAATTAATTCCTGTGCCTCGACAGACTCCGCCATTGTATTGAGATTTGCGTCACCGAGTATTATGAATTTCCTATTACCGATTCTTGACAAGAGAGTCTCCAACGAGGTAACAAAGTGCGCTGGGTTTCCCTTCGGCTGCCTATAGAAGACACCTACAATAGTGGTGTCCCCTTCAGCGCCACCCTCTATTTCCAGAAACAGACTCTCACAGAGCAGATCGTCTGAGATTCTAAATTTGAGATCATTACGTTCTCGCGCAACATAATCACTTCTCACATATAGTGCCACTCCTCCCCCCCCGACCTTCTCTACAACTAAAGTAGGAGTTGTATTCAGTTAACTTAAGTGACGGACATTCTACCGACTGTAGCCTTGTTTCGGATATTGCTAGGACCGATGGCAATCGTGGTAGACAAGATAGCATGGTTTCTACATCATGAGTATTCTTTTTCAAGTCATTAACGTTACAATGTATACAGAGTAGTGCATCCGAGATGCACTGGAACGTCGATATATCTACAGTCTGATTACACATGATACATTAGGGATATCTGTATGCTGAACTGCCGAGCGCAGCGAGATCCATGTCTGCGGTAAATTCCTTCCACGGCGAATTACTCGTTATCTTGGTCTGCAACCGACAGTCAGAAGTCCGAGCATCAAAGATTTTCCTCTGGCCCTTGAGCTTACGTAGCTGGTAATAGACGTTGGCATTTTCGGGCGTAAGATGGTCGTTAGCGTAGATAGAGTTGTTACTAGCAGAGAAAGCTGGGAGAAGGTTAGATCTTGGTTTTTTCTCCCGGCATCTCCGCTGTACCTCTACTTTTTTCCACCGGCAGACGAAACGGACCAGCACTGAGGATCGATCGGTAACGTTCTTGCCATTTACTTTTACCATCCGCGGGCATCGGTGCGCGACATCAATGTCTCTCTCCTCGACCGGCGCCTCAATCTTTTCACACAGTTCAATGATGGTTGCCCGAAGATGCTCTTCTGTTTCACGTTCTCGCGCCGGTATTCCGCTGAAAAGAATATCAGAACGTCTTCCATATTGATCTAGAAAGCGCGCTTGCTTCTGTGTAGAATTTGCCACCTCTCCGGCTGATGTTATTGCCCCGCGAGCAGCTTCCGCCGTCACCACTGCCCTTTCAGCCGTTCGAGCCACCTCATCCACACTATTGGCATAATACTCCATTGAGGAATCTACTTGGTCAACTCGACTCTTGAGCGTATCAAACTCTTGTTTTAAGTGAGTAACGGCATGAGTGAGCTGCAGACACTCACTCACTTGCAACTGCAATGCTTTTATCTGCTTGGACAGTCCTGCCAAACTGAGCATGATGCTACGCATATCAATATCACCGACAAGACCACCATCCTTGACGGCCGCACCAGCCACCAGCCGTTGACCGCTGTCGCTCACACAACTGCCGCTCGCGCTGTCGCTCACACAATTGGCGCTCGCGCTGTCGCTGCTGCTCGAGTTCAAATTTTCGTTCGAGGCGGTCTCGGATGCCACTTCTCCACTGTCGCCAGAGATCGACGGCGATCCTACCAGCTCCGGACTCATTAGTCTTGTTGGGGGTAGTTGGCTTGAGGAAGGCGAGTTTTTTGCTGCAGAACAGTGGATACACTTCCAGACGAACGAAGCATCTTCCGCCTTCTTTTTAGCGATGAGTGTTGGAATTACATCAGCACAATATGGGTGAAACAGTCGCGGGCACACATCACATGTCTGTGAAGCTCGAGCGATCGATAAGTCACATTTACCATATACACGTTTCTTGGTTGTTGATTGCATGTTCTGGCTCATCTTATCAAACTGGTTGCTGCTGCGTTGAGGACGTTGACAGCTCCCCTGAAAACCTGACTCGACATCTCAGGAAGCTCTCAAATAAATACAGCGACACAACGGATGGCATTAACGTGTTGGTATATAAGCAATGCGACCGTATGTATAACTTTATCGCTAATATTCCGACGTTATCTTGAAGAAGAAGAACTGTATCTGGTCCGTTGCGCTGTGCCGTCGTGTGCCCAAAGGAGAGAAGACTGATGCACAGAGCAAACGGCCTGTATCGATTACTTCTGTTGTCAGTAAACTCTTTGAGAGAGTGATTGCTGAAGCCGTCTACAACAAAGCAAATCTTTAGGGACTCATCTCAAGAGAACAGTTCACCCATCAGCCAGTGTTCCAGGGTTCTGCATCTTCTTGAAACTCAGAATGATTAGGCTGTGATGTTTAATGACAACAATCCATTCGATTGAATATATGGTGTCGGTAAAAAATTCAAGTGAATGGCTGCATTCTTACGTGGCAGAACTTTTTGCGTCCGTGCCAATGACAGCCTATCATCCTGTGCTCAAGCCTCTTCGGGCTGTCCAAAGGACACTACACTTGGTCCGCTTATATAATGCTGATCTACATATTGTATACGGATTCACTAAAGTATATCGTCCCGAAACATATACATATGAGAATCTATGCAGACAATGTTACGATGTATACTATTGCTGATGATGCGACTGCGGCCTGAAACAGTATTAGGCAACTTCGTTAAATGGTCTTGTAAACTTGATCTCAAATTGACCGTACATAAGTGCGCTATTCTACATTTTGGTAGCCTACACCCTTGGCGGTGAGCATCTGCAAGCTGCAACAATTATAAAGGAGTTGGGTGTATTGACTTGCACTAGTTTAAAATATAGCGCACGTATAACTGAAATTGTCGCCCATCCAGGAAAGTAAACTGGATCATGCGGACGTTTGTATTGTTTGATGCTAGGCTCAACGCAAGTCTCTACAAACAGTGTGTGTTGCCGGTGGTACTGTACGCATACCTTGTTTGGAACACAGGCCTTGCGAGAGACAAGAAACTTATCTCCATAATACACAACAGGTTTTTAAAACGTGTCGGATACAGGTGCAACATTGACCCTAAAGGAATTGAGTATATTATCAATCTTTCCATCAGAACAGGAGTATACCCCAATTTCCTAAAGCTATACCGTGTGGTTCCATTGTTCAAAGGCGGGGATCGCTTGTGTCGAGACAACTACAGACCTGTCAGCATTCCCGCGCCCATATCGAAAGTCTTCGAAAAATGCATTATTGAACAGTTTAGTTTTAGAAATACGGAACAGATACAATTAAAGAAGACGGGAGCAGCGGTATTTATTGACCTTAGAAAGGCGTTTGATACAGTAGATCTAGACATTCTTTAAAAAATTATTTTCATATAGGGCGAATGAAAATGTTATAAGGTGGGTGCGCTCATTCATATCTGAAAGACGTCACGTTGTCCAAATTGGACAATCCCTTTCCCGTATAGAAAATATATCAATTAGAGTGGCTCAAGGGAGCATCAGTGGTCCGCTATTATTTAATATTTTTGTTAACGATATTTTTAGTATTCCAATTCATGTTAAACTAACCTTGTTTGCTGACGACACAACGGCTCTATTCGTGGGCGATTCCCCAACACGTTGAGGCAATTATTTGTGAGATATTGAGAGGCTATCTCTATGGTTCAGAAATAACGGCCTCTACATTAATTGGTCAAAAACAGGAGTTGTTCAATTTAAAACTCCAAGGGGCCAAACGACAATCAATTTGGAAGCTTTGCATGCGACCGCACGCTTGATATGCTAGTTGAAACGAAGTTTCTGGGTATGGTTCTTGAGGAAATCTGATGTTCCAGACACATGCAAAACATGTCAGGAAAAATTGGTCAGTGGCGTAGCCGCCATATACCGCACTCGCAAAATCCTTCCTCGCCAATGCCTCACGGCAATGTACCACGCGTATGTACAGTGCCACTTAACATATAGTCTGGAGGTGTACGGTCCTTCTTATGCGTCTCATATAACCCCGCTTCATCTGCTTCAGAGAAGGGCACTTCGCCTCGTTTTAGGTCTCCCAATTCGTCTCAATGCCAATAGAACAATATAAAGAACTCTCAGTGCTCCTGCTATCATACCTAATCAAATTTACCATAGTTGTCGAAATAAAGCGTATTTTTTTTGTCACCATCCCAACCTGGTTGGCCTTATCGAATCAAGGACCCAAAACTCCCGAGGTCCCTTCGGCCACAAGTACACAATCATGGCTTGCATTCTGTAATTTAGGTGCACATTAGGACACTTATATCGCTTAATCAATTTAAAAACACTGAGAACGCACTATCTAACCTTACTTGCGTCTGATTAAATCATAACTATGTAATCATGTACAAAATTCATAGATAAATAATTGCAATAACACGAGATACCACGGTGATAATGTATAAAATCTTACTGTAAATTGTACATATGCTTCGCACTAGCCTGTGGCTATTTAAAGTGGTAACACAAATGAGAAACTACAATTAAGTATAAATAAACGTCATGTCATATCTTATTATATCATCAGGACGGTGTAATATTGCTCGAGCCGAACTTGCACTTCGAAAAGTGGAGGGCTACCCGCAGCAAGTTGAATTTCGTATATTTAAGCATTTTTAAGAAGAAAACCCACTTCCAGATTATCTTGTTTTAAGGTCGAATAACCCGCGGTGTGATGTGCCTGTCCATGCTCTCAAATAAGCAAATGTTGTTATTGTCAATAATGTATTTTCCTGGCGATTGGCCCGCCGGTTACGTGATATGTGCAATCTTTTAATACTCTTTTTTTTCAATAAGTGTATTTGTGCAATGTATTTTTGATGTCTATATTTACCAGCAACACCATAGCTGGTCAGTTTCAGATAAAGAGGAAAGTATGTTTTGCGCTGCACCCCCTTTACCAATTTTTTTTTATCTTTGTCGCTTGTTTATAATCCACAAGGTGAAAGGATTTGTCATCGTCTTACGTAGGAACCCGGCGGCTTTTTAAACTTTTTTAATAATTAAAAAAAAATATATATATATATTTGTTCTTTGAAAGTTGAACCATTATTTAAATTTCGGCGCATTTCTATGCTCTCTAGCTTCACCTTTGTCGCTTCAAGCACCGAGTCGCGAAACACGAGACGTCACACTTTCATTTATTTTTTTACTTCTTGAAAAGAGGAAAAACCGCGCGGTGCCAAATTGGGTGAGCTGGCGCGTTGTCATGGTGGAGGAGAAATCGTCTAAACATTTTTAGAACTTTTTCTGGTAAACGCAGTAAAAACTTTTACGAATCTCCAGAGCAATGAAGGTCGGCTCTCCTCGAATTTATTAGAAATTCTCAAGCCAGAAAAATCTGCGCCTCTTTTTCGTCCTGTAGCAATCACGAGATACGTATCATCGAGCAGATTTTTTGATGAGATCGGGGTGGTCGTGCAGAAGCCTATAGAGGCACTTAGCATCTAGCCCAAAGTCTCCTCTAGCGGTGCATATGCTAGCTTCTAGTTTTCGCTGCCTTGCCACCTTTTTGTCGTCTGTGCTGTATATATATATATATATATATATATCCGTCACTGCCGGGGTTCCCCAAGGATCTGTACAGGGACCAACCTCCGTGGAACATAACCTACGATGGAGTACTTAGACTGCCGCATCCCCCGGGAGTTTATTCTATCGCCTACGCAGACGATCTGGCACTGATCGTTACCGCCAGTGACGAGGATTTGCTCGAAGGAACAGTCAACGGAGCCTTGGCTAATATCCGACAACATCTCCGCACGCTTGGCCTTGAAATGGCTTTATAAAAAACGGAAGCAATCCTTCTAAACGGTCTGAAGCGTCCTCCACGCAAACTAAATTTACACCTGGAAGGCCATCCAATAACACCCACGCCCGTGGTCAAGTACCTGGGCGTGATCCTGGATAGAGCTCTCACAGGGACACCTCATGTGCGCTATGTAGCTAAAAAAGCAGCCAAAGCCTCAGTATAGTTACGGAAAATCCTCCCACGGACCAGAGGAGCAAGCGACTCTCGGCGCGGACTCTTAGCATCAGTAATATACAGCATCATGTTATACGCCGCACCCTTATGGGAACGCACGACTACAAGAGCTACAACACGTCGCCTCCTCAACAAGACCCAAAACCCTATAGCGCTTAACATAGCACGAGCAAATCGCACGGCTTCCACAGCAGCCGTACAGGTCCTCTCCAGACAAATTCCCTGGGACTTAAGAGTAAAAGAATTGGCATCAAGAAACCCTGTAACCAACGGACTGACGGAGGGCACACTAGTCATCAGAACCGACACCCGAAGCGAATGGAGCCAGCAGTCCAGCCGGGCCATCCTGGATATTGGACAAGATCAATACTTCCTGATCTTAAAAAATGGTACAGCCTCAAACACGGTTCGCTTATCTACCCACTCGCGCAACTGCTTACAGGCCATGGTGCCTGTTTTCAGAGTACCTACACCGCATTGGTAAAACTGACTCCCCTGTTTGCCGCATGTGCAACTCGGGGGAGCCGGATGATGTAAGGCACTGCTATGAGCGGTGCTCCTTCTTCGACACTGAGCGAGAGCTATTGTCCCGAACCTAGGACTGCAGAACCCCCTGACATGCCAGACCCTTGTAGAGGCGCTCCTCAAAGGTCACAAATCCTGGATTCTGGTAAGAAGATTCGCACAAGGTATCTCTGAGGCAAAAATAACTGCCGAGCAGCTTAAATGGCAAGAAGAGTGGCCAGGTGAAGTAATCTCGAGAAGACAGTACTGCGGCCACCCCCGTCAAGGGGCAAAGAGGACGACTGGATTTTAGTGGGTGCGAGTCCCACACTACTGTGGCTTTAACAACGTCGCCCGGTGTGCATAACGCATTTTACCAGTTACCTCTATAAAAAAAAATAATATATATATATACATATATATATATATATATATATATATATATATATATATTTTTTTTTTTTTTTTCACCTAACATTTATATATACATCTCACCTAATATCGACGCGGCATTTGTTCTGCAAGCTGCCAATGAAAGCAGCTGCCTCAGAAACTCGCCTTTGCGTGTATCCCCGGTGTTTATTATTATTATTATTATTATTGTTGTTATGTGTTAGGACAATACAATTGTGAGGTGTAAATGTGTATCCTTGTTATTTCGTAGTTACTAGCTATTCTCAGCCCATCGCACCTAATATCGACGCGGCATTTCCTCTGCAAACTGCCAATGAAAGCAGCTGCCTCAGAAATTCGTCTTCGCGTATATCCCCGGTGTTTGCTTGTATTCGATTACCTAAGTCTTTTATAAATTTCGTTGTATTTCTGCTGACCGGGCCCATTGTTTCCATTGCAATCGGCACGAAATTAAATCTAGGCTTTAACTCTGTGTATTTACGCCACTTTTCTTTTTCTGCGTGTTCGGTAACCCACCCCGCCTCCTTCTTCTTCTTCTTCTTCTTCTTCTTCTTCTTCTTATTATTATTATTATTATTATTATTATTATTATTATTATTATTATTATTATTATTATTATTATTATTATTATTATTATTATTATTATTATTATTATTATTATTATTATTTTAAAAGAAAATAAAAAATAAATTTTACTAATAGTTACATTAAAAAATAAAATAATTATAAAATTAATTGGGTTACGAGTTGATACTATAAATATATTAATAAAAAGAAAAGAAATAATTCAGAAGATAGTATAAAAAATTATTTTAATTTTGGGGATTAGTGATGAGCATATATCTTCTGATATTTTATATAATACTATTAAAATGTATTTTTATTTGAATTACAAAATCAATATTTTATATAAATTAAATAATTTATATTTTAAATAATTTAAATAAATTAAATAAAATAATCTGAGGCAGCTGCTTTCATTGGCAGCTTGCAGAACAAATGTCGCGTCGATATTAGGTGAGATGTATATATAGATGTTAGGTGAAATATATATATATATATTTTTTTTTATAGAGGTAACTGGTAAAATGCGTTATGCACACCGGGCGATGTTGTTATTATTATTTTTTTATTATTATTTATGCTTTTAGTCTAATGTTGTGAGATCGAGTGTATGACCCCGATTCCAGCAAATGCCATTTATCTACTCATTCCTTCATATATGCAGGGTGCGTCAGTTAAATCCGGACTAAACGTCATCGCCCGTTTCGCAATTTATGTCTAAAGAAAAACAGATATTTTGGTAATTTTTTTTACGTGCCGTTAGGTACACTCCTGAGGAACATTTTTATTCAATGTAGCTACCACCAGCAGCAATTACACTTTCAATTCTGGCGCGAAAGCGCCCGCTAACTTCTTAAAAGTTAGCGGATTGAGGTTCTTGAACAACTCGACAATTGCTCTGCGTAGCGCTTCTGTATTTGCATGTCGAGACCTGTTAGTCTCTTGCTCAACAACGCCCCATACATAGAAGTCCAGAGGATTCAAGTCTGGACTGCTAGGGGGCCATATCGTTTTGTCCCAGAACGCCGTCATGTTGCCCCGTAGCCAATCCTGGACGAGATGACTGGTGTGGGCGGGAGCGCCGTCTTGTTGAAAGACATATTGTCTTCCATTGGACACTCAATCATCCATGGTTTTACCACGCTTCGCAGAACACGTAAATACACTTCCTTTGTTACGGTTTCGTGTCTGTCAAAAAAGTGTGGGGGCATCACGTCTCCTTCATTCGACACAACACTTAGGACGTGCACACTGACAGGATGTTTGGTTCTATGCACGATTGGTACATTCTCAGGGTTCTTTGCGAGCCACCGGTCATTTTTCGGGTTATGTTTTTGGTCAATGGTGAAGATTTTTTCGTCGGAGAAGAATCGAAGATGTCCCGCCATTTCGTCTCTCAAAAACGTGAGGATGAGATGGCAGCAAGTCATCCTCTTATTTTTCGCGGCCTGAGACAACATCTGTCTGACTTAAAAAGTGTAAGACTTGTAGCGCAGTTCTTCGTTGATAATCCGACGCATAGAACAATCACTCATATTGCATTTGATCGCTAAACGGCGCATCGATAGACTTGGATCCTTAAAAACGCAGTTGTGCACCATTTTGGTCACTCTTGGCGTCCTCACTTCTCGTCGGCGGTTGTGAATCTTCCTTCCAGGTGTTGCACTACCTAGCCCTGTCTCTTCTGCATCTCTGTAGCGCCGGGCAATGTCGTAGACCGTTGCTCGTTTAAATCCAGTGATGTTGACGATTTCGGCTGGCCGATGTCCGGCACAAAGCAATTCGATAACGGTTGTTCTTCGGTCATATTCTGGACCCAGGTTGCGGCGGCCGTTCATGATGACAATGCGTTTTTGTTCTATTGTGAGTGGGCTGTCTGCTAACGCAAACCGATCTGAATTAACGCCTTCCGTCTATGCTGGGTAGCCCGCAAAAATTTGTCTGGATGTAGCTGACGCACCCTGTATATATACATATATATGGTGGTGTGGCATCACTACCAAATGGGCTCATGCCAAGCCAAGTCGCTATAGCATATTTGACAATTAGAAACTGTGCCGCTGCGCTTTAAGGTGCACCGGGGAACACACGTTCAAAACCCTTAGATGAGTGACATCACTACCTTTGGTAAAATGAACGTACTATTTTGTTATGTAATTGTTATTGTCGTTGCTGTCGGCGTAGCATAACAGTGGAAGAACAAAATGAAATCGTGCATGCAAGTTTTGATCGTGCGAAAACGCATGGTTTCAAGCGGTACCACTACTATGCTTTACTACTACAATATGCTAAAATGTCGCGTAGCCGATGCCCAGATTGATTAGGCTCTAAAACTGCGGCGCTTTGCTATGAGGGCTTTTGTGATCAGAACAGGTGGCCCGCGAGGACACTGCCTTCTGCCCGTCATACCGTGCTTTTAGGTAACTTCCTGCCACATGTCTGTAAGAGGGCTTAGCAAAATACCGGTTTGATCTTTAAAACAATAGCCGTTTAAGAGCCGATGGAGCCTAGCCTGGCCCAGACAGTTTATGATAAGTTAAGAGTAGGCATAAAAGGTTCACGTTTGCGATACTTTTTCAAGCCTAGTCATTTCCTTGACATCCAGTGTGGAAGCGCCTCACCTTGTAAACTATAGATAGATATTTATGTATGCATGTATACGTATTTTTTTTTGCACAATAAATGTCCTCATAATGATGTTCAACTGGAAAAACACTTTACAGTTGCTTTTGGAATAACATATAATTATATATTTGTTTTCCTACATAGACCTTTCTTCACGCTCGCTGCGAGTAATAGATGGATTTCTGGAACACAGTCGAGCGATACATGCACACACCACGGCTGGTACACTAGGATTTACAAGCGAGGAGGTTGACGACGGAGGGCTATTTACTAACACATTAATGCACTCTGCCTCTACACATCTCCGCTAGCATTGCTTTGTATAAGCGTTGGCTATTCTTCAAGCCACGCTCCATATTTTCTTCATCCCCCTCGGTGTATCGCACCACGCGTTTAGCTTTTAAAGTTTGGCCTTCTTCTAAACGTGTGATGCCACACCTATAGGCGTTCGTTTTCGCGTGCTGCCATCTCGCAGGCGTCTGTACATCCATCCACTCGCCAGTCAAGAAGTTTTTCCCTTGTCTGTCCCTCTTTATTCCGCTTGGTATCTTGGCTAAAGGTAAACGATACTCTACGACCGAATTTTCGCAAATGTTGTTGTTGCTGCTGCTCTTGTTAATGATATTCTTATTGTTGCTATAGTTGATGTTGTTGCTATTGGCATAGTTGCTAGAGTTGATGTTGTTGTTGATGATGTGGGTGCGTGAATGCTCTCGTGGGTGCTCCTATTTCTGCTTTTCGCCATTCCTGCCGCTCTGCAGGGGTCTCCAGGGCGAGAGTGGTATGGGGCCAGGGTCGGTAGCTACACCAATCAATGGGGCAGGGCGGCGTCGCGTCAGCCACTGCTATCAATCTCTCAGGCGGTGGCGTCGCTCAATCTTTTTCAGACGCAACAACAATCTCGCAACTAGGGAAAGCGAGATGCAAGGCCAGTTCGATTGGGCCCTCATTTTGAAACGCGCCTCGTTCCATTTTCCCGCGTTTCAGACGGGAAATGCTTCCTTGTCTTTAGGTGGTACCTCGTATGCAACATGCGTTCGTGTATGTGTGGGCGTATCCGTGCTTTAGAAGAGATGGCCGAGAGAGAAAGCGAGATAAAGCTGTATGTCAGCGTGAATTGGACTTTTCGGCCCGGCTGACTACAGCGGCGCCCTCATCAAGTCTACTAAAATCGCCTCGCGTTCTCTATTTCTTCTAGCCAATTTCGACTGTGCGTCTTTTAATTTCAAACCTATGGGCCCAGATAAACAATGTGGTTATCAAGAACAGCCCAGAGGCCATTGCGCGGCGCTAAAGCGGATGCTACTGTTCTCTGTCGTTATTGTCGTCGGAGTTGCCACCTTGAGAGTGAGTGATTGGTCTTGCGACACTCATTTTCTATCAACCTCACAACGAACATCGAGACAAAAGTTAAAAGACAGACACTATCTCACTCCGAGTAGTCGGTTCTGCTTTCTTTATGTTTGAACGAACGGTAACGTATTGCAAGATTAGAGTAAACATTGAGATGAGGTCTTTGTCAAGTTAATTTAGTTAGATGTTTGTTAACGTGCATATGAACTTAAGCCAACTAGATGATAGGCAGTAAACCTTAGCACGGCCATGTGTGCTTTAATGTACCCAATGTAATGATCAGAAACTACACGGTTAATTTATCATAGTTACGTTGTAATCTTTGGTGCTCATCTTAGACAGAACTTCTGTCCATATATACACGACATTAAAACAGAGCATGTAGTACACACATCATCATGTGAGAAGCTTGAAGACAGAATATTATATAGTTTATTAGGTTTTCCGCAAGCTGTCTTACTATACATTAGCGCAGTACATTTTGCCGCCATAATTCTACTTCGACTCCTAGTTCGCTTCATGCACCCAAGACTGTAAGAAAGTTAACACTTGTCGTGCAACCCACTTGTTTGTGACATAGCGCAAGAGTCATGAGCCCGAACCACGGCACGCATATAAAAACAAAGTTAGAACTACAACAATTACCTAAGTAGTTAGAGTCAACAATAGAAAACAGCAATATCATACAATAATAGCTGTAGAAAGGGTAGTAAGAAAAAATAGAGAAATAACAGCTCTAAGCTATATCAATAGACAAGAAAACAAATAGCTGCAGTGTCAATAGCAGCATCATCAATGGCGTCGGTATTATTTAAAACCGTGCTGCTGTTCAAAACGTTTTTAGAGTGAAAACAAAAAAACATTAAATTAAAATCTTTCCGGCCGATACCGTTGTTCGCACTCTCTTCAGAGGCCCTTCACCGGGTGCACACCATTGGCGAGATGCTCCTTGGGTCTGGGAAGTATAGTGATGAACCCTAGAGGTTATGAATCTGCGCCAAGCATCTCGGCCATATACGTCAACGATTTACCACACATTTACCACGTTTATCTCAGTAGTCGCCTTTCGGCATCCTAAACGTAGTTCGTTCTTGGTGCTCGTGCAATAATAATAATAATAACTCCCTGTTGCAAGCGGAGCCGGACTATATGGATTGCGACCACGTCATCTGCGCGATATGTTGGATCAAACTGTTGTTTCGTCAGAATGCCTGCTAAATGATCTAAGCATATTCTTTGGCAGAGTGTTAAACGGCACACTACCTAAGCTTTGTCTAGCAGTATTTTATGGTGCAAATCGTATAGCTCTTAAGAAAAAGACAACTCTATAAGGCCCATAGTTTGTGGTTTGAGTTTGCGTAGGAGTGCTGCAAAGATAGCAATAGCGAGAAATAAAAAGACAATTTTGACAGCGATCTTGCCACATCAAGTTGAAGTGGCTGTTAGAGGCGGGCAAGAAGCACTGGTACATGCTACACGCGCCTTTTTGGAGACTGAGGACCAAGTGAAGGTTTTGGTTAAACTAGACTTTTGCAATGCATGTAATACGCTAAGAAGGGACAATATACTGGATGCAGTGATGAAGAAAAGTCCAGAGCCTTTGGTAAGGTCTGTCAAAGTTACAGAGATCCTTCACTTTTGACTTGGGGCACAACTTCAACATTGCGTTCGGAAGCAGGCATTCAACAGGGTGACCCGCTAGGTCCTGCTCTATTTAGTCTCGGTATATCAGATCTAGTATCGCAACTACAGAGCCCTTTCAACGTGTGGTATCTAGATGACGCCACGCTTGCCGGCTCCGCGAGTAGCATTGCGACAGATTTAAGAAGAATGCTGCAGTTTAAAGAAGACGGGGGAGATTACCGCTGTCGGGGGCTCGCTTCAGGAGAGAGAGGAAGCAATCCAGGAGATCACAGAAATACTTCCCGACATCACGCGTGTAGAGCTAAACAACATAGAAGTTTTGGGGGCCCCCGTAAAGCAAGATGGAACTTCGCATCCACCCTCTAGGAAGAAAGAAGCCCTTACTAAAATTCGTCCACGACTGACACGCTTGCTATTGACTTAGCTCCTGTCTGCTACGCTGCTTCACTGGTCCGATTTGGTCCGGTCGCAGCCTCGTTAGTGGAGCAGGCAGTTCGACCACAAATAAAAGCTGAAACCAGTAACGCACGGGACACTATTAGAACCATACTGGACCCGGGCCCTTTGGAAGAATATCCCAGCCAATATAATCTCGATGAGCTAAAAAAAAGAGCAGGGAGATCTTAGAGGGGCTCCCGGAGAGACCGTGCCGTGTTCTTAGCGGCACAAGATAACGTCTGTGGGGGTTCGCTTAAAGCCTTACCCTCGCCTCAGCTCGGCACCATGCTGGATTCCAACTCTTTCCGCATGATGTCAGAACTTAGAATCGGCGCTCCTGTCTGCGAGCCGTTTCAGTGCAAACTGTGTGGAAAGATGGTAGATTCCAGTGGCCTACACCCACTGAGGTGCCCGAAGAGCGCCGGTAGATCGTCCAGACATGCTGAACTATGGGTGACCATTGCATTATGGTCACATGGGAAGTCCCTAGCTTGGGATGCAACGGTTTCGTGCACCACCGCGGCTTCCTATTTATACCACAGCTTAGTTGAGCCGGGGTGGGTGGCAAAGCACGCGGACGCCAGAAAACGGGTTAAATACGCTGGACTGGAAGCAAGTTATACTTCTGTGCCTATTGCCACGGAGACGCTAGGACCAATCAGCAAGGGAACCGAAGCATTTCTTCAAGTAAGCGAATTCAGGAGGTCACAAGCGACCAAAGAGAGGGTCAATTCTTGAGGAAAGCGTTGTCCTTGGCCGTTTGCAGAGGGAACGCGGCATCTATTTTGAGCGCCATGGAGTGAAATAATTATTTAAAGAAATTGCAATTATACGTTTAGACCTCACAATTGTAACATTGTTTAAATAATAATAATAATAATTTTTGGAACAAGGGTTTATTTTGTCAATATGCACATGTATCACAATTATCAATATATTAGTTATATAATATCTACAATATTGCTTATATTATAGATAGATATTATATTGCTTGAGTATCGGTGACAACTCAACATCATCTTGGCGTTGCCTCTCTGTAATTCTAATGACACTCTCTCTCGGAGGAACGCGGTCGATTTTGGCTCCGCTGTGGCCTCGAAGAGCGTTTTCCCAAGCTCCTTTGTCAGTCTGAGTGCATCCTTGCCCCAAAAGCCAGATGACTCGAGGCCGAACGCCATTACAACGTGGTCCTCCAGGAGATGCGCGTATAGGCGCCGTTTGTGCATCTCCCGTTGGTGGATAATGTTGCCGACGCCCGCGTTGGCTAGTGCACGATAGCCGAGGGCGTACGTGTCGGAGACGGTGACGTCCCATGTCAGCGGCCGATTATGGTCCCAGTCTCGGCTGGTAAGGCCATTCGGTCGACGCTTGTCGTCGCTCTGTAGTCCACCAGGCTCCAGTGTGACGCGGTAGCCGCCTTGTCTGGAATTAGTTAGCTTACTGCCGACTAGCTCGGACGGAAACACGTCAAGCTCCGGCAGCGTCGAATGAAACCGCTTTCAGTCTAATGCCGTATATATCTAACTCACAGGCAGACAGAAGAGTTAAGTGGGTAGCCTGAGTGGCGATTTGGTCCCACCCCTTCTGCCTATTGACCTGTTCCTCAGAAGGATGACCAGACTGACGCGCGTCCCAGATCCGAATGGCGTTGTGTTGGTGGCTTATGAGTCCACCGGTAGTAGCGGTCACTGCGGAGGCGCAGCTATGCGACGAAGCAAGAAAAGCGGGCAAGGCAAGGTCCGTGGCCGAGCGAATGCTCATTCCACCCAGCCGGTCCGAAACGCTTGCCTGCAACCATGCCTTATCATCGAGCGTCAGGTCAAGGATGTTTTTCAAGGCTCTCCTCACTTGGTCGTCGAGGTCCAAAGTTTCTGACGGCAAAAGGAAGGTAAGTGAGGTCCTTAATACATACAGGACCTTTTGTACTCCCATTGCGTGCCGAAGCAGAAAGTAGGCTTGATGTCTACCGAGATGACCCAGCCTCTGGTAAAGTCGGGAGAGTTGTTCTCCCTTCTCGGCCAGTACCGGGCCGATCATTTGGGGAAAGACCGCCGTACCCAGCAGGTCCAGTTCACAACGGTCTTTTACAACCCAGCAGGTCCAGTACACAACGGTCTTTTTTCCGATGCCCGGGAGGTTGCTGTTAAATTCTGCAATCACCTGCTGTCTCTCTTCGTCCTTGAAACTCTGTAGGAATAACTCGCATTTAGATGGGTTAAACTGTAGTCCGCTCTATTTCTCGAACGCTCTGAGATCCTTGATGTCTTTGAGTAATGCCGAAGGATCGTTGTCAAGAAGGGTCCCATCGTCGAGGTAAAACAGAGGGACATTGGATGTCACCTGATTGACGTACTGATGCAACAGCAAGCTAAACACAAGAGGAGCCGCTACGTCTCCCTGCTGACAACCGGCTGATGACCTGATTTTAACTTCACCGAACATTAGAGGAGTCGGCCTGCTATATGCCTGGTACATCATTGGATAGAGGGCCGGGGCGTGCTTGGAAACCTCTGCCAAAAGTTGTACTCGTTTGTTCAAGTTAAACGCATTTTTTGAAATCTGATTTTAGGACACACACATGTCGTGTGGGCAATTATTTCTGCATCATTATAAGTGGCGTACCCCATTTGCCGAGGCTGCAGGTAGTTTTTCACATTGACCTGGGGAAGCAGGGTCTTTGTGGCCAGTCTACACAGAGTGCAGCCGACGGCTATGGGTCGGTATTCTCCGGTTTTCTTCTTCAGGGCAATAAGCCACCCTCCATATATGACGTTTCTCACAGTGTTCGGATTTTGCCCGTTACGTATGATGTCGCATACCTTAGCGAGTGTTTCCAGCACATCGTTGTGGTCTCCGTTGGCAGGGAGAAGGCATTTTAGATGGTCAGGCGTGAGGCCGTCGAGGCCTCCCGCCGCACCGGATGGAAAGGTGTGAAGTGCCTTGGCAACATACTCGCTTGAGCATGACCCAACCGCTGGCAAGCCGATAGGGGATAGTGGCACCACGTCCCCTGCGGGAGCATGAGGGTGTTTTGTGATCATCTCATCAATCGACTCCTTTGTTACGGGCGCAATCGTGTCATCGGAAGACAAGATTGTAATGGTGCTCCGCACATTAAAATCCATGTAAAACTTGTGAGCAGCGATCTGGGCGCGAGCTTTATCCGTCAATACACGTTTGCCTCGCCCCTCGGCCTCCATGCAAGTGAGAGTTGCAGCTCCGAAAAGGGCCACTTTTTCTTTGACTACGCTGGCCAAGCTATGACCTCCTTGGGTTTTCTTGTTGACGTAAAGGTCTTTTGGGGCGAGGGTAAGCAGCGCGGTCCAACTCGCTTCGTCATTCTTTTTCACGACGTCTTTAAGCAGACGGTGGAAAAGCCCGCGCAAGGGGATTCTCGCTCCCTTTGGGATCCTGCGCAGCACCTTGGCGTTGGCGAGTAACTTGTGAAGAGAAAGGGGAGAAGAAGGCGACAGGTGATGATCAGGTGTCGGCCCTCCATTTACTGGCGGTTGGCTGGCGGGTTGAGGAAAGAATTCTGCTAGTGGATCGTGCGAAGAAGGCAGCGGTTGTGAGATGCTGCTAGTAGTGGCAGCGGCCTGTTGGAGCACTGCTGGTCGACTAGACTCGGCAATCTTCTTCTTATGAGTCCTTCCTGCGTGGATCTGGACACCCCGCTTCGTAGGAAAACACATTGAACACCACTGGCATTGAAACTCATTAGCCATTGCTGCTACCTCAATAATAATAATAATAATAATAATAAGATGGAAGTTGGATGTAAAATCAGGTTAAAATTGGACCATGGCCCTTTGGAAGATCACCTATATCAGCGCAAACTAAACGGATATATTAGCCGAAAGCTAGCGTGCAATATCCAAGACTCTTTGTGTGCGCGCCGTGAAAAGGCGGTTTTTAGAGCAGCCTGAGATGTTTTAGTGGAGGTTGGCGTAAAACTCTGCCTCACTTTCCTATGGGTACCGCTATCAGTATTTGCGAACCCTTTTCTCGCGCAGCATGCGGAAATCAGGTAAAACTGGAACCTCGGGGCCTCGGACGGGATAACGACTATGATGATGTGACCATACCGTTATGGTCTCATTTGTTTTATCTCAGTGTTTAGCCTAGGATCCTACAGTGTCCTGCACCGTAGCTCCCTCGTATTGCAGCCATAGATCTGTCAGCACAGGATGGGTAGCAGGTTTGGTCTTTCGCAGTGTGTAGAGGCAATGCCAGTTTTACAATCGGTGCCAGGAGATAAGCAGCTAATAATAATAATGATTCCCGCCGATATGTTGCACGGTCCTTCCTGGCCCTTGTAGGTTAGAAGCTACAATTTCGACAATATTGCGTTGCCCCGCCAGTAACGCAGTGTTCGCTAAAACATGCGCTAGTTAATTAACTTCCGTAGACTGCTGGCCCGGTTTTCACATGATTCAGGCTCAAGGTTTTTACAGTTGAGTCCCAGGCTCGGTGGTAGTTAAAACTAATGTCTATCATCTATAATCATACCCCTTCAAGGATTGTTGGCGCTGGTGGTACGTTAATCGCAATTGTACTTTAATTAACACTCCGTATGCGCATAATGCTGCTTCCAGACAACGGCAGACAGATCACATTACGACTTTAATCAAAAGCTTGCGCCCATTGAGTAAGCGCTATGTACCATGTGCACATTGTACATAGCGCTTACTCAATACTCGCCAGACAGAAGACTCGGTTACTTTTAAACAAATTTGTATAGTAAAAAAGATGAATGCTTCATGACAGAAGTATAGATATATATATATATATATATATATATCTGAAGAAGAAAGCTCTTGCAATATATATATATATATATATATATATATATTATGCAGAATTTACAAGAGAAATAAAAATTTGATACATGCTTTGTGAGTGATAATGTCGTTTTGTAATTGCCGTACTGCATAGATGTTACTTACGTTATAACTCGTGCAGTGGGAAATTGGCGGAGGACCACTTTTTTGTATCCGTCTTCGCATACATATCCTACCGGAGTCGTTTGTCGCTATGGTTTGCACGTACCACCGCGAGATTTACCGGTTCCAGCGGAGTGACGGTGACTGGCGGACGCGAGGCAAGGCAAGCCTAGACCGAAACGACGAGAAACGGAACAACGGCCGTACGCCTCGCCCGGGATGGTTGGCGTTCTTAGCCCGACCGCTACCCATCTACCGACTGAATACTTATGTACCACCATCTATGGCTGGCTAGTTGTATGGCTGACAGATACGTACGTCCTCGCCTCTCATTTCTCACTTCCTTCTCATTTCGTCGTCGTCGTCCGTTTCGACACCTCTTCTCGCGCTTAAAAAACTCTGTTTTTCTCTCTTTATCTTATTGTCCGCGTTTCCCCCCTCCCCCCCCCCCCCCCCTGCTGTCTCTCCCACTGCCTTGCTATCTCACTCCCTCTCGCGATGTCTCTCTATCACCTATGTCCACACATGCATCCACTTTCCCTGCATCTCACAGAGATTGCCCTTCTTGCTTCTCTTTGTCGGTCAAGACGAGGAAGGAGGTCTTCAGGAAGCCGGGATCGCCCCTGGCTGACTGATCTTCGTCCGCCGGCGCTCGCGTTCCTAGCTTTCCTGTCTGCCTGTCCGTGTGTTTGTCTGCGTACCTGCTTACTACTGCTTCTGCTGCTGCTGCTGCCGCCGCCGCCGCCGCGACTACCAAGGAGGCTACCTCAGCCGGTCGGTCTCCTGCGAAGCCAGTTGTGGGGGGTTCCCTTCAGTTTCCCTTAGTCGGTCATCCATCTTCATTTCCCATCCGCTTGCATACATTATTAATAGCGGTCGCCAGTGGCGGCGACGACGGCGCTCGCCGCTGCTGCCCTCAACCCACACAATCCGCGCTGTCCTCTCCGTCGTCGTCAGACACAAGCAGAGAGACTAGCCAGCGGGCTTCGCGAGGTGGCAGCATCGATGATGATACCACAGTCAGTGGCACTATCAACCCCATCATCATCATCATCATCACCACCATCATCACCTTCATCAGGACCACCATGACCAATATCAGGAGCAACAGCAACAGCAGCAGCGGCAGCAGCAGCAACAACAAAAGCAACAGACTCAACGGCATCACCTCGATGCCGCTGAGTCTACGGCCGCCCCTTCCATTGCTGGCCGTTGAGCGAGAGCAGTAGTCGGCTCTAGTTAGCTGTTCCTCTCACTTCGGCTCATGCTTCGAACGGGCCGCCGCTCATCGTTCGTATCCTTTAGCAGTCCGCCCTTCTCAGTTTCAGCGTCGCTGTCGTCAAGTGGAAACAAAGACACGCAACTTTATTTCCCTGCCCTCTCTCTCGACAAGCGTCAAGCCGACACAAGCATTGCCGTCATTATCTTCGACGCGTGCTTATGTCTTTCGATCGCCAAGTCACGTTTAAGACGCGAGCGTGTTTTTCAATCGCCGCCTTACATTGTTCGTGGAAGCTTAGTCAATTCCTAAACCACTTGCAGCCGGCAATGCGTGTTTTTAATTTTATATATATATATATATATAGCACCAAGCTCTGTGCTAAGAATAAAATAATTTGCTCTAAGGTGGTGAAAACTGTTACGAATGATTGATGGTGATGAAGAAGTGTCTCAAAATGTTGTGTATACGTAGTACCATCAATGTCGCGATGGACGTGAAGAGAGCGAAGACGACCCCCTTTTGGGAAGGCCTTCGACGTCAAGAAAACTTTGAAGTGGTTTATAATATCGTACACAACAAACGCCGATTTACTATCAGAGGGACAGCCCATGAATTAAAGATGTATTATGAATCAGTTATAAGAGTCCGATATTTGCCAGAAGACTGGCAGCGAAGTTCGTTCCAAAATGTTGAATTTCCAACAAGTGGATGCCCGTCGGATGTCCGAATACCCGAATTTAACCTTCGATCAATAGCAGAAGATCCTGGATTGCTTCAGAGAGTAATAACGGGAGACGAGTCATGGGTATATGGTTACGACATTGGGACTAGAGTCGGATCCTCCAGTGCCTCCAAAGAGAAAGTCAATCGAAAAAAATCAGACAAAGATGACACTCACTTCGGTACGCCGGAATGGGTGGTCCTTTTATGCGAGTGCTTTCCAGCTTCTTTGCTGAGGACTGCCTTGGTGTGGGCATCCGGAGTGGTGCCACCCTAAAGCGAAGACAACACTTGGGGACCTTGCAGGGGAACCCACTCAGCTGTCTATCATTGGCACTGCAAATCCCTTATTTTCACAATTAGGCCCTGCTACGTTAACTGAGATTTCTCTGCTGCATTACGTGGGTCTAAAACCTAGGCAATAAGATTACTCTACTCAACTTTTAGTACAACATACAACGATGCACAGTCTGCATTAGATGACAATTCGGCAGATAATTCGTCAAGCGGCCTAATCTGCACAGACTGATGTATTGCTAATTGCGTGGAAAGCTCTACCTGAGGTATACGAAGGCGAACCGCGGCCTCTGGTTAAGTAATGCAAAAACCTCAGTTCACTAAGGCACTGTTTGCTGGTTGCTGGCAGCCACTCTGTAACTTTGTTGATGTCGTTATGGCGTTGACGAAGGCTACAAGAATGAGCATCCCTGTATATTTGCTGACGAGCAACGCACTCTAATTAAGGTTTGGCAGTACTTGTAAACACAGCATAAGGCGAGCCTTTAGGAAGGCCCACGGACGGCTATGTAAGCGATTATATACCGGCAACAGCGACCGACTTAGATCCTAGCCAACACGCTTACTCCAACGAGTACACATGTAGAGCACAGAATTACCATTTGTTCACAAACATATCAGGAGTACATTTACCAATTCAGAGTTGGCCTAATTTCAAAATACCTGTGTAAACATGAGGCAAAAGTAGATGTATATACACCAAAATTAAACTAAAATATACGACTAACCATAACTATATATATATATATATATATATATATATATATATTTATACACGCGCATGCACATAACGAACACACGATATATTGCCGTTAGCGTGTCATTCAGAGAAAGTATTTATTCGATCTCGTCATCATCGGCAGTTATTGCACACAAAATACATAATAATAATCATTATGGGAGTTAAACTATAACTGTAATAGTTCATTAGTGAAATAAAAATTACTTTCTCTCCCTCTCTCTCACATACATTCGCTTGAGTTACAAACCATTATCGTCACGAGCAGCTGTCCGGTGCACTGATCAAAACATACCTTCTCTTATCGCCTCAAATAGCTGGATAACGTCGGCTACACCATAAGTGAGAAAAAGCTAAGAGCTTGTACCCGCGTCTTCTACGAGCGTAGCGGTCCGATAACAAAAATGATAACATTTCATTATGCAACTGCCATTTTCTTCAAATCACCCTATGTATATCCATTCCTAAATATCTTGTCAACCTTTGCTGTTGTTGTGGTTGTTAACTCGGCTGCGTGCGTGACCCTTGCACGCGACGTCATTTTAAGTGTCATCCGATTACGCCACTGATAGAAGTACGAATAATACTAATAATAACTAATATCATTAATATTATTACTCTTATGATATATCGCATTAATATCTAACTGGGAAACAATCTATGCGTGCTCGTCACATGCGAATGTAGTAATCGACTGCGATTGCACATTCGCGCTCTTCGACGCATATTCCATGCATGTACAGGTATGTGGCTGGCTGTTCATCGATCTCTTTGTTTGTATACTGATCTGAGCGTGTAACTGTGCACGTGTTGCACAGGATGAGTATGCCCGCGCACGTATCTGTTTATAGAGCTCTTCTATGTAACTGCGCTAAGAGGGAGAGAGATATGTGGAATCAACCCTACTGTGGGAAGAAGAAGAATAATGGGACGGCAGGGTGCAGCACCTAGCTGGCGTTCACCGTTCGCCTATGGGTGTCGCCAGGTCGATGTGCTTTGCTAGGCTGTTGCGCGGACACGAGTGGGTTGGTTGTCCATTTCGGCCACCCTGCAGTTCGTGGGGGTCGCCCATTGTCAGCCTCCGGTCGCTGTCAGCTCGCCCCGGAAAAGCCGACAAACTGGTGATCGAGGCGCCAGCGTCCGACAAATCTTCTCGCGATGAAGTTGTCGATGATACAGATCTCGTAACGGACGAGTTTGAGTTAGGTCAGTCTTGATATTATGTCTCGCAGTGATCGTGAGGCAGTAAGTCTTGCCGTACAGTCCCGAGTATACAACGAAGCTAGGAGGCTCTCCTTGCTAGAACTACAACTTGGCATGTTCACTCATAACTACCGTCGGCCAACCCGAGAGGCACGAAACCCAGTTAGAAGCCAAATGCTTCACGGAGGTGGTAAAAATCTAGACTTGGGACAGGGTACGCACGGTTATCCTGTAGGCGGCGTACATGTTGTGCAACGTGATCGTAGACCTCAGGTACCGCCGCGACGCAGGCTATCCTCATACACACAGAATTAGAACTAAGAAACAGAATGAGCACAAGAACTCGTCTCGTTTTCCCGCAAGCTAGGGAGGTTCCAATGAGCGTGCCGTTTCGTACGCCTTAGGTAGCTCTTTGAAACGTAATGATAATGTGTCAGTTTGCTATCATCTCAATCAGCATTTTCACATCTACTAGACCGAGTTTAGGCTACGCGTGGCATTGTTGCTGTTTGTATGTGTTTGCTTTGTGGTCATATACACTGTACAAGATGCTTCCATTGTTTGCCATTTGCTTTCTAGTTAGTCTCCGACGAGGAAGAGAACGAGATGGAGCGAGGCGGGGAACAGTTCTGCCCCCAAGACCGGGGGAGGAGGGGGGGGGGGGGGGAGAGGGAGGACTAAGAGCTGTACAATGCGATTCGACGTGTGCTGGCTTAGGAACATGGGACAACATCATTTTAATCTCTTTCTCTGAGCAGAACAGACGGTGCAATCGACTACTAGAACCTAACCTATTTACACCTCCCACCGCCTGAGGCGTCATCTCGACGTCGGGGCGTCACTCTGCCACCAGCATGGTCGTCGCCGCCACCATGCTTTTCATGCGCTCGGTTGTCATCTTCGTTTCAATCAACCCCATCAACATCAACACAGTCGTTCGTCAGTCGGTGAGCTGCTCCGTGTCAAGCGGAATGTCGTGTCGACCACGGTGGCACGGTGAGACGACCGCGTGCGAGTGTCGTCCCGACAGCTCCGACGGCGAGCGGAGAGATACATCGTGGAGCACTACGGTACGAGCTGCTGTCATGAGCTAGCCATAATACCTCTCATCTACGAACGAAGAGAACGAAAATGAGCTGGCTATGTACATATTGTGACTAGCGGCTAAGCGGCAAGGCTAGAACCAAAAACGTTGCAGTGAGGTTGATGAGGATCTTCTAGTTGTCTGTTGGTGTTGCTTGCTTGCTTGACCACGTCCGCCCGTCTGCCGGCCAGCATACCACCTGCAAGAGGTGCCTTCGGCGGACGGCAAAAACATGTGGACACACTGGCGCCTGGCGGTGCGCCGATACGAACGGCGTACCGCCGATATGATGATGTTGATGAAGACGGTGACGGCGACGACGACGACGACGACGGTCACGAAGACGCCATTGAATTATGAAGTTCGCGTTTAGGCCGGAGCAATGGGAGGTACTGGCGTCATGGGCGTGAACGCCGTGTAGTGACTGGGATGAGGAAGGCTTCTTAGTCCTGAAACAGAACAACGGACTGTTAAACATGGTGGTCTGGTGTCAATTGTGTTTCTCAACAACTCAACACAACAAGCTTTGCCAAGTTTGTTTTTCTCCGCAACAGGCTTCCACACAAACGAGTCTTGACATGGTTACTAAAGATAGATAATAGATGGATGCGCTGCTGTACATACAAGCAGAAACACACACACGCGCGTGCACAAGAGTATCTCCAACAGAAAGCCTAAACAGAACTCAGCAAGACGCTGTGCGCTGATGACTGTAACAGTGATTACGAGCAAAGGAGACAAAACCGCCTCTCTGCGGTGGCACTTTCGAGCAACGACGACAAATACTAACAAGAGAAAGTCAGTGTCAGAGTCTGGCAATAATCGCCGACCCGGTAGATTTCATTTGCTGTTTATGGCCGATTGTAGGGGAATTAGGAGGATTTGTCGATGGCGCCAGCTGAACCCCATCGATGTCCAATCGAGGGAAGATGGGGATTCCTTCCAATGAGACGACAACGGCTGGTGGCGGTGTCGTGATAGCGGCTACTGCAAGGCCGGCTATCTAGATGGCTGGCTTTTCTTATACTACACTGTCGGATATCTTGGATGGCTAAGAGACGGAGCCGATGACCAACCATGGTGGCGGCTATGGATTTAACAATTCGTCACGCGGCCGCCCAGCCTACTGCTTGTTCACCCGGTAAGGGAGCGCGACGGCAGGAAAGCGAGAAGGCTCACCTTCTTTCCCCTCAGCAGTAGGCCACTTCCTTTTGGCCACTTTATAGCCACCATAAGAGCAGCAGCAGCAGAAGCAGCAGTAACGAAGAAGAGGAGGTGTAAGAGTTCAATTGCGTTTTGCGGAGCGCGGGCGGCGTGGGCGCGCAGTTGTCTCGAGTCGGTCGGCTATAGGCTCCCTCCTTTGTTCGCGTTGGCCTGGGTAACATACCGGCAGGCTAATATAAAAAGAGAGTAGGGGGACGCTCGAGAGGGAGAGCGTAGCGGCAGCGGCGCTCCGATGTGTCGCGGTGTCTGCTTTTGTCTTGAGGCGCGACGCGGCAGGGCGCCGCGTAGAGCCGCGGTACACTACTGCAGCCGGCCGTGCTTCTATTGCTCGTGAAGATGCCCAGCTTCAGTCTCCAACGACAACGACGAGGCGTAGGTGGAAGCCAGTTGACGGGGGAAGGGAGGCGGTAAAGGGGCAAAACCTGCTGGTCGACGACCAGGCGAGTCGGCTAAGCGCAGGGCTAGGTAATCACGTCCGCTGTTTTTCCGCGCACCACTGCTGGTGATGGTGGTGGAAACCGACAACCTCGACATTCTCTGGACACCATACACTTTTCTCTGTCTCTCCCTTTCTCCCGTTCCCTCTCCCTCCCCACCCCGCTCTCTCTCTTTCCCTCTCGCATTGCTTTTTCTGAATCTGCCAAAATAGACCTCGTCGGCCTGTTTGTCTGCCTGTCTACCCATCGTGTCGGCCAGTGCTTTCCGAAGAGACAACCAACTTGGCTGGCTGCGGTCTATTCTCTCCGCGGAACGAATGACGTTCCGCTCAACAACAGAGGGAAGACGACACTTGCGGGGGGTAGAACGTTCAGGGGCAAAGGCGCAAAAAGGGCAGACGCGTTTTCCTTTTTTCTTTCGTTTATAAAATCGGTCGCACTGGCCGGCTGGTGGCCGACTGGTTAACAGCACACCGCGCGCACACACACAGAGGCGTAACGAAGCTTTCCACCTGTTTTTTTTTTGTTCACCGCATGATATGCCACAGAGAGGTGCTGGATGCCGGAGAAGTAGTCCCTTGTAGTGTAGCATGTTCTGAGTTGATGGCCACAGGCGTTACTACTTAAACAAGCACGCCGCAGGCAACGTCGGAAAGTGATCATTTAGTAGTAGATCAAAGGTGAAGAAGAATCACATCCCATTGTAACAGAAGTTCATCGAACGGCTGGTATTAAGCGAATAATAAATCAATTACTGCTAATGGAAGGCTATTGACGAGCAGACGAGCAGCGGAATTTTATGACATTTGAGAGCTCAATTTACACGAAGGAGAAGGTATGTAAGTGCAAAATTACCGTTGAATATCTGCTGAGACGAAGATCCGGTAGGCGTGACTGAGCCTCCAGATGGTGTGCCGGTCATTGCTGGAGTTGGGCTGCCATAGCTGCCGGGCGTAGGTGTGCCTGTTAGAACGCAGACACCTACGTTAATTATTGCCAAAATTAGTCTATTATCTGTAAGAAAACGCTTGACTTAACGAAAATCAACTGCCAGCAAAGTATACCTATATAGCTGGAATTTTCTTTCGTTTGCTAATTTGATAACTGCTACTGTCCCACATACAAAAGTTGAGGGCCTACTTGCAAAAGCCGCCACTGTAAGACATATGCGATTTTCGGTTTTCGACAGGTTAGACTGTCGCATTAAGGTCGGATAAATCTGCCTGAAAGGCAACTAAGCACATGAACGAACCCAGAGGAGAGCAAAAGCACCTACCGGTGGATTGTGGGTGCCCGAGGTTACTGTAGCCGGTGTTGGTCTGCGGCTGCGACCCGGTGCCAGCGGAGGAGCTGTTGGCGTTATTGTTGCTATTGTTGTTATTGTTGTTCGTGGAGGTACTGTGAGGGGTAGACGCGTTCGAACCGTAGCCGCCACCTCGCGGAGAGACACCTTCCGAAGGTGGCCTTCCGCCTACATTGACGTACAGGTCGGAGCCCGGGCGCACGAACCAATGAAAAAAGCATAGAAAAACGATGTAAGAAACACGGCCTTCACCCTAGATGCTCGCGTCTTCTCATTCTGAACAATTTGGTCTGTTGAAACTTTCGTAGTACAAGCCAAAATAAAACAACGCGGTTAGGTCTAAAGAACTTGCCGCAAGTTAACGTGCTAGTAATATGTCCAAGCCTAAACACTACTTCTTTCAGAAGGTCGTATAACTCGTTAATTTTTTTCCCTACGGAATGGAGTATCATTTTGGTACGAAATTGATGGTGGTTCAATTTGTGAGTGAGGGGCGGAATACGGGTTCAGTGGGTTTGTGAGTGCCTCAATCGTTGCTGACATCCGCCAGCGATGCACGTGCATTATGCATTTTCTAAACCTCCCATAAAACAAGATACAAACCGTATATCAGCTGCTCATCATATTATTCGAATGTTTAACTGACAGTAAATGCCGTTTGGAAAAGCCTGATTGGGTATGGCAATGACTCTGTGCAAAAATATACTCGTATAAGTATATGTGGTGTGTTTTTGTGTCTATCCATGAGATGAAGTCAATGTTGTGCTGTTGTTGCTCGTTGTTGAAAACGCTGTTGTTGTTGTTGTTGTTGCTCTTGGTGCGATGGCAATGTGATTCGTGGAGATTCGTAGGTCTGCTGGACCGGCCAATCTGCTTACCGTACTCCTGTCCGTTTTGTTCGACGTTAACGGAGAGCTGTCCTGAGTAGGTGTTAAAGCTAGACTGCAACTGTCCGTTGGGCGAGCGCGGAGACGGTGAGGGCAACGCGGCCAGCTGGTTGTTTCGCGGCATCGAATAGAGCATTTCGGCGAGATCAGCCGCTCGCTTCAGGATGAGCTCCTTCGGTAGGCGCTCGGGGTCACCCGGATGCCGTGGGATTAACTTCGCCAATCGCTGGAACCCGTAGTCGATAGTCGGTTCGTTCAGGGCTGAGGTATTTTCGTAGCCGGCGCAGACATCGGCAGCGTTCGTGGCGAGTGGACGGAGCAGACAAACGCCCGACACGTGACACAACGAGGCAGAACGCAGACAGATAGACAATATTTTGTTAGTTAAACTTGAAATAGCCAGTGCTATCCGACATTGTTTCCCTCCCCACGCCTCACTTATTAGCACCTTCCCATATAACAAATTCTGACGTTTTTGCATATACATATGCTGAAGGAACGCGTTTACTTTTAATCTGAACTGTAAGCGTCAAGACGCAACGAAACGACTATGAACCTTAGGTCGGGTTTTTAGAAGATCATATTTAATGTGCTGACATAATCATATTGGCTCATGTTTTCTATTAATTTCGGTCAACCATAGACAAAAGTATACTCCGCATTTATCCAATCTAAATTAAAACGCATATATATATATATATATATATATATACACACAAATGTATAGCTTAGTTAATGAACAAGAGTCAAACAAAGCGTTGCGGGGCACGTACAGACGTAGACAAAGCGGCCGGGCGCGCTCTTGCAGAACTGCTTAGACTTGTAGGAGAGGGTAACGTCCACCGCTCCGGGCAGGTGACGCGGCGGCGTCTGAACCCGGATCGCGTGTGGCGTCAGCATTTCACTCCAGACTAGCATCGTGCTGAATACGACCTGAAGGCCCTCGAAGAAGTTGTCTCCGATAATGATTACCGACGAACCTCCGGCCGTCCAACCCTCCGAGGGACTAATCGCTTTGATGCACGGCGTCGAACTGAACGGAACTGAAATCCACACAAACGGACGTACTCGTTCTATTGTTGTCAAAAGCGTCACCAGCATGCATATATGCGCACACATACATACCGATGTGCATATATATATATATATATATATATAAATGTACATGATTTCCGTAGACAAGTCAATAAACTTCCAAACTATTTGGCTGTTCGAGGTGTTGAGGGTCGTTTGGCTTTATTGGTCAACAATCGACCAGCAGTATCAATGAGCAGAATCCGTAATACGTTTGTTTGATTGCGCCTGTTTCCTATGAGAAGCATTCCCAGTGAAGACTGCTTACAGTGAAGACGACGGTGAATGGTGGGATGGGGAAGACAAACAGACATACATATGTCCTCGCTACTGGCGTGCTACTCCGGGCTCCGAGTGCTCATTTGTTCTCATTTGTACACCAGAATAGTGTTCCCCGAAATGAGTGCAACGATTACGTGTTCTGAGACGAATAGAAATCGCGAAGATCTTCCCCGCTTCTCGCTGTTCTTTGATCGCATTCCCGCCCTTTGTGTCCGATCTCTCTCTCTCTATCTATCTATCTACCTATCCCTCTCTCTCTCGCTTTCGCTTGGTCCCATGTACGGGCCCACAACAAATGTATACTATAGATACATCGAGGTGAGTGTTTGCCTATCTCACTCGTATTATGGTTGTCCAGCTATTACTACTACTACTACGACGAGTTCCACTAACTTAGGTGAATGATTGAGAAGAGCGGAACATGCTGGCTGGCTAGCTGCCAGTTGACTTCTCCGACAGACGGTAAGGGCAAACGACTAAAAGAACCATCATCGGGCGTTCCCACTTCACCCCCGCTATAGATAAGGTGCGCCCACTTCTCACAATGCACTCGAAATACCACCAGGTATAGAGTTTATAGCCAACAAGATGAGTGGGAGTCGTCGCGACGCTTTGAAATGAAAGCAAGAAGGGGGAAGGCAGCATGCGAGCGAAAAATAGAAGCCTCGATGACGAGTTCGACAGACAAAACCATGGCAGCAGCAGCAGTTTCCCACTTAATAGCAAGTAGCAATAAGTAAGCAATAGAAGACCTCGTCGAAAACGACGAGGTCAAGAATCATGGACAAAGAAGCATTCGACACGGCCACGACCAACATCTACACCCTTGCCTTCACCCCCCCCCCACCCCCGAGGCACTTTGTTCGGCCTTCCCTTACTCCTGGCTTTCCTCCTTCTTCACTCCAGCCGCTTAATGTGGCTAACTACATATCTTGCGCCGGCGGGCGGATGCAGTGCTGCCCAACTAGTAGGCAGTAATTCCTACAATCGTTGATCGGTTGAGGGGTGAGGGGGAGGCCACTACGATAATGACGTGATCTCGGCCAGTCTCAGATTCAGATTGCGGCGGGTTTGCTCAGGCGGGCTGCAGAAGACCAACCGAACTCAGTCACAGCGGACGGAAACTACACTGTGCTGGAGAGTGACGTGCATGCAATCTTCTATCTGCGTCGACTAGGCTGCAAAGGTCGGGACGGCGGCGGTCATTGGGGGAGGGGGGCGTAAGCAGATTAGACAGATATTTCAATAGATAGACCAATAAATTGAGAGGAAATGTAGGCAAGTAATTAATGGTACTTGTCATCATTGTCGCCGTCTCGGTACTCGGCGGTGGCGGCTCCACCAGAACGCAACGTGGTTCGCTCTGTCTCTACTGGCTGTAGCGTCGTGGTGCTTCGGAAGGTCGAACTGTTGTGCTGTAGGTATGTCGTGCCACAGCAAGCAGTAGCAGCAGCAACGACCTCACTCATCGAGGTGCGTGCTCTACCGCGTGCTGCAACCTTATCCCTCTGTGTTGCTCTCTTTCTGTTTTCTGCAACGCTGAACATTCGGTCAGGTAGGCACGTAGAAACAACAGCAAAAACAACAACAGCAGCAGTGCTGCTCGTGAAGACGAAAGAGAGACGAAAGATACTCGTGGAGATCGGAACATCGTCGTCGATTCCGCTGGCACTCGAGTGTCGGCGGCGGCTCAAAGACAGGCATTATGTCGGCGCTATGTTGGTGGTCGTCGTGGGTGTCGGTGTTGCTTGCAGTGCTAGCGATGATGATGCCGGTGATGCCGGTGATGATGATATTGCTGATGCCGATTGTGATTATACTGATAACGATAACATCTCATTTGATAATGACGAGTCACGTGACTTCACTTGGCCCTCACCATCTTTGTCGGGGGTTCTTTGTCGACGTCGTCGTCGTCCGTTGCAAGCAAGCGGATAGCGCTCTCCTCAACCCGACTGAGGCAGCGAGCGACCATCCGACCCTTCCTGCCTTTCCTCCTCTTCCCTCCCTCCCTCCTTGCTTGTTGTTCCTATTTCCCACAGCTCGTTTGCAGCAAGGCTTTTGCTTCCCCTTGTTGGCCTGGCGTTGAAGTCGCAACCGTTTTCGTCCCTACTACCGCCGTCGCCGTCGTTGTTGTTCTCGTTGTTGTTATGGTTGTTGCTGTTCCCGTTGTTTTCGTCATCATCTGTCTCGAAGACCAGCTCGGCATAGACAACCAGCTGGACGGGCGCTGCCGCCGTCAGCCTGTGCTCCAGCTCCGCAAAGTACCGTCGTAGTAGTACACCACGAGTCGTCGTATACGATCGGTCGGCGACAACGATGACTCGGGTTTCAAAGTGGGAGATGGCCGCAAGATAAGCCAGCCAACGAAGGCAGCAGCAATGGCAGCAGCCGTAGCAGCAGCAGCAACAGCAAAAGCACATCACTTAGAGACTTAGGTGAGCGGCGGGGACTCGCTGCAGCAAAGCGCAATGCTATGAGCGCGCACGAGCGAGCGAGCCAGCGAGCAGCAGCAGCAGCAGACGACGACGACGACGGAGGACTGAGTACGTATCTACCTACCTATCTCCTCATATCTGCCGCCGATATCATCTATGTATCTGGCCAGGCCATCCAGCCAAACCAACCAGCCGTCCCGTCAGGCCCAGCAGCTAGGACAAGAGCGGGCGTGTGGCAGGCAACCGCCATCGCTGTGTGACGGGATGACCGAGGGGTGACGAGCCGAAAGGTCGTGTGCGCTTGCAGGCCGACAGGCCGGCAGGCAGACGCTTGTGCGTCGGCCGTCAATGCGCGCTGTTGCTGGAGCACTTCTTTATTTCTTGCTTTCTATCTTTGTTCCCTTCCCTCTCTTCCTCTCTTCGCGTTCTGCGCCTTGCAACTAGTTTCGTACAGCTGAGATCGTATCTATGCTTATCGCTGCCTCCTTGGCAAAGAGTGCAATGGGACCACCGCGACCATCATCATCAACAACAACAACGCCATTATCACCGCCAACACTACCTCAACCTCGACATCTACTACCACTACTGCTGCTGCTACGACGACGACAATGACGCCGGTCGGTCCTGCAACGGTCTTGGCGGGTTTTGACTGGTGCCCCTCCTCCCCCCGTCTCCCCAACCTTCACTAGTTCCCCTCAATCTTCACTAGTCCCCCCAATCTAATGCTGCGCATTGGAGACTTGGGACATCGACATTCTTCCACCCACTCACAAGGCTGGCTACCTAGCTGGCGCCGCGTGTGGAAGGAAGTGATCATGAGTACGGGAAGGGGGGAGGCGGAAGGTGTTAGACGGAGGCTTAATAGGCGCTGCCTTTGTGTCAATCAACAAGCACTTCGAAGAAGAGATTGAAAAGGAATGAAACCCAGGCCCAAATGCTGGTATGGGGCAGCTCGTCCTTGACTTGATCACTGTCCGACTAGTGTCATTAGCGCTTAGGGCCTGATTTCCGAATGCTAATTGAAGAATAGAGACCTATTGTTCTATCGACACAGGTGTCTGATTATGTTCTTAAATAGATACTACTAATTTTTATTGGCAGTTAGCTGATTTAAACACACGGAAATACGCCTACAGCACACCGATTGCATTGTCTGGCTATTAGATGTCAAAAACTTGTTTTATACGCTTTCTTGCGACACCATAAATAAAGCGTTTGTAAACAAAGGCGTGTCCTTTATCTACGACATATCTTAGAGTCATACCTAAAACATCAAGCGTCTAGCTACGAAGGCATCGACTATGGCGGGGTCCCCCCGAAGGTCCGTACTGAGACCTCCGTACTGTTGAATATAACCTAAAATGCAGTACTTGGATTTCCACATCCCCCGTTCGTATTCCGTCACCTACGCAAACCATCTGGCACTGATCGTTACCGTCTGTGACAGAGAACTGCTTGAAGAGAAAGCCAACGGATCCCGGCAGATATCCAAAAATACCTTCACACGCTAGATTTAGCATTGGCTTCACAATAAAATAGAATTTTTTTTCTTACCATCAGTCGTAGGTTGCATTATGAACAAGGGCAAAATCAGTAATCTCTGATGCCAAAAATGGCAAAGGCTTAAACACGGCTTGCTTACCCCAAGTGCGCAACTGCTAACGAGTCACGGTGGCCGCTTTTAGAAATACTTACACCGCATTGGCAAGACAGACTACCTCTTATGCCGTATGTGCAATTCTGAAGAAGCTGACGATGTAAAGCACTTTGGGTCTTGTTGAGCGAAAGCTACTGTCTCAGAACCTAGTGAGAAGTTCCCTAACATGCCAAGCTTTTGTAGAGGCGCTTCGTAAAGAGCTGGTTTATGGTAAGACGATTCGCAGAATTTGTCTCCGAGGCGACAATGACCGCCGCGCAAAGTTGAGCAGCCATAATGGCAAAATAAAGTGGCCAGATGAAGTAGCCTCGAGAAAACAGTACTGCGGCCACCTCCGACAAGGGGCAAAAATGACGATTGGATTTTAGTGTGTTTGCCAATCCGACAATGCCGTGGCTTTCACAACGACGCCCGGTGTGCATCATGCATTTTACGAAAAAATATATGTAAAAAAAGTTGGGAGGTTTAGCAACGATAACGCAACAGTAGAAGTAATAATACAAGGGAATACAACGTCATACATGGCAGTCACCACAGTTATTTATAATCAATAAATAGCACTAATTAAAAAAAGACCAATAACAGCAATTACAATATAGAAAACAAGAGCAACAGAAACGGCCAACCTTAACAAGTACTTACCATCGGTAAAATGTGATGCCGGATTATTTAAAATTAGATCTTCATTAAATCGGGCCCTTTTCACGTCGACTGAAAGGTTACAAAACAAATCGGTTGTGGGTTAGCATTCCCCTCGGTGAAATAATATACTTGCACAAACGCATATATGTATATATATTTAATTTGTTTGTTATATAATATACTTATATTTAGTTATATTATAATAATATTTGTTTGTTGAAAAGAAAAATGTATTCGATAATATTATTAATTGCATTCAATACATTTAAAATTGTGTGCTATTTCATATATTTGCAATATTGCAACGAGTTGGAGTTGGCAATCATATCTACTACAGTAACCATTGTGTTGGTGAAAGTTGCTGCCGAAATGAAATTTCTTTTTAAGCTGATTAATGCACTCAACATTGACGGACTAAAATATATATATATATATATATATATATATATATATATATAGGATTGGTAGTAGGTTCTGGTGAGGCGGCGCGCCGGATTATGGCCAGTCGTAGCAAAATGGTGGCGACCGCACGTTGGGTCTTGACAGACATGTCTGCACATAGGCCCAACATTCTTAAAGTTTGCCCACGACTGCATGTGTTAAAGCTGCTGTTTATAACTTAACAAGAGCAGCACTACTAAGAGAACACACTTGGCAAGGACGAATAATTCGTTTTCTTTGATTTCGCCCTCGTTACACCTTATTATACATGTAGTGCGTACGTAGAACTTGATCATCGTAGCCGATCAAGTGATTCAACGAAGATTTTTGTCTTATCCGGGTTAGTACGCGATCACGCGACCATCTTGCTCCTTCATCGACGGGCGTGCCGCTGCGTCATACGAGAACGATCTCAGCGGGATGCACATGACCAGCTGCGCAAGTCTTAGCTGCATAAGTCGTGGATAATATACTATGACCAGTTCACCGGTACCGCGAGTCGTACTACAATTTCACCGCTACCACTGCTGAGCCCGGTTTACCACCACTACTAGGTGGCTCGAGGGCCGCAGTTCCACATCTGTCTGTCCGCCTGTCGTTGGCCTCTGTATGTAGGCTCCCTTATTGTCTCTTTCTCTTCTGTATCTCTGTGTTGGTCGGGTCTGGTGGCGCGCGGATACACTCTGTGTGTGCTCTTTTCCTCTTCATGACGCCGCCGCCGGTCCCCGATATAGAGGCGGTTCAAGTTCGAGTGGCGGGATCGACCGCTTGAAGAAAGCTGCAGTAGGCCACGGGTTGCACCTGCTACCTCAGCTTACCCCCGACCTTCTCTCTCCCCCTCTCTCCATCTCCCCTTTATTCCTCTTTTTAGCGTTTTCTCATTGTCTCTGTCTCCCCTCTCTCGCTGGTGTCATTCAGTCCGACCCTAACGGAGCTATACGGAGATCGGTCAGGGGGGCGGGAGCGGGTCACTGTTTCAGTTCCGACGGGCTGGCAGCGCAGCCAGACAGCCAGCGTGTCACACCCCTCGATCCCCAGCCTCTGTAACACGCCTGGGCAGCGCGTGTGACGCGGAACTACAACTAAACCACTACTACTTACTACTACTACTAGCAGGCACTGACTGGCCGAGGCCATTGGCGGAGCATTGGCATACATCTGGGCCTTCCTGCAAGCATGTGTAAATAAGTGACCATATTAAGTCATAAGCTCGGAAGCTAAAGACAACTAACTGGACGACAAAAAGAAGCAGCAACAGCAGCACCGCCACCGCCGTTGCCACTGCCTAGAGAAAAGATAGATGAACAACAGAAAGCGAGCGTAAGAAAAAGAGAGCTTAGAGCAGAGTTATCCAGCCAGTAGAGCGGGTTTGGTGCAGCTAAGCTAGATAAAGACGTACAGACAGAGTCACGAACTAACCAACATAACCCAGATCTGCCTGTCTCCGATAATTCCACGACAGCAGCGACAACTAACGCGCTGTCTGCCCACCGTTACCGGAGTGTTTTCGTCAAGCATTTCCTTCAGCTCGGTGAAACATCGAATCGGAGACATTGTCGTGGTTGTAATTGGAGTGGTGATACAAAATGGCGAGACGCGTCTATGCCGTCTAAAACCTGAGCAACGAAAAACGAAATCGTAGTTGCAACCGAGTGAAATGGTTCTAAGTCATAGCAGAAAGCGTTGAAGTAGCTATCGTAGAGCAAGCGTTGGTCAGTTGCCAACAATGTAGCCCGTACCGTCGCACTTGTAGAAATACACGCTGGCAGAGCAAAATGTGCTGATATATATTTATAAAAAAGAGGGATTTATTTAATTTTACAACGTATTTTTTGTTCCTTTTAACATAGTTTCCGCCCGCTCCAGCACATTTACGCCCCTTCTTTCCCACTCTTCGGAACGTTTTTAGTTGCTCCTGCAATTTTTTCTTTATCTCCTTTATAGTCTCAAAACGTTGTACTTGCAAGTTCTGCAAGTATATATATATATATATATATATATAGAGAGAGAGAGAGAGAGAGAGAGAGACCACAGAAACGCAAATATGCAGATATTTACCGAATATATACCGAATTTTATCAGCAGTAATCTGGTAAGCTTAACTTGGGACTTAGCCATAAGGATGGAAGTAGTCACTGGCAATAGTTGCGAATGATGTTAAGGCAACTGTTTTTTGTTTTCAGTATGTAGAGACATTGCCGCCTCCATAGTACGGGCCACAGGATAAACAGATAAGTTACTATTGCTGATAAAGATAAATGCGTTCGAGCTTCACAATTGTAAGCCATTTCAATCCAAAAAGTACATCCAAATAAATTGTTTTGCCAAATTATTAAGACATTCAGATAAAATCCATACCAAAGCACATATCCATATGCATGGATCTAACGATCTATCTGTGTAAATTTATGAGTAATTCAACTCATTTGAGATTTTGACGATTCGATTTATGCACGCAGCCATAAAGCCGGTAAAGGCTGGTAATGGCAAAAATACGATAACGGTAGCAATGGAGCAGCCGTTCAGCTATTGATTGTGTCACGTAGATTATGTAATGGCGCCCCGCAATGCCCACCAAAAGCGTTGTCTCGTAGACGAAGGCTTGCATCGACGACCCGGGCGACCAAAGGGGCCATTGGAGAAGCGGCAAATATAGCAAAAAGGAGACGAACACGGAGGGGAGGAGAGAGAGAGAGAATCGAGCAGATCATCGCAACTACGATGCTACCGGTGTTCGCGGCTAACTTTATGGAGCAGACATCGACAATGTCGTATGGCCGCATGCTAACCGCCGTCTTTTCGTTGTCGTACCGCCTCCTCCGCCGATTCGGGTACATGTTTGCTAAAAAGCTTAGAAGCTCTCGCTCGCGCCCACCTCGTTAGACCAATAGCAGATTGTATGTATAGACCAACACGAGAAGGCGCGGGAGAGGCGCTGCGGGGGCGGATGAAGTAGAGCCGACAATGCCGGACAACGAACATAGCTGTCGCCACAGCTGTCTTTGTTGTTGTCGTTGTTGTTGTTGCTGCGGTTGTTGTTGTTGTTGTTTTGTTGGGAGGGAACGACAGGGTGGGCGTATCGACAGGCTACGACGGGTTCGTGCAGGTTAGATAGTCCCTTACGGGTAAGCAAATAAATGGTAAACATCAATCTGTTGACAAGGACAGCCGGTGTCACCGTTCTTGAAGTTTGCGACTACTGCTTTGTGAGCAGTGACAAGAACAATAACGATCACGATAATTACTACAAAATACTACCACTATCCTTAGTATCGATAGATGATACTAGACAGGTAATTCATTGAGAATTCTACGACACATATGTCTCTTTGGCTAAATATGTGCGTATGTACGTACTAAGGTACAAAGGGGGGCACGTATTCGGGGCGTGTTGTCGGCCTTGTAGGATTAAAAACAAATTTGAATTGAGGCAAACCATTTAGGTATGTTCAGACAGAAACAGGCAAGGTTGTGCATAGCGCCCTAATCGAATTAAGCCAAATATAAAGGACTATCAATTTTTAAATTAGCAAACTAAACAACAAGGCGCATAAATAAGAACGGACACACGGTCCGCCACAAACCATGATATGGAAGCACCGGTTACTATGTACACTACTGATACTCATTCACAGTGAGGTGCAAACAGAGAGCAAACAATCGATTTACTAATAGATTCGACGTCGGCCGTATCTGTCGCTGCACTTCGTGGGCAGACGCAAATAGGGCAGCCGCAACATGCTGTGGACAGGCTGATCATGCAAACAAAAACAAAAACTGCTGTGACGATTTGGTTACATCCGCCGAATTGGCGGTAACCTCGGCAAGACATAAATCGTACACACCTAGTCCAAGGCCGACGTTCGAATGGGTGGATGGCGAAGTGGTGCTGACGGCACTCGTGGCTGAGGTTGTAGATGAGGTGGACGAGGTGGTGGTGGTGGAACTGGAGGATGAGGTTGATGATGAGGTAATCGTGGTGGGTGGTGAGGTTGGGGTGGGGCCTCTAGACGCTAGAAGGGGGTCAACGAGCAGTGGTACCGTCGAGCTACCGTGCAAGGACGACGGTACGCACGACCCCACGGGGCTTGGCAGCTGCTGCTGCTGCTGTTGTAATTGTTGTTGCTGCTGCTGATGATGATGGTGGTGGTGATGAAGGAGGTGATGATGGTGATGGGGTGTTTGATGTTGATTATGGTGGTAGTGGTGAGGATGGACTTGATGCAGCAGCAGCTGCGGAGACGTCTGTTGCTGCTGCTGCTGCGGCTGCTGTTGATGATGTGGCGATAGCTCACCTAGCGTCGAGTCGGAGTCTCCCGCGTCGAGGCGCTTCGCTCGCCGACCGTGCTTGGAGTTGTTGTGGACGAACATGTTGTCGGAGACGGCCAACAGAGGCCCCTCCACGTTCACCTGGCTTGAGATCACCACCTAGAAAGAGAACACACATAATGTATCCGATGAAGCTTACGAGAAAATGTTATAATGAAACAATGTTTGTTCAAACACACAGTAAAACGGAATGCAAATAAATTATCATTCTAACGAAGTTTTATTTGAACATTCTACCATATTATGTTACGTTTTCAATGTAGCATAGTATACTTGAAAATATTAATTTTGCCCTTCTTTAATCTGATTACGGAAATCTCCGAAGTTTTCGACTCAAAACGTCTGAAATTTTACAAACGCATTCTATAGATTTCGTCAATGGGAAATAGAGATTTCGTTATTTTAATTTTTTTAATCAATTTTAGTTATGTTATTCAATTTGACGCAATTAAGACATTTTATTAATACAAATGTTTTTTTTTTAAATTAAAAACGAGTTGTAAGTACCAATGATCCATTCTTAATATGGCAGTGCCCTAAACAGAGTAAAAATAAACATCGTCTATATTCGCGTATATTATTACTTTGCCTCTGAAAAAACAGTTAGATGGCAATACTTTTGGGCAGGATATTTCCTCCTTTTTGCATATGCATGTTAACACACATATTGCTTGGCTTCGCGTACTTTCGACGTAACTGGAAGCGCCACCACGATCCCTGCTGTGATCAACAGGTATTATTGATACAAAAGTGGCAGACTGGATTTCTACTACGGTTTCGTTCACTTGACCCTGCCAGCAAGTGCTATCTTTGCCCCGGCACGAGGCCAAATTTTCTCTACGGGCAGTTTTCATTTTTCAAAAATTCAACAACTCCTCCCGCCGCTTGTGAGCTCACCTTTTAAGCGCGGGCGGCAAACAGTGAGAGAAGCAGCAGATAAATCGAGGCAAGAGAAAAAGGGAAAAGAAGAAAAGCAAAGGAAAAAGGATGGCGATGATGGTGCTGGGAACTGCGGCAATGGCAAAGTCATCCACGTATCGATCTTGGATCGATAGCTTTTGGTTGTTGGTTCGTTCACTCTGGTGGTGGCCCGGTGGTCTTCCATCGTGGTGCGCGCATTTTCGCTGTCGGCTAGCGGGGAGCGGCGAGCCCCAACGCCGAACATCTCGGCTGGCTAAGGCCTGGCTCGCTGGAGTGGGAACCAGCCAGGGTCGTCGAGGCGGCGTAGCTGCTCTATCGGATGACGACGAAGAACGACCCCAAAACGATCGCGTTCCTTCTAACGTTCCTTCTCCGAGCAGCAATCTTTCCCGTCGCTTCTCCAAACGTTTCTTCTCCCTGCATCCCTCTTCCCCATTCTATCTATCGCCGATCCATCCACCAGCGGCCGCCGCCCCCGGACCACCGGCACCCCCCACTCTACCACGGACTCAGAGCCAACCGGCTACGAAAAGAAAGGGAGCGCGAGAGATACACAGACCGACATCCATCCGCCTCCTGCGTCTTTCTTTTTTCTAGTCCACCGATCGGCCAACGCTTGAACTCTGGGGATCCCTCTAGCGGGGCGGGGGTGCAGGAGGTGGTCGAACCAAGAAGGAAACAAGAACACTCCACGACCTCTTCTTCCTCTTTTTTGTCTACTTCTTCGTCATTTCACCTTGCCCCGTTTCGCCTTAGGCTGGCACTGGCTCTTCCTAGCTACCCCCCTGCTCGCCTACCAACGGTGGGAGCAGTGGCGTCGTTTCCTTCTGACTCAAGGAGCCAATGTTACCGCCGACAACATAAACAACAACGACAGTAACAACAGCACTCATGAGTTTGTCTAAAAGAAGACCTAGCGTCAGGGAGGGCGCGGCGGCAGCGGCAGAGAGGGAAACATAGAAAGGCGGGAAAAAAGCGAAGGAAAGACAGACAGAGAGATGTAGAGAGGAGGAACTAGGAGGAGAAACTAATACGGCGACGTACAAGAGGAGATCAATGAGAGTGGCAAAACACAACCCCAGCAGCAGCAGCAGCAACGGTATCGATGGTGTGGCATCACGACAAACAGCAGGAGGACGAAGAATAGGTCGTATTTTATCCGACGGTGCGTCCGACGCACATTTGGCATTGATCGCTGCTACCCGCGACTAGCCTCACTGCCTCTACCGCTGCTGCTGCTACTACTACTACTACTTCGACTATGACGACGATGACAACGCGATTGGTACGAAAATAATGCAAGCCACTGGTGATCGCCTTCATTGCATGCTACCTGTGCCTGCAAGATTCGGCAGCAGCAGCAGCAACACCGTCGGCAAGAACAGAATACTGGCCAGCTTCGGCATCGGCAAGGACAGAGCATCGTGGGTTAGCATCAACAGGGCAAGCATTGGTACGAACAGAGCCCCGGCCGCAAGCAAGAACTGACGCGAGGAGGGTGGGTCAGACAGAAAATGCTCATAAAACACATGTCGATATGCAACCAATTGTGGCCATAGTAGTTTTAGTAGAAGTAGGTGGCAATATAAAGCTTGATTGTCATCCTAATTGTTGCCGTCGTCGCTGTTGTCATTATTGTTGTTGTTGTTGTTGTCGTTGTCGTCGTCGTCGTCATGGTCGACACCGGCGGCATCGTCGTCGTTTGTCTCCTATACACATAACTTACAGGTACATGTTTACATACATACATACACATACATCGTATACATCCGTCGCATTGGCTAGGTAGTGGCGAGAAATGGTTGCCTTAGTACCCCTCACTAGCACTACTGCTAGGTATGGACCTGGTGGGCGTCCAAATGTTCCGTCATCGTCCCAGTATCTATGTATGTATGTATGCGTGTATGTGTGTGTATGCTTGAGTGAGTGTATGTATGGGTGTTCGTATGACTTTATGAGGCCAAAAGCGGCTCCTAACGTTCGAGGGGTTACCAGCGACAAGGGAATTTGAAGCTCTAGGCACACTTGCTTCGCTACCGCCGTATGGATCAGTAGTAGTAGTACGTAGTTGTCTGCAAATGGTGGTTGGTTGGTAAGGTTGCTAAGCGCAAGACGGGGAGAGAGAGAGAGAGGAGAGGGGGGTAGGCCACCGCCGGCACTGCGCCGGTACTAAGGCACAGTAGCAGCAAGAAAAGAACAAAGCAGAGTGGAGAAAGAAAAATAAGATGAGGACGATGGTGACGAAGATGTTACGACAATAAAGACAACCAGGGAAGTAACAACGTGCTTTGCCCCTGGGGGAGTGGCAAGAGAACGAGAGTGATAGAAAGAGAGAGAGAGAGAGAGAGAGAAATAAGAGGAACAAAGAAAGATAAACGGGAAAGAGCGACTGAAGGAGCGATGAGTCCGGGGCCGCCTGCTTTAAACGGGCAAGTGTCCTGGAGGGGCCGGGCTAGGGGGGCGTGGGTAGTCGAAGTACACGAGGACAGGACAGACAGTCTCCCTCATCGACGAGAGAGTGGTGGCGGCGGCGGCGTTGCTCGCTCGCGGTGGGGTTGCGCGAGCCGTCAAGTGCTTTATGACCGTCGGCCATACAAATCCCACCCACCCAGTCAGTCAGTCACCCAACCCGGCGGCCAGCTAGCTAGATACCTCCATCTAGTCGTAGAGTGTCGGCCCCCAGCAACCGGGCGAGGCCGGGGGGTGTAAGGATTGCTTCTACAACAGCCAATGGCTGTAGCCGCCGCCGCCGCCACTCCGGCTGCTTACGGCTGCGACGAGTTTGAGTCTGGCTCTCTCGCGCTTGGCTCGCTCACACGCTTGCGCGTGCTTGTTACTACTTGGTTAGCAAAAGAGGCGAGAAAGAACGAGGGAAAGAAACGTAGTCGGATGCAACAGACAAACGAGAAGCCGTCTGAGTACCTTGCTAAGTGCACGTAGTTATTGCACCGACCACGACGCCACGACGCCGCGGCCAGCGCGCGAAAAGGTTAGCAGTATATGACAGCAATCGCTTGCCCGCTCTCTCTGCTGCCTCCCTGTATCTATCCGCCCGTATCCCGTCTCCCTATCCCAATCCAGCCACCGATTCACCCCCGTCCGCTTTCTCTGTCTCTCTGCCTCTACTACACCCCAACCCCTGTCTGTGGGATGTGGAAGCTCATTTTGCCCTTCTGGTCACAGCTTCTGTCTGTGTCGGCAGCAGGCGCGGGTCGTCAGCGTGGCCGGCGACGGCGATGCTATCTACTGCTATATCTGGTGCTAACAGCGAGCAAACTGCCGGCTGTAGTTAACAACAATATTTGGAGTAGTGGATGTTGTACGTTAACGTTGCAGCAGAGTGTGCCAGCTTCAACAGCAGTAGTGGCTTGGTAAACTCTTTTGGTATTGAACTTTTTCGAGATGGGTCGAATAAAAGGGAATCCAGCAGGTACAAAGAACAGGAGTCCATTATACGCGCCGATCACGAGCGCATGCAGGGCGCCATCGAGCGCCATCTTGTTTGCAGGAAGCACCTAATGTGAAATTCCCCCTGTCGTGGGATCATCGAGCCACATAGCCAATTCCTGGACATCCGAGTTTGTGTGTGTCAAATAGATCAAATAGTGCCTCACTGCCACAAGGTAACAATGCGATTCTAATTGCTACCAGTGGTGTTATGGATTCTACGGATAATATAATAACACTAGTCTAATCAATAAACTCGCAAATGCCCGATCAGTGTCGTGTCGGAGGCAGTAGTCGTCGTTTCTGGCACGACCGTTTGCCGATTTCTGGTATTTTACTTTTGCCGATACTTGAGGTAAACATTACGAATACCTAGTTTAAAATAAATCGTAATATTCTACATGTACTGACCTGGAACCGCCGCATGTCTCGTGGGTTTCCCGCATTCTTGAGGCAGTTTTGGTTGCACTTCAGGAAGAACTTCAGGAAAAACCTGTAGAGAGTAGAGTACAAAAACAGAGAAATAAAAAGAGAGGTCACATAACGCTCATTCGATTCATCTGTGTGCGCTTTCGTTGTTGCCAGCCTTCCATATCTGTGTAGATGGGTTTCTCTCGTCATAATGGTCCACTTTCTTCTTATTACTTCTCTCCAGATACATATATGCATACGATGCAGATAGAAAAATCAACCACCGTACGTGTTTATGGCGGCACAGGCGTATAAAATGCACTAGCCGAGAGTTTCAAGCAAAAAGAGTGTATCCTTTTTCAATCATCCTCTTCGATGAATGTATATGTATAAATGTGATTTTGTTTCCGTGAGGGGCGATAGCGCCGAACAGAAGAAGAGACGGAGTTCTCTGCTCCACGCTTCTGCTCCATATTGTGTATATGTGCTCGCCAGAGTAGCTTCGTAGTTCGGGCCTTTGTAGCCAACCTTAACGCAGACACGAGACGTAGCAATCATACGACCGTAAACACGGACACGTAGACAAGTCATTGAAAAGTCATCATCTCGTCGAATTGGAGCCGGGGAAAGCGCCCGACAAGGCTAAAACGAAGTCCGTAAGACATTGTTGAAGGCCAGAGCGTGCAAGTGCCTACGATCATCATCGTCATCATCATCATCACCACCACCTCCCTTCACCACCCCTTCCACCTACACCAACATCCCTGCCTCCATCACCACTATCATCTCTAGCCCGTCATCTCCGCCCCCGCCCCATCTCTATTACCATCGCCAACACCTTCACTGGAAGCATCAGCAGCAGTAGCAACAGGCGTAATCGTGAAAGTACAGACGGAAGCGAGACCACAACGAAGTCCCATATACTCGGGCTGCACGGCGACTGCTGCGCGCGGTTTCGCGTGCGTGCGGGCAAACGAACGAACGGACGGCATCTCGAAGAGTTTGAGCTTCGTTCCCAACACTACCGCTCCTTTTCTACTCTCACTGCCTCCCCATTTGCAACCCCTTCCCCCACAGTTGGCTGGGGAGAACGGGTTCGAAAAGACATAGGCAACGTGATCCGCCAAGACTGAAAGAAACCACGGCGGCGGCGACGACGTCGTCGAAGACCACGACGACAGAAAGCCAACGGCAAGCAGCAGGCCGATGGCACGCCTGTGTACAAAAAAACAATGGGGAGTAGGGCAAAACCTAACCGCTAGTGGCTGGTGCTGTGATCGTAGTAGTAATAATAGTAGTTGGGGTTTTTCTCTCTCTCTCTCTCTATATATATATATATATATCCACCCAGTAGTTCGTATTCCTCGCTCGCAGCGAGCGTATGCTATAGCGGCCGAACGCACCGTCGATTCAAGCGGCTGGTCCATACGATCCCCCGCCTGCCCGCTTCCACGCCGGCTTCCCTACTCGGGTTAAAATCCTATTGAAATTTGCCAATTTTGATATCCAATTTCGCAGAGGTAGCCCGCTACACGGCCTTATGCTGCTGCTGCGGGGGCGACGGCGGCTGCTGCTGCTGCTGCTGTTGCTAGCGCTGTCGTAGAACCGCGGCCGTCGTCATCGCCGTCGCTTCTGTTGGCGGTCTGGTAGTTTGGGTATCTGCATGGACAGCGAGGCGGCAGCGTCGCCGACGGTGGTTGTTGTGGCAACCCCCGTCTGCCCCGTGGCTGTCTCCGGCCTACTGCACGAGAGGAGACGATGGCGTTGGTCCTGTCCTGGTCCTGGACGTCTGCCGTGGAGGACGTGTGCTAGAAGTGTGCATGCTCTCGCACTCACTCACTCACACGACGACTAATTCATTGCGCGGTACGGACTACTTGCGGCGTCCAAGACCCATAGAGCCTCAGCGATAGATCCATGCCTCATCGTCACGCGACGTCCCTTTTGCGTATCCAGTTGCCTTATTCTTCTCCTCCCTCAGAGTCAGAAGAAGACTCAGGGCTAAGAACAACCGCGGCTGACGTCGTTGACTTAGGCATATCGCTGTATGTACTACGCTAGTCAGCTGCTGGCGTGGCAACACTGGGGTGGCACATTTTATCTTCGTTGCGTTATCATCGCTGCTTGAGGGCGAACATAACATAAATTTGAGGGGAGGTGGAACTTAGGCAGGAGGGAAAGAGAGAGAAAAGAAGAGAGACTAGAGAGAGGGGGAGCGCAGGAAGAGCGAACGTAGCTAAAGGAGTATTCGGAATGACTGAGTGAATCTCTGGACACGTACATAGCTAGCTATAGTAGGACTCATCGTAGTGCCGTCATTGGTCGATGTCGTGCCGTACCGTGGAAGTGAGCTACTGTGGAAGGTAAGGCAATGCGTGGCTGTGTGTGGAAAAAGGCGGGAGAGGAAAAGCAGCTGAGTAGACGACTACAGAAAAGTTTAGTACGTTTCAAGTTCTGTCGAGGAACGGCCCAAGTGTCGGGCTTCATGGCGCCACCCGTGCTGCTGCTGCTGTTATTGTCAAAGATAACACAGCCTCGTCGATGGATGGTAGTCGGGTGCACGCAGGTCGATTGCCTGTGTAGGCAATTGCATAGGCAATACTTGACGTTCACTATTCAGACGATACAGACGGAATTAGAGGAACAGTCTGCTTGCTACCACTGCTTGAGTCTTTAGCGGCCATTGTTAGCCGTTGCGGCCTACAACGTCTGCTACTAAACCTGTTTGTGAATACTAACTTAAGCGTAAAATCCATTTTGCGTTAGACTTCGCAAAACAAAAAAGAGGCCTTCTACGCTCTCACAGCGTGTTTTTCGTGGCTTCGTAGATCAAAATGCTATATCAGACGCTTTTCAGTTTAATGCTTAAATCTTATGGAGGCAAGTGCGAGCATGTCATTGTAGACAAATATATACTTTAAACAATAGCAAAGCGTTTTACATAAATATATATATCCGGGTATCCGGATAATCTCGTATTAAACTCTGGAGTATGGTTAACCTCGGTGAGAATTGTTTGCCAACGAAAAGAAGCCTGGTCGTAGCTAGAGTAGGAAAGATTGTCATTTTAAAAAACGTTTCGCAGAATTATATTTTTGTATATACATTTCCTGCTCTAGCTAAAACCAGTCATACTTCAGACGATGTAGACTACACCAGGAATACGACTGCATTAAATGTGCAACTTTTTTAGGTTACTACGTCAATAAAACATAAGTAAACGTTTTAGTTATTCTTTAGTTGTAGTTTGCGTTTAGTTAATTTACGAAATTGCCCACATGCGCATGTGCTAACCCAGTAACATGGAAAATATCAATTCTGGCTCCCTGTGCGTCGTGAATGAAGTAAATAACGAGAGTTAAATTGTAATGTTTACGTCGTCACGTTGTTGTCAATTTTGCTACAGCTAGCTTGGTCTCACTGAGATTCCTTCCAAATAGAGTCGCTGCTGACTTTGCACGAGCGGCAAAATTTGTCAAATGAATCGAACTAGTTGAGGGGTTTTCCAAAGGCGAACGCCGCGCGGATAGGCTGAAGTGAAATTAAACTTTCTCATTTTGCCCTCGAGGACAACGCGAACGAAGGGGTTACTGGCAGTTGTAGCAACCCTCAACGGCCAACGCAATGGCCCTGCTAAGAGCGATGAGAATATTTGGTCGTCATCGTCGTCGTCGTCGTTTGCTGGTTCGTCGGTTTCTTTTTCGGCAAAGCCGTAGATGGAGCCCATCTGTTCTCTTCGTGAAGTGCACTCCCTGTCTTTCTTCTTCTCCTTCGAACTTCCGCTCTTTCACTGTCGTTCGGATCTTTCTCTCTCTCTCGAGGGATTTGCGAAGTAACTTCGATCCTTCCGCAGATTTCACGTTCTTCAGCTCATCAAGAGCAGGCTGTTCTCCAGCCTGACAATATTGGGTAAACACACGCCTGTCAAGAAAAGCTTTCAGCTGTCCGCACGTGCAAAAATGATCCGAGACAGTCGGCGACAAGCTGACGAATCCGATGGTGTATGGCACTAGCATCAGTCTAGAAGAAAACCTACCAAATGCTCGTCTACTATCCCTTTGACATAAAAACATAACGCCTTAAAAACGTACAGCCATATATATATATATATATATATATATATATATATATATTGTACACAGTTCCGTTTTTGTTGGAGCTGTAATTGTAAGTGCTGCTTCTCTGATGCGAGCAACAGAGGGGCTGGTGTGCACATTATCATGCAGCATCACGAAACAACCACAACAACAGCTGAAAGTCGAAGTCCTTTGTCGGAATCAAGTTTACTCCCCCAGCCACACATACAGAGAGCAGTGTCGCCTATCGTCGATATCAACACTGTAACGGACTAACTCTACGCGCATGGAGGAGATAGCATGGATGGATGTAGGCTCAATTTCGAGCAAATCTCATCACTCGAATGACAACGACGGCGCGGGCTATGCCGGCCAACGGCGAAACGAATCGACTGGCGAACGAATGCTGTAGACGCATACGGCCTAGCGGCGCATCGCCAAAGAACCTATCACGCTGCTGGTCAACGCCGCAGCAGTAGCGCAGCTCTTGGGATTGTTTTGTTCGTAGTCACGGCGGGCCTCGTAGGCCGCCCTCGCTAGGGGGGGCGGCGTCAGAGCGGAACACGTCGAGTACGTGGAGTGGACAGCCGACAACAAACGCCACTTGCTAAGGCTCTCGTACCTTAGTTCCACCAAGGAAATAAAGGTCGCCGCCCGAATACCGAGAAAGCGGGTAAATGTTACTGTGCTAATAGGTGCACTTCAATAATAATAATAATATCCAAACAAAACTACCTCAGCTAGCGGTGATGAGAGAGCAATCAAGATAGGCGGGTTTGTTTAAACTAGAGCTTGGATTTGGCCCGTCACGGTCTCTCAGGCACGAATTTGTGGCCCGTCTCGGTCGACTCATTCAAGATCAGCCAGCGCGCGTTTGCGGACGGTTTTGCCACAGCCACTACCGCCACCGCCACCACGGTATACGACTAGAGTAGCAAGTACTGATGCTAGGACTACTAGTGTCTGTACAACTGGTAGCGTGAAGGGAACCGACAGCCGCATGCGATTGGTACGAGGGTCATTCGAGAAGGCCCACGCCGGAACGGGAATCACTGCGGGAACCATTATTCCTGTGAAACAAACAGCACCCCTCCTGTTGAGTTTGTTCTGCACGCGTCCTGTGCGCGGCTACGAGAGACTACGAGAGAGCGAGAGATATACTAGGAGCAGCAGGAACAGCAAAAAGAGCCAATACCAGCGAGTGATAGTCGTGGTAGCGCGAAAGGTAGCGCTTGTATTGAAGACCTGGTGGTCAAGGTAGGCCAGGCGGGCGGGCGGGCGGGCGGGCGGCCAGCGACGCTATCATCGGGCCAATTCGTGAGCGGACTCCCAAGGGGCTCCGCCAGCGCCGCGCTGAGGACCGTCGACGTAACCGACAGAAAAATCAGCTGCCAAGTCGCCGCTTCGCTGGCTTAGCAGCGAACCAAACGTCGACCGTTACCGTAGGCCACACACTATCACTGCCAGCGCCGACCCTGAGTTGCCCCGCTACCTTTGCTGCTGCTGCTGCTGCTGCTGCCGCCGCTGCGACTGCTGGTGCGGTCGCTGCCGTAGCAGCCATCAGTGGCTCTTTCTGCAGCTTGCCGAGATTGTAGAACATCCACGATAGACGCAGATTTACACCGGCAATTAAATGCATCTCGGGGGCCAGGTATCTCACAGGACAAACCTACTCGATCGGCGTGTCACTCCTCAGAGCTTTGCTCACTGAGGTCCGCTGCCATCATATATATATATATATATATATATATACTGTTAGCAAGTAGTACAACCGCGGGCTTGTCACTGAGTCGGATTTCTCTGTCTGTTTCAACTATTAGAGCAAAAAGCCACGCATCACGGCCACCAACCAACACGACTTCTTCAGATATCAGCGCGAAAATAATACTGAGCACTGCACCAGCGAGCATCCAGTAACGATGCGTTGCGATTACATTGCACGCTGCGAAATGTCGCTGTTGTTGTTGTTGACTCTCGTCGTCAGCGTGGGAGAAGGTACGGGGAGGCCGGACAACTTAAAGCGTTGCCAATAACATCAGTGACCTAGTAATAGCCTCACTAGCGGATTTACGTGACCGCATCGCTCATGGTTTTACTGCACACCACGCACAGAAGCAGGCTAGCTTGGTATCGTGCATGATGATGCCATGTTTGAGCTGCGTCGTCTTAATATGAACCAGTACGCAACTGGAAAAAAGAAATGAATACTCGATGTTAGCCTAATTCGTTTTGTCTCAGTCACTTTGTTGAGGACACATATGTATACGTCTAGTATTCCCAGCACGGACACGGCGACCACGCGGCGTTGTTGGTCTTTGTTGAGGTCGATAAAGCGGCACCAGCAATGTTCACCACTCGCACCACCTACTTACTCAGTAGAGTAGAGAAGCTTCTGAAGGGCTATATAAAGTTGTCTGTTTATCATAGGGTGAATTGGTGTAAAGTCTACTGCGCGTCGAAGTGAAACTGCGCTATTAGCAAATAAAACCCCCAAAAAAAAACTCTTTAAATGTACGACTAGTTGTTGTCGTTGTCGTCGTCGTCGTAGTAATAGTAGTAAATACTAGTACTTGAGTAGCTTGCAGAATAATCATTGCGTTAAGCGCAATGAATCCGATCTAGCGGCGTTGACGACGATGCTGAGACCGACCCGTAAATCGGCTTGTACAGTCTTAGTGTGACAAGATGCTAGCTGGCTTTCAACTTGAATCTAGGATTTGTGTGGTTTCGGTGTCCGGCTAGCATCGGGGCCCGAGTTTGTTGGTCTCCGGACAGTCTTCCCCGTCCCGGACCAGTCGTCGCTTTTTAAGCGCCAACACAGCTCGTCCGGCTGTGAAGCTTGTCGCCGTTTCGTCTTCTTTCTAAGCTGTATACAGCAGTCGAGGTTGATTGACGATCGCCGCAGGTTCGATCTCGAAAGGAACGCGTAAGCGTAGGAAGAGACGATGTTGTTGTTGTCGACGGTGGAGAAACGGTGCCGTCGTGGTTGGCGGCTGCGTCGTAACGCCGCGTACCGGACAGTGACAACAGCAAAAGTCTAATAGTGATGTCGCGGATGCCATTTGTGATCATTGCGGTAATGATCACACTGGTTAATGGATCGATAGATGTATACACAGTTAGGTAGGCACGCAGGTAGGTAGATACATGGAGATAAGTCCTTGTCAATGGTTTGTCATCTTCGCCTGCGACGGCTGTCATGGGCACCAGCAGCTAGATCAGCTTGAAGCGTCATCGCCTAGTGAAGTGACTTTAAAGTGCACTTCACCGCACCGGGAGAACATTGAGGTAGACGTTTACTAGAATGAATGATGCGTCATCACAGTATCTTCAAGAGTTTCACTGTTCCTCTTCGTGTTTTTTACTGTGTGGTGGTTGCGTGACAAGTAGCCAATATATAGTGAGTGAAATGAGGAGACTAAATCGAGGGACGAGACAACGAGCTATGATGTCGAGGATCATATACGTGACATGGTTTACTTCACTCTTCCTCCCTCCCTTTTGTTATCTCTCTCTCTATATATATATATATATAAATATATATATATATATAAGTGAATGGTGGGTTTGTGTACATGCGTGTGTTTCTGTGTCCTGTGTGTGTGCATATAGGCGTCTAAGTGAATGCGACCGAGATCCGGAAAGTATTTGCCGGTACACTGAGACAAAACATTGTCTTCGTGGCGAAACAAAAAACACCAGCCACGCACCCGGGTGCTGCTCTTGCTGCGTGCGTCTCTGTCCTGGTGGTGGCAGTGGTGGTGGTACGCTGCGGGTTCGACGGACAGGTCGGACGACGGAGACATCTACCACCATCACCGCCACCACCACTACCACGCAAGAAACCAAGAAGATGGGATGAGCGACACACAGAGCAAACATGAATCGAGCGAGACGAAAACGACGGACTAAGCCGCGACCGTTCGCCGGGCCGCCTCGCCGTTCGAGCATTTGAAGTGGTGACTCAAAGGTAGCTCCCGCTACTGCCCCGGCGGTCACACAACGCTTCCAAGATCACGGCGGCTATACCCTTAGAGTATAGCGAAAAGCAGCAGTACTCGTCGAGTGATAGTTGGAATAAGCCAGACACGTACACAAGTGTATCGCTGAGTTAGCAACAACAACAACAACAACAAAAAGACATGAAAGAAAAACATGACTCTCGAACAGGAGCGAATGAAAAACGATACGCGTAGTGGCGGCGGCGGCGGCGGAAACAGCACCACGCCACGACAATCTCATCGATTCTCAATACCTAGCTAAATACAACAGATGTCCGTCATCTTGTGTTAGTCAGCGCAACGCAAACATACACACATCTAGAAACAATGTGGTTCACTGCAAGCGCTTATTGAATCTACAACGAAGTCTAGCATTTGCAATATGCTTACTATTTTATATATATATATATATAAATAAATATATACCTACCAACAACTATGGTGAATAAATATGATGTGATAAATATATATATATATATATATATATATATATATATAAAGAGAGGGAGAGCGAAATACAATCTCTCACGTCAAAAAAGTACTTTTCAAGTTGCAACAAAAAAAAAGTTGACACAACAGCAGTGCTGAATATGAACCGAACTGTTCTTTATCGGTCTATGTCATGATTTTAATAACTTCAAAGTTATATGTATACAAAAGGTATACCTTTCAAAGCCTATAAATGTTTCTTAAATAAAGCTCCCTTAGAGTTCAGTCTGTAGAAATGAACATCCAGCCAGCCTAGCTAAATGTCAATCTGTTTTTCAGTAACAACAATCGACGAAAACTCTGCCGTCATTAATGGTTTTACGGATCTTGGACTGGCCGTTAGCTGAAACGAGACCAATCTACCGTTTTGGTGCGCAAAAACACGCATGTCAGTCACGCCCATCCAGCATTGCGGAGCCTCATCTGCAATGGCGAATCATGACGGTAAGGCAAACAACGACGGCATGTATTGACAAGTTGTGTTAGTCGCAAAACCACTCGGATGTTTCCTCGCAATGTGTCAACTGAATCAGCATTAGCCGACTTTAACTGTCGCGGCACTAAATAAGTATCACCGGCGACTAGCTTCGAACGCATCCTCTATTTCATTAGGAAGCACATTCAAAGCGCGTGGCTTGAATCGTGAGTAGGCGTAAACTCGGCTCATCACATTCAGCTCGTTGCGTAGCGCCAGAATTTCCCCTTATCCCTGGCTTCATCCGTCCGACAGGCTGCCACGGGGCCACCCCCCCCCCCATTTGAACCTCTCGACACGCCATGGGGGATCTTTCAGGCAGTCAGCTTCCGCCAAATGAGACGCTGTTTATCGAGTGCGGTTTTCATACCACTAGCGTATGAAGCGGGGGTTGAAAAGAGCCAACGCCGAGGCGCTTCGCGTGCTTCGAAATGCAGTGCCTCGGACCCACCCTATAGCTCGTGGTGGCAGGTTCGTTTGAATTAACACTATTTGCCCTTGCAAACGAAACGGGTCACGAGCTGCGACCGAAGGTACAAGGGATCATTCGAAACAATCAACAGCAGCAGCAGCACACAGGGGTAGAGAGCACTGAACCGCCTGCGGTCGGTTAGACTGTCGGAGCTGTGGGCTCGTTTACCGGGAGGAGACGGTGAAGCGCGTATCAAGCGACCAATGCATTTTGCGTTCGACACTTCTATCGGTCAGAGCATTCCGTCTCCTCCACTCACTCCCTCTCTCCTCTGACAACACGTTCCACAGTGCACAAAAACACACAAATACGCACACATTCACCCATATAGACATTGTAACAATCGTCCATTGATCAAACACTTGCTGGCGTTAACGTGCATCTGCTGTAGAATGTCACTACAGTAAACCAACGCTGGACGTCTGCAAGTGGCCACATTGTGTGTTTGTGGCGTTTTCGGCTTTAATGGCAACATCGGACCTCGACGGTGCGACAGAACTCTCTATCTGGCTGACTTTCTTGGAACGAATATATTCGCATATACTAGTACAACTAGTGACACGCGCTGCTACTAAGCGAGTCTGCGAAGCGCGGCTATTATGCGCACACAGACGGACATTTGAAAGAGGGAACAAAAACCTATGCCGGTAAACTTGAATTGCAAAGTTTGCCAGTGCCTCCCAACTGGTTGAAAGATGCCGCATGTCCTAAGCATGCAAGATGTATTTTGCTAAACATCATGCCTTCAGCCGCTTTACTGTCCTGAGGTACGAGACACACCTGTTTAAGCCTGCAATGGACGACTCGCGAGCTAAGTATGTTTAAAAATTCATATTGTCCACACAGCCCGTCGGTCGGTGCCCTGATGGTGCTTGTCTGTGAAGCTACCTACAGCTACCTAGCCTCGCTGCATGACCGACATCGAAAGTAAATAGAGGCTACTCGCGTGCACTAAAAACTCGAGGTGCATTTTTTGACCAAAATGGGCCTAACAAGGATCCCGCGCACTCAGCCAGCTGGCAAAGTACAAACAATGTCTCGCTGGATCTCTTCATTAATTTCGCTGTCGGTTGTTTGGCTTACGATGCTAATCCGTAAGCGGCACAAAACTAGCTGGAGGCCACACTCAAAGAGCTAACGACCAGGCCGCGTATTGCTACCGTTAAGCTCTTCAGAAAGTAGAAGACAGCCACAACAAGGCTGATTTCGGCCAGTCAACAGCCTTAATAGGCTAGTAGCAGTGGCTTACATAATCTGAAAATAAACAAAACAGTGGATTCATGTATGCTCATGTACGATGCATCCGAACGTACGACGTGAAATTCCCCATGACCACAGCATAGACGATCTACCACGATGCTGTTAGGTTAAATCGTGCCTCAGCACGATGCCGGCTGAGAGCAGGCTTCCAAGCTAGCCGCACTGGCTAAACGCGCGAGCTAGGTAGGGATGTACTTGTACGGGGAGAGTACCACAAAAATGAGAAAAACGGAACAAGGGAAGACTCGCTCAATGTTACGACGCCCCTGTCGTTTGTCTGTGTCTCTGTGTATGTGCGTGCGTCTGCGAAAAATAGGAACATAGAAAGTGAGGAGAGCAACAGACAAATTCAGACCGAGAGATGAAGAAAAAGGGCAAGATACGTGTAATGTACGCGCATCGGAGCAAAGCTGTACAGTGGCGGCGAGCTGATATAATCGGGTCGTTTGTACACTTAGGTCAGGCTCAAGTTACTCGACTCGAGGAGTTTTCCGCAGGGCCGTTTTCACCCTCTCAAACGTCGTCATTTTGTTTTTCTCGTTCGCTTGCCTTGCTTTCGTGCTGTGATCGAGGGGAAGAGCCCGAATGGGAGCAAGCGGGCTAGCTAGAAATGGCGAGATTACCTCTACCGGCTGACTCCTCCCTCTGTTTGTGTAACGCTGGGAGCCTTTGGGTGCCCTCTCGCGAGGTGAATCCTCGCGCGAGTGTAAAGGTCGGCCCCTTTAGTCGCGACCACGGAATCGTCTCGAACGTTCCGTAGCCTGAACTGGAGGTTGTGGCTGGCCACCGCACTCGTTTGATCGTCTGCCATCAACCGGCTCAAGCATGTGTCACGTCGTGACAGCAGTCGCACATCGACCGCCCGCTATTTTGCCGGACAGTTCTGGAGTCTAGGCTGGCGGCTGGAACATTGTCGATCAGTCACCAAGTCATACATAACAGCAGACTTGTTATGACAGCAACCAATACGGTGGAAATTGGACGTTTCTCACCGAAGCCACGGCGGCAACGACGACGCTAGCAGTCGCACTCAATCATACGGAAAATACCGCACTTCAATTAGACGCTGCTCGCCTATTCATTTTGCATTGTCACGTTTATGCATTCATATATATATATATATATATATATATTCCGATATGTTAGGCACATTCGACAAGGCAGTGTTGCACTTTGTTTTTTTGTTTAAACATATGAATAGTAGTGTTAAACTGCTATATGTCCGGCACGTTCGAAAGGCGGTGTCGCTCTGAAGCGCAGCCCTCAAGTCTAACGAAGTTGGAGGCACAATGAAGACAACGTAATCATTTATGTTTCGCCGGTCATCATTTGTGCTGCTACTACATACGAATTATCGCGCCGAGCAGTTGATCAATTCGCGCGGCCGCCACGCGACCTGTATCTGTCTGCTTGTGTGCGTGTCTATCGGTATGATGGGCTCTCGGACCTCTCCCGCCTGGGTCACAACGTCCACTGCTGTATCTGCGGCTACTTCCTCCCTTGCTCATTTCCCTTTCCCCCTGGTGAAATAGATAACACAACGAAGCGCGGATTTGGCTGTCCGCGTTGTCGTCGTTGTCGAAAGCGAGCCAATCCTAAAGCGGCGACGTCATCGTTATTCTTGCCGTCGTTGCCGCGTCGACATTGCGCGACGCTCTTTAATTTCTCGGCGACTTTCGTACGGTTTTCATAAAGCTCATAGAAGATCACACCATAGGTCATCATGAACGATGATATGTTGGCCTCTTCTTCTTATTCTTCTTCACGAAAACGACGAAGTTCCCGCCGCTCGTCACGAGCTTGAGGAAGTTCTCTCCTCTCATCGCGAACCTGACGAAATTTTCTCGCGTCAAGCCGGCCGTCCCGATCGCGTCCCGAAACGAGTGATCGCCGTAGTGATGGTTGTAGTTGTAGAAATAGGGAGACACATTATACGTCGTTCAGCGTCCAGCTGTTGTAGTCAGTCGAAGCAGCGTCGGGGTGTTCGTCGTCCGTGTAGCAATGCTTCCAGCAGTGCTAGAAGCGTACGGAAAGAGCCGTTGTGTTGTTGCTGTCGTCTCGCCACCCCCCCCTCTCTCTCTCTACCGGGGCAGTAGTTTCGCTCTAACGTCCCCCTCGCCCCGTCGTCCTTAAGATGTGTAGCGTCACCACCGCGAGAGGCGAATAGTAGCAGTAGCAGCAGCAGCGGCAGCAGCAGTCCAAGGCAACGGGGAAGACGCGCGCGCGCAAAAGACGACGCGGGTTTTGGGCTAGCTTGTCCTTCCCGCTTCCCGCGCGGTGCGGACGACGATCTCGGGCCAGCTACGACTAGCCACCGCTGCTACCGGCGTTGCCGTCGTCGTCGTCATCGGCGGCGGAGGCCGCGAGGGAGCGAATCTCTAAGGATATTGGTCTCGCGGGGGCAATTGCCCGCCTGTTTTATGACCGCTGCCGTCTCACTCATACCCCCCCCCCTCCCTGCCTGCCTCCCTCCGTCCACCGCCCACACGGACGGACGGACGGACAGACGAACGAACGGACGGCCCCGGTGTCGGCTCACAACGCTTTCTCGCCAGTTTGCTCGCACTACAACTACCACCGCTACATTTGCTGCTCCTGGTCGCTGTTTCTTCTCCTCTGTCTTCCACCTCCTTTCGCCACCGCTACCACTGTCGTAGCTGCTGCTGCCTCTGCTACTGCTATCACCATGACCAGCAGCATCACGACCATCATCATCACCACTTCTGCCGCCTGTCTGCTTGCAGCAGCAGCAGCAGCAGCCATACTCCCTTCTCATGTTCTCTATCTACCTATCTCTTTGTCTCGCTTCGCTCTAGCACTGCATTTCCTTTCTCTCTCTCCCTCCGTCCTCCATCCCCCCTCTCGCTCTACACCGTTCCGTTCTTGGACTGTTCTTCTCATTCTGCACAGTTTTCCTTCTACCGTTGCCGCTACCGCCGCCGCCGCCGCCACTGCCATATATGTGTATATGGTAACACATTGGTGCAGATCAAGAAGAGTTATTGGCTAAAACGCATCCGCCCGCTGCAGCGGCAGGAGCCGCCCTAGCTCCCTCGTTGGCTCGCTGGCTGGAGCACTGGAAGGAGGGACGCCGCTAGAGTGAACAAACGAACCACCACCACCACAGCCACTAAAGCCAGTGAGGCTGCTTGTAGAGACTCGCCAGAGTCGGCTGGCGACCTGCTAGCTGCTGCCATCTCGCACTCGTCGCTTTCGTCGTTGTCGTTGCGACCGCTTGCGGTAGCCAGCTAGCCGCGTCTTGACGTCGTCGTCATCGTCATACACATCGTCGTGGTCGTCGACGATCGCCGCCACCCACGATGACTGCCGCGACCACGGCGGAAGAAGGCGCCCCCCGGTCGCCACTGCTGCTGCCGATGCTGATGCGGTGAAGGGGGGGGGGGGGGGCAGGGCTGTGAGGGCGACGAGAGTAACGGCCACGGAACCCCCTACCTAGATCTAGGAAGAGACGCATTCGTTCCAATACAGACACGCACGCACGCACGATCGCTCGCACGGACCTACGTACGTACAAACTACGCTCGCTCCCATGCTACTACTACTACTACGACTATCATCACCGTCACCCCCACCACTGTTCGCACTACTCGCTTACCGAGCTGATATCATACCCTTGCTGCCATAGAGATTGCAGAGGCAAATCCTGCCGCCGCCGCAGCAGCAGAAGCAGCAGTAGTTTCTCTATCTCCATCGTTCCTTTCCGAACGGGGAAAGTCTGCTCTCTTCGGCGGTCCGTCCGTCTGTCTGTCTTGGCCACCACAGTCAGTGGTGGCCGGCCAGGCGGTGCTTCATCGTAGCATGCCCAGTACTGCCCATCGTAGCCCTCTGCCCACTGCTGCTGCCGCCGCCGCCGGGGCCGCCTGCCCTTCGACCTATGCCCATCCGGGACTCCGGGTTGTCCACCTCCCCCCTCCGTTTGCCTGCTCACCCACTCCGATATTACTCACTTCCCCTCGCCAGACCGCCCCCTACCTCCCTCTCTCCCTCCTTTCCCAGGCAAGACCTTTCGAACATCACTGACAAGCTTGTTTAGAGCTTGCCAGCAACGATATTTGCTGGCTCGCTTGCGGGGCCAGCTCAACCACTCACTCACTCATTGCTCGGCCCAAAACACTGATATTGTAGCCATTGTAGCCGTTGCTGCTGCTTCTGCTGCTGCCGCTGTTGTAGAGGCAGGTAAGTAGCAACGTTCGTAGCCACCGGCCATGCTACTGATTATGACGCCAGGCTGTCCATAGGTTGAGAAGGCTTTTCCGATCCATCGAGAGAGAGAGGGAGAGAAGACATAGCAACAACAACCTCAACGACAACGGCAACCACAACAACCACAGCGATCGCAACAGCACCACTACCACCGTCGCTATAACCACCGATAACAACTGCAGCAGCCCAACACTCTGCCAACGACAGACACAGTAGAAATAACGACGATGACGACGCTAAGTTTGCACTTTTTGTTTGTTGTACTGTTGGTCGCGCAGTTGTGATTGACAACAGTAACGCACGCATAATGAATAGATGAAATTATCCACCGAAGCAATACTGAGGTGCAATAAGTAGAGTTTTCCTACAACGGTTTGCAAAGTAACGCCAATCGACGCCACGGCACTAAATAACTTGGATATGGATACTTGGAGATATGGAGCAATAAAGATGCCGTACGTGACCGTTAGCAAGACATGAGAAAAAGCAAATAAAGCAAATAAAACAAAAATAAAGCACGACGGGCTAACTATGCTTACAAATAGAGGTCACACTGGTGGCAGCGTACGCGTATGCACGCGTTACTGTCCAGCTCCACAACTATCCGATAGCACGGGCTGCAAACAATCAAAAGGTAGTCCGATATAAGCGTGACGCCTTACGCCTGACCAAATACCACATCGATTTGAATGTGCTTATCTTTACATCGTGCACCAGTAGTAGACTAGATGTCACCGAGCGAGCAGGATTCCTCATTTCTATTGCCCAACGACCGCTTTAGGGAGGCTGAGGGAAATTGAGAAAGCGAGCGATAGAGAGAGAAAGAGAGAATTACACAGATGTAGACAGAGGCATTTGAACAACAGCTCCGGTCGCAGCAAAAGCGGCACAACAGCAAGCGCCGCGGTCGGCAATGAACATCTCTAGCAGATTCTCCACCTTTCCCTGCACACGGGACTGGAATATCAAATAGACTGTCCGTACTTCAGCCCCTCCGGCACGTTGATATCTCCTGGTGAGAGCGCTCGGCGGTTCGGGCTTTTTCGGGGAAGCTAGGCCAGTTTACACAGCGACCAATGACACTGGTACTGCAACGTTTGTAGGTAAGTAAAACTGAGAAAGGCACACACAGCCGCCAGCCAGACCATCACTAATGGCTGAGAGCTATCTCTGGAGTACTTGAGTGCTTTATAAGTTAACAAAAAAGATAACAAGAGAAATAGGACCGAGAGAAGGAAAGCAGCAGAGGATGAGGGGTCAGATGGGGGGAAAGGGAGCAAATCATTACTAGAATGGTCACGGAATCTCAGTACCAGGCCCCATAGGACCGCCGCCAGTTAGTCTTTGGTTTAGAAGCGGCCGCTTTGGGTTGTTTACCAACAATATTTTTATATTCCAATAACCTAGCGATGACCTGCTGCTGCTGCTGCTGCCGTGTGATCATGTCTCTCCCATTCTTATTATTTTTCTTCGTCTTTTTTTCTATCGTTCTAAGGGGCGGTAATCTTCACTGGCCCAGACAGAGGGTTTCTGTCTGCAACTCGATGAGCGTACAGACCGAGAAGACCAAGAAGCGCTCGTAGTTTCTTCACCTGCTTGGCTTGCCTGCTTGGCTGCCCGGTCGACCGCCGCCTGCGTAGTGTCGGTAGCGTACCGTAGGACAGTTGAGTAGGGCAAACGGGCGTTGGATAGGTGGTGATTTACGGGCAAGACACGCTACAGAGAACTTTGCTCCCGGCGCTGTGCCCTTGTTGCCATCGACAGCCAAGCACCAGTCGGGCGAAGAGAGCTCGCTGCACTGCGCTCAACGGCACGCTACCTTCTCAAGCCGTAGCAAGCAGCCTACCTACCTACCTAGGCAAGAGGCCAGCTTCGAGGCTCGCTTGATCGGAACACAGCGTCCTGAGCGTTTGCCCACATACGGCTAGCATCGTCGCAATACGCTTGGGTGTGTGTATGTGTGTGTGAGCGCACCGGCATGCTGTAGATAGTACTGGAGTGAGCTAGTCGACCTTATCAGTCCGAAGGACTCCTGCACCTTGGTGACTTTTAGCTGTACTGCTCCGTCACCGTATGCTATCAAAACGTTTCCGATGAGTAAGTACGTTTTCAATACAGTTCTACAAAGTCTGTCTTAGCAGCAGGAGCAGTCCTGGCGCAGCAGGCAGGAGATCACATAGAGACTGCACTCCGGCAGAAAACAACGAAATAAATTCAACAGTTTTAAAATAAATGCGTTTGTCGGGTGGTATATGTATATATAATTTTAAAATGTCATATCGAAAGACTGCACTTCCGCAGAAAACAACAAAATATATTTTTTTAAATAAATGCGTTCGGCGGATGGTATATATGTTTAGTGCCATATATATATATATATATATATATATATACATATAAGGGCATAGAAGTTTAAAATATCATGTCGACTTAATAGTGATTAACGACTAGCAGCCATGCATTTCTCCTGGAAACCTCACTAAGAATATAGCGTGTTTTTGAATATGCTTACATATCCAAGAGAGCATCATTAGACTTCGTTAGCAGAAAGGGGTGTAAAACGATCTTAATTTAAATGCTTCAAGATATATAACAGGAGGCGAAGACAGTTTGTTTATGTGAGGGTTGACTTGAGAACAGAAGTGGTATGTATATCCGTGAATGTTAAGAGAAGAATACGGACAGCCCGAGGTAGGCAGGGAACACTTGAAGAAAACCCACTTGTACAAAATCCACTGGAGGGGAGAAGACACAGCGGTGGCCGAGGGGGCAAAAGACACGGCCGGGATTTTTGAGGTCGATCTGCTGCTTTCTGAGGTTCTTTTCTTATGATGCTTCAAGGTGGAATCGAGAGAGGACGAAAACGAACGAGAGAGAAAAGTGAATCGTGATGACTAGAGTCTCGGTGCAGAAGTAGTGGACGCAATGGATATTCGGCTAGCAGACGCGCAAAGCAGCTTCCTGACGCATTAGCTGAATACACACGCCCGCGCATACCTGATACACGCTCCTACTGGACGTGTATGTCAGCAGTTGCGAATATAGAAAGGGCGGAGATGAAGCTATGATATAATACGGCGGGCTGCTACTACTACTACTACTACTACGACGACTGCTGCTGCTTTTGCTACAACAGTTACCCTGTTGCTCGTACAAAAAAGCCGCTGTTGGTTGATTGGTCATCCGGCGTTGCGAGGGCCCGCGACGAGGGGAAGGCATAGCGCGCGACACATGGGTCTGGCTGCGTGGTCCTGTCCTGCAGTGGAGAGATGGGGCGAGGGAGGGGGCACCGCTACATCCCCGAAGGCCAAGCTTGCCATCCGGCTCGCTTTCTGGGGGAAGTCTAGCAGCAGAGTGTCGCGGTGTGGCCAAAAAGTACCTGTTTGAATTGCAGAACAGAATCTCAACAGCCAGCAGACTCCACTGGCGGCTTAATTTTGCCAAAGCAAAAACACAGCTTGTAAAGACGACGACGCCGATAGCAGCAACAACAACAACAGCAGCAACAACGTTGATGCCGACAAAAACCGCAGCTTCAGATGTTGCAGCAGTTGACGGACACACCGTCTATGCTGTCACTACGCTGTCTTGGGTGTTTGGCCGCCGTCGCCGTCATATATGCGTTCTCGCATATGTGATCTCATACGTGAAAATTTCAAATTGGAACACAAAGGGCAACGACCGTGCAGTAGACGCACGTTGTCTTGACCAACAAGTCTACTCGCTTATTTGGACGCGGACTGAGATCACAGCGTTAAGCATAAATGTTTGCCATACAACCAAGAAATCCCACCAGACTTTATTGTTCCCCCTCCTCCCCCCATTCTTTACGTATCTGTACCACCGGATACCCCTAATTGGTCAGCTGTTTCGCAGTCAAAGCTTGACCTCGAACATGTTTGCCAAGCAGAAGGGTAAACTGTCTCGGCGGAAATGTGCCAGGTCAACTTTCCCTATTCCTTCCGTCTGTGGCGGATTCCGTCACATCTCATTTGGCGGAAAGTCTCCCTCTACTCTGCCCCCCCCCCTCCTCTCCACCTTCCATTCATACCCGTTACCCTCCTCTCCTGCTCCCCCCTATTCGCTACCCCACCGTCGGCCAGCGTCGCTGGTCAAAAACGTTCGCCTGTACGGCTTGCACCATCTGGTGAATGATGCACGCGACATACGCACGGATGAACGCACTACACTGCAGTGGACAGACAACACTCCACCCCAGCGGCCGCCACCGCGACCGACTGTGTTGCCGCCGAAGTCGCTTACTGCCGTCCTCCCGATGGCTGTGGCAGGCAGCCAGTGTCTACTGGCCTATTCCAGCTGTGACGTTGTCTCCGTGTGTCCTGCTTGGTCCTGCTTGGGGGGCTAGGCCTCTGCCTGCGAGACCTCTCGCTCAGACAGCGCCACCGCCATCGGGCTGGCTCCCTGTTTCTAGTATCAACACAAGTGGCAGCTGCTGTAAGGGATGCTGTTAAGGCGCCAGTCTTCGACAATAACAACGACAACAACAATAGCAACAACGGCAACGATAGGAGCGACGACAATGACGTCGTCTCGTTGCTGTCTGCTGCTGCTCGATCGAACGGCCTCCCCAGAGGAGGATCACATGGTGTCACCAACGACACACTTGACACTTGCTAGCCGGGATTACCTCGCTTCGGCGTTACCCAGGCCGCGGCCCCTTTCCCTACTGGCGGGCGGGCGGGAAGCTGGACGGTGGCCGTAGTACGGGTTTTTCTCCGTCGCCGTGTTCCGGCATGTGTCGATTAAACCGGAAGCTATTTTAGTCGTGACGTAATTAAATCATGCGGATATGTTGCCCTGGCGAAGCAGCGAGTGCTGCTGCTCGACTATTGAATTGACTCCAAGTGTTTAGCTGACGATTATTGGGTAGAGTTTTTTTAACGACGCGGGCGGCACGACATCAACAAGCGAACGCAATAGCACCATCTGGTGAAGGACAAAACGTGATACAATTTTGGTGAACGTTTAGCATGAGTACGTCTGCATTTCAAAATGACATGTCCTTATAAATAAAATAGACTCGCGATATACAATTTGAGCACTTCAGCGGGAAAAGTGTAGAGATAGTCGATGCGTCTAGCAGGTTGAGCGCACGTATGCAAGTAGGACCGACAACGGCATTAATCGCCAGCCTGGTGGTGAAATCCTTGGGTCGAACACACCAAGTGATTCGATGGCAGCCATGCACAAAGTACCTTGTTGTACATATGCTTACAAGTTCATGGCAATCCATCCCGAAGCTCCCTGGCGAGGTACACATCTGACTGCATTATCTCTGCCGAGGCCTCGGTTACTTTTCCCGGCCACTCCAACAAAAATTGCCGAAAGAGTCCTGTCAATCCTCCCAGCATTTCAAGATGACACTTCATTATAAATATAATAGTGTTATTATATCCAAGTTGAGCACTTCACTGGCCGTTTCTCCGAACAAAAAGTGTAGAGATCGTCAAAGCATCTGGGGGGCTCACCGTACTAGTAGTACTATGGAGGCGTGGGCAAATCTGAATGGTCAGAAATCCAAATTTGCGCTCAGATGGATAAATTACTAGATCAGCTCGGCTAGACTAGTTGGTAGTCGATAAGGTCATCGACCATAGGAAACCGACAATAGTCACATACGTTAGATGTTCTCAAGATAGATAAACGCATGTAGAGTTCATGTAGTTTGTGTGGAAACGCGTGCATGTGCTGAAATGACAAACCACGTGCTTCCTTTTTTGCAGCTTGAGCTTCGAGGGGCAGGCTGATGTGGCACGGCCCCGGCCGTTGCTGAGACCGGGGATCCGGCTCGCACTGTGATTGGCTGTAGGTATGCGGGGGAACATGGTCCCCAGAGAGGCTTTCGATGTGGAGTCCGCCGGGACTTGGCCCTCCCTCTCCGGGCGAGCAAAGTACGGCGGCAACACGCACAGTCTAGGCCGCAGGGACTGGCACAAAGGAGACCGCCCTCTCCCTCGTGGGGCGGAGGCAGCCTCTAGGGAATTGCCCTCCTCCACTTTCTGAAGCGCATAGGCTCCGAACGACCCCTTGTAGGAAACTGCTAGCGGATAAAGACAATGAAATTCGTTTAAGACTTATCACGCGCCCGATCCGCCACTACCATGACCTCTAACTTCTTCTGAAATCAAAGATCATTCCCGGAAAAAAAATCGGAAAGTTGCCCCGGAAGAGTCGCAATCGGTTCGGTAGAGAAAACGTGCCAAAGCGACGACTTGACGTATGCGTACGGCGGAACACTGTACTTACCCATGTGCATCAAGTGTTGTGGCATGAACGCAGCGGAAGTGGCGATTCCACCGTTTAAGCCGTACTATTATCACCATGCCGGTTCGCCTTATCCGTTGCGAGCATCCCAAAACGCCGTCCAATCGATAGTGCAATATTCGCCATATGATTTCCCGTCTAGCCCCCCTGTCGGCCCAGCTTCCTCATACTGCAGTCAGAGGCACCACGGCCACTGGCGCTATCACAACAGCCAGGATCCAGCCAGCCATCGTTGACCGAAGAGACAAGCAACTCAGCCCGCGGCACAACCAGTGGACTCGCCCTCCCTCGAGGCTACCAGGTCTTCAGGGAGACAAGGGCCGGCCGGACGCTGCAGGGGCTACGCTGAGGGGGTAAATGACGCTTATGGGGATCGGCCGCGGGGACCAGGGGCAGCGAGGACCAGCCAATGAGAGTTGCGTCCCCCAAGGGGAACCCGCACTGTTCCCGCTGCCTCGGCGAACCCCCTACGGTCTCGTTGGTCTCGTGGGGCGAGAGGGAGTCCCGGGGGACAGTCAAGCCACTGGGGACCCAGATACACCAGCGGGGCCTGCACACGCACCACCCGTACACAACGAACACAACTAGTGCACCCACACACACATATATATATATATATGTACAGTGCTGCACCAAAATACCTTAAATACCCCCTGGACTCGATTGCCTCTAGAAATCGTTGTCTTCGTTAATAAAAAATAATGTTTATTTTTGCTCAACGTTTTCATATATATGTATATATATAACGGGTTAAATTAAAATATCGCGGGCTCTGCATTCGTAGAGAATTATAACTGTACAAAATTGGATTGGATTAATACATTTTGTAAATAAAACGCAGTCCACTCTTAGGTCATTGTCACAGTTACGTCATACTGTACACACAATCCTTGGTTTAGAACCTAAAAACACATACATATGCAAACCTGCAAAACAACTGAAATTTTCTTAGCCTTGCTCAGCCACGATAGCCGCTCTAGCCATAGTTCTCCCTGCAAGAGTTTCCATGACGAATGTTTATTGCTACAACCGCACCGCGACCGTCACATTGTGTCTGCAGTGAGGGGTCTACGGACTTTGGTCGGTTAGGTCACAGCTCTATAGCCCAAGACGACAGAAGCATCAACAATAGAAGTAGTAGCCGTCGCTCTTGTTGTTGTTGCTGTTGTTGTTACTGTAGAGATCTTGTGTTCTGACAGACGCAACTCCATTGTTTTGGACGACGTCGCTGGTCTAGTCTGGTGGTAGGGCTGCTTTTGTCCCGTGATACAACTTGCTTAGGCTACTCGGTCCTGCCATTTCATGTTTCCCTTTTTCTCTCTCGTTGCCTCGGCGTCCGTGGTCCTCTCTCTGGGGACAAATTGCTTTTACAACATCCCCGTCAGAAGGAGGACCGTCACCGAGCGCCTCCATTGGGCACGCTATGGAGAGCCCACCGTAGACGCTTCATGGCCGACCGCCGTAACGTTGCACCGCCAATGACCTACTGTCGGCTAGATTCTCTCGACTTATTTCGTAGACACTTTTGACTTGAACCACTTCCACAGCTCTCTTTCGTTTTTATCCATCCACCTATCCACCCAGGTCCACAGGACGACGCTGCAAGCTAGACTCACAGAGCAACAAAGAAGCTACACTAAACAAAAACATCAATTGCATCCAAAATATTAGTACAACTTATTGTGCCTTCCGTAAGCAACATCTTAACTAATAAAACATTTTGCGCATATTAACATGGCCTTCTGAGTAATAGCATCGCAAAGTAATCATATGTACATGTCATATACATATACTAGACAATAACGCAAAAACTGCTAAGAGAAGGTGTTAATGAAATAACGTTGAACTGAAATATATGTGCCATTTTGTTTCTTGTTGTGGTCATCTAATTTATGAACAACCTTCTGAAAACACCAATCAGATTTCCACTAGACTGTTCTCTTTCTTGTCCCCAAAAGTTGTAGTAGTAGTAGTAGTAGTTACACAAGCGTCGCCCCACCACCAAAGTAGCTAAAAGGAGCTTAAAACAGGAGTAATTATTAGAGCAAGCTTCCACACGCATCAATGAGTGTCAGTTTCTCGATCAGGGAAAAGCAAATGATAGCACGAGGGTCTCGCAGAGGGGCCCAAGTGGCTCATCATTGTAGCTTCTGTGAAGAACACACAGGCGCAGAGGGAAATCGCCTGTATCCTGCCAGCAGCGTTGATTCAAGGTATCTATCTACAGGTATGGCGACATTGTCATGCAAAAGCGTCGCTGCGCCGCCGCTCGAGGTCTAAGCTCCTTGGACGTTTGCCTTGAGTGGAGCCTCCCCGCCCGCGATTCTCAGTTTTCCTTTCGCGTAGAGTCGGCCGCATTCATGAATCCGCCGTATGTCCATAAATACACACGCAGGCGGACAGACAAACGTAGGTGCACAGCGAGATCTGTGAGAGAGTGCGTACGCATATATATATATATATAAATTCAAGTTTCGCTCTGTACTCATTAATCGCTCGCCACTGCCGGGACTGCGTAGGTTCGTAGCGACGCTAAGTTAACTTAGGAAATAATTGCTTACAACAATTAAAGCAAGACAACCGGTCGCAGCCCATGACTAAGCTGGTCGAACTTACGAGTTGATCTCTTGCTGCTGTTTCTTACGAACACAATGGTGGATAGGTAGAAGCGATGAACGCGGTCTTGTGGGTGAAAGACATTGTTGTTAGTAAAGAACGATAATAAATACATATCGAGTGTCGAACGAGAGAAAAACACGACCAAATGCAGACAGAGTATGATGAAGTCATTCTGGGCGCAGCGGAACATGCTCGGAAGTTTAGCCGGTAAGCTTCGGCTCCTCGTCACTGAGACGAGTGTTGCAGCACTCGTTGCAGCACTCACAAGATGATGTCAAGGCTTGGCCTTCGTGTCTGGAGGATTCAGCACAAAAATTACCTTATTGTAAAACTTGAACGAGTGAGTGACTGAGGGGTGAGTGTGGTTGCCACTTCCGGGGGTAACGGGGTGTCGATCTTCAACAGCTGTTGAGATTTGGCTTTGCGTGTCGATATGTCTGTCGGCTGACGGGCAGAAAGTATCCGTTGTGCGTCCTTTTAGTCTCGTCGGCTACCGAAATCGAGCTGATCCGAGGGCGGCCTGGCTAGCTATGGCGATATCAAGAGCTGGATACCACCACTCTTCGAAACGGCTGCTTCTGCTACCGCGAGCATCGTCGGTCGCAGTTCTTGTTTAGATTCTGTAACAGTTTTCGTCGCCGACGTCATTGGGGAGCAGCTCCGCCAACACCGGGCGCCGCATCGGCAGCTACAATCCTGCTAGACAATTTTCTCGCAGCATTCTCATTCTCCGACGATCCGATCCCTTCTCCGGCGAGTCACTCGCGTATTCAGCTAGCCCCATTTGTCTCAATACCGAGCAGGGGATTTCAACAACAACAACTTCTATGCCACGACTGCGTAGCGTGCATTTGTGTTGGCTTGTTGCTCTAACTCGGCCACAATGTCAGCTCCCCGCCGAACAAATAACTGTGACACCGCATCGACGCGTCGATTGCGCAAGCAGACTGCCATGGTCCCGAGGAAAAAAAGTACTTTGACTATGCGTGAAACAACATTGTCACGTGTTTGCTGTTTGCTGAGTCTGTTATCTGTCGGTTTCATTAACTAATCGAAAAAGGCTCTATAAACCGCAAAATGTTCGTTAAAAATAGAAAAAAATATAATGTGCGATGGTGGCGGAGACTTCACTCAGCTGTTTGTCCGCTTCCCGATCTAGGCGTGACCGTATGCCTACGTCATGTTCATTGCGACTATAGTAATGTTACGGTTAACGCGTATATATACAAAGTCGCCTAGAAATATTTCGAGAGAGATAGAAGGAATTGTAGAGTCTTGTTTCGGAGTGAGAGTGTAATTTAAGCCTATAACTTGAATCGAGGTTTGATAATCATGTTCATATTTAAAATAAACTTTATCAATACGGAAGTTGTGGGGTTCAAACAAGGCGATTGCCTTGCGGTGACTAACTCGCTGCTTTACACTGATATAGAGTTTCGTCTCGTAAATAATTTCGCGCCGTTTGGATAACACATTGACGAGCATAGCAGTCTGGGGGCTAGAGCATCAAAAAACTTTCTTTGAACATTATCCTGCTATTATTCAACCTAAAAGTTGAATCAACGGTTAAATTTGTTTCACATGGAATAGCCTTACGGTAAGTTCATTAGATCGTCTAGGCACGATCAACCCATCATTCCCTAAGCGAGCTTTTGAACCTAATATGTTTTTAAATAACCGGAAGGCGTCTCTTTATTCTTCCACTGTCTTTTCACCCATATTTCGCACGTGTTTTTTTCCCAAGTGAGATCTTATATACGAATAACAAAATTAAACAAATAACAATGTTTAGACAATTTTCATATGATCGTCAATCAGTGATTGTTAGGCTATTTCGATCATGCGTCGATAGCAGGAGGGCTGATGAGATTCAGTAAAGTGACGATTAGCCCGGTTGCAGCAAAATCCACGCTACGGATCACGGGGGCAAAATACCCATACAATACCCGACGAGCAGCAACGTCGTGAGGCATTATATATGTCAGTAATTGTGATACATGTCGATAATGATAATAATAATAAACCTTTGTTTGATTATTATTTTAAACAAAAAACCATTACCGATTTCGCGGCTAGCAGCTAAAGTTAAATACTAATAATCGCTCTCAGTAAGGTGAGCCACAAAAATGTTGGCCACTGCTGATGAGAACGACGGACAGCCATGCTGTGTCCGTCGCCGACCGTTGGGTCAAGGCCAGAACGAGCCAGAGGAGGCGTAAAGCAAAATATCAACACCGGGGCGCCGGTTTCAAACAACCAACAGATCGATTCATCGGCCGGACGATGGCGGCGGTGGCGGCGGCACAACAGGGCCCCCACGCCACGTCGTGATGACAAGAACCAGGGCCTGGGAAAACGACACCTCAGTGGACGCAAACTATCAAACAGTTCGTGTAGTCATTCCTCTGTCCGTTTGGTCTCTCTGGATGTATCTGCGTATGTGAACGATGAGTCGTTCTTGTCGACGATACGATGATCATAATCAAATAGACAAATTGAAAGTACCTGGCTGCACACCTATGCAGTTGACCTGCTGACTGTAATACGTCATTCTCTTCGTCTGTTGCGGGAACAGCGGCAGCAGCAGCGATAACAGTAGTATTTGTTGTTGCCACTGCTGCTGTTGATGTTGTTGTTGTTGCCGCTGCTGCTGTTGTTGTTATTATTATTGTGGTCGTGGCAATAGTTATAGCTCACTTGCTGGCTGTATAGTGCAGTTGAATATTGGTGTTCCGTAGGGCGAAGACGAACGGGTCAACGAGCGCGGTGGTGACCTTAGGTCAGTCAACATTGTGCCTGTTACGTTAACCAGCTACACCCGCAAGCGTACATCACAGAAATATTCGTCACAGCGCCAGCAATAACAGGAGCATCAGCAGCTGCTGGAGTAATCGCAACGACAAGTGTGGTCTCCATAGGGACCATAGAAATGCGACGGGTCGGCAGCAGTCGTGTTCCCACAGCTTCTACTAATCCAGACGAGACATATCGAGCAAAGAGAGCCAGAGTCCAAAACAACCGGGTCTGCAATGCAAATTGCTCTCTTTCGCCAAACGCAGTGAACAAGCGTGGATTCTGGCTCGAGTAGTCCCGACGTGATCATCCATCTCTATGTAGAGCGCACGCCGTCGGCACTGGCGTTCACTGGGCAGCCGCGTACGCTCTTGTGATAGATAGAGCCCTCTCTGACACTCCCTCACGCGTTCTCTCTCTGTCTCTGTCTCTCACGCTCTCTCTGCGTATTCATATATGAGTTTGTTTGCGTGTATCTCTATCGGGTTGTCTGTATACGGACACAGACTGCGTGAATCTGTGGTTGACGTTCGACACCACCTAGCCTACAAACGACAACGGTAAACAACGCCACAACGACTGCTGTACAAGCCAGCATGCCCTTCCTCTCACTTCACCTAGACCTTGTTCACAACAGCTCTACTGTTGGTGCTGTTTTTCCGTACGCCGCCAATCAGATAAACGCTCCGGAAGCCGCCGAATATATATATATATATATATATATATATATATATATATATATCCGTAGCCATCAACTAAAAGGGTGTGCAGTACGTGACGTGCTATGGCAGCATGTAGAAGGCGAATTGATATCCAATATTGTGTCGCGTCTATATATACACATTGCTAGTTAACAGCAGCATACACCCCACTGTGGAACTTGCCGGTGTTAGAGTATACGATATATTTCTTAAAATGTGTGTTTGAAATACAACTTATTCGTGTATCGATATATCTTGTCATAGAACACATCGGATGATTTTGCATTCAAGCTACAGCCGATGACGATAGTCATAAGCACATCTGCTGAACATGGAATTGCCAAGTGTGACTCTTGAATTGAATCTCATGTAAAGATAGTCATCGTATTAATCACTGTAACTAAGGTAAGAGCAAAGCCGTAGTACAACCACGATAAAATGTCTAAGCAGAGACCTATGAACTAATGTTTTACTCGTTCTTATATCAATCTTTAAACGGACGCCTACAATACGGCAGAAATAGGTTCTCCAGTGAAATGCGACAGGTAAAACAGAGACGCCGATCATGTACATCTATATACCAGAATCCCTCCTGTTATTATCATTATCGTATGTACGTCGTTTTTCTGTTTTACTTCCGACAGGAGTATTGTGGCGCGCTTAGTGCCCTATAACTGCATTCCATTCAGCCGGCCACCGTACGCCACGCGAACGTGCAAGTAAAAGTCGAAAAAGGAAGAGGCAGAAGACAAAATGAAGAAAAAGACGACGCAGAAGAAGAAGAAGAGGAAGAAGAAGAAGAAAAGAGGGTTTAGGTCAAAGCGTCGATTGAAGGTAGCCTCCAGTCATGAGCGGTCGACATTGGCCATTGTCTTCCCGTTCGCAAGAGCGAGTTCTCAAAGCTCGACAGCCTTGGCAGCTTCGGTTGGTGGTGGCGCAGTTCATCTGCGGCGGCGATAACAGTTGAGTTCTCAGCCTTAGTCTTGTCTCTCATCACGGTGAGAGATACGAGTCTACTGCTGCTGTGATTGGAGGACGACGACGGATAAGCAAGCAGCGCGACAACGGACGACCCACTCACTACACTCACATTTCACTGCTAATCCTCTGGGGCTGATAATTGCACTTCACGCCTTCACTTGGGTAGCGGTGGGCGTAGCATTGTGTTGGGGTATCGGGGGCTGGTGCTGCGGTACGGTGAAGCGGCGGGCGGCATGAACGACGGCAGACATCTGAACACGGAAGGCTCTGTCTACGGAAGACTTTGGCTTCAACCACCATTTCTCAGGGTGTCGAGCTCCTTCTTCTTTTTTCTTCACTCTTCTGTCTCTATTCTATTCTCTTATTCTCCTATTATTCTCTGTCGATCATTGGTCCAGCCGACTAACCTTATCTTCGCCTTTCCAATTTTGGCCGCGCGCACCCTTATCGCGCGAGCTATCGGTGGGTTGTCGCGCTCCGTTAGCTTATCTCGTAGTTTGAAATCAGTTCCCACAAGCAACGCGTTTGATCCGCGGTTGTAGCGTAGCCGACCCGGCGACTACTATTATAATAACGAGAACAACACGACGAATACGAAGACGACGGAACCAGGGGCGGCAGCGACAAAAACAGTAGCAATAGCAGCAGCAGCACGGTGGTTTAGCGTTCGCTCGGCCGGTCGCTGGTTGCCCGTAGCATCTGCTATCATCTGCACAGTGGCTTCGATCTACCACATACCGTGTCAAATGCGTTTGCCGACTAAACTGTCTGTCCGTCTGTCTGCCTGGCCTGCTCACTTACTTACGCATCTGCTGCTAAACCACGATGACCTATCCATGAGCTGTTACGATCGCGACTACTACGGACGCACTAACTTATGGTTGAGCAGTTGAACTGCGGCTCTTTCGACATAGTCGATCATCGAAACTTGTCATCAAAGACAAGTTTCGATGATCTTGTCGAAGCGCATGAAAACTTCACGCGCGCACACCCACGCAGACGTACAAACGCAAATTACTTCACGTTGATATTAGTAAAACAACTAGTTATTCCCTGTTCTCGGTAAAAATGCATGTATACACATTTTTAGAGTTTTACTGACACTAGCAACATTGTGGAGGAAATTCATATGAGAATGATTTTTATATATATATATATATAAACATTTGAACGTATTTTGCCTTTGTCTACAGTAGAGCCACTCCGGGTGGGTCTGCCACAGCAAAAAGATTTGACGGTGTAAATAAGGAATCGGGCTGTTACCTCACAAGCTCTGCTTCAGGCCAAAACGACCGGGACGAGTAAGGCTCAAGACACAACTTCACCCCTTCTCAACCAAGTGGAACGGCGGCCGACTGTCCCCATGCTGGCTCCGCTCTGCTCCGACCCTTCATTGTGTCGCCTTTTCCACCTTCTTCCACCACGCTGGCGACGGCGGCGATACAGCCAGACAATTGCAGAATCGACACGAGACAATCAAACTCGTTCACCCACTCGAACAGCAGACTGTGATGAAGCAGTGCCATTCTACTAATACGACTACCACTAGGATAACTACATGTAGCGAATCTTTCCCGAACGGTATTTATGCGAATCGCCCTATTAGTTACCTCTAGCTAGGGGCGATCTCACATCGAACGGCGTTTCCATTCGCCACAAGTGGAATTAATGACTTCAGAGCTGACCGCCAGGCAAGGGCCAAGTGAAGTGAAGTAGCTTACAGTGGCAGTACCGTGATCATCATCACTATCTCTAGCAACACTACCACTGTCTGTCTCATTTTCTCTCCTTTCCTAGCTGTATCCAATAGGCAGCACATGATCTCTTGTCGAGCGGAGCGAGAAAGTTTGTGTAGTCGCTGAAGTTGGTCGAACTGCTAAAGCTGCCGATGTGACGCCGTTAGCTTTCCGGCCGTATCTGCCGCCGTTTGCTCTCCGGCCGTATCTGCCGCCGGCGTCCTGGCTTGTCCGCTCGTCCATGACGTCGCGACGAGACAAAACGGACGAAGGGACTACGCAACCCAACAGCTTCGCCCTATTTTGGAGAAGGGCAGGGTCTTTCTTGTACGTATGCGTGAGCGAGCCTTTGGCGTAGGGTGGCTGCAGGAAGGGGATTCCACACGAAGCCCAGCTGCCACACCACCACCACCACCACTACGACAACAGCCGTGCCAACAGCAGAAGCAACAAAAGCACCGGTGCGCGCAGAGGCCAATTGCAAAATAGCGTCGCTCGCACTAGTATGTTCAATTGCCATTGATTGGCGTTTGCGCTGCCTCCCGGGCGATTCTTACCAAGATTATTGAGCGATCTATATTTGTTTAATTATCCACAGGTAAACTATATATATATATATATATATATATTATCTGGGTCTCAATGCCAAATCAGACTTACTAATCGCGTAAGTGGCCAACGACAGCTGCATTGTACATGGCAACCTGTCATGACGTCGTATTGTGGAGAATGCTTAAGCTTTATATAATCCAGTAGGTATCATAATCTTTTCATTCACAATGGTATAATCATAATATGATGTGTTTGTAGTCATTTTTTCCCAGTAACGTTCAAATGACTCAACGGCGCCGCGTATTAGAGGTGGCCGCCGCCATATGTCGGCAAAGACGAACAGGCCGTCATAATGACGAAACGATGATTTTTGCTCTGCGAGTTGGTCAGCCCATCAAATCGCCGCAGACGCAGACGACGATGATAATGTGGCGCGGCGCGAATCTGCTGCCCTCCACCAACCGACCGACCGTCCGATCCACTGACCGACGAATAGGTCGAGAGGCTCGAGAGAGGGATGGAGATGTCTATACAGCGCGAGCGGGCATAGTATCTTGACAACAACGGCAGTTTTCTTCCTCATTCTTTCGTGCGTTGTCCCTGTGTGCGCGAATAGTGACGCAAGTTTCTGTATGGATAGCTTTATGCTTGGATGTATGCGTGCGCGGGGACGTGGGGTCGGTGTGCGTGGGGACGTGGGGTTCGGCGTGCGTGTTGGACGCGTGTGGGTTGCCTGTCGCCGGCCCGGCCCAAGCTGGGCAAATCTAGCGAGGATCTGCGGCCAAACGGACTTTGTACACTCCGGGAAGATGAAGCTACTTGAGTTGGTCGTTGCCCAGTTTTCCTTGCCCCCAAACTGTGCTGCCCGCGCCCCTCCTTTGCTCTCCTTAGCCCTGCATCATCCTCAAACTGCCCACTGGGGCGGCCGGTCCCCTTACGTTCCCGCCCCATCTATTGAGGCGGCTGCAGAAGTGCCACAGAGGTAGTAAGTAGTAGTAGTAGTAGTAGCAGTAGTACGTGGTAGCAGTGACAGCGGCCGTCGTCGCCGGCAGGCAAGTTTTTCCCTCTGCATGCTCCTCCAGTGCTCCTCTGTGGGGGCGGGAGGAATGATAGTATTGGGGAGAGGGGGGGGGGGGTAGACTAGCCGCTAGCGGCGCGGCCGTTGGGGACGAAGAGGCTCGCGATGAAATGCTGGGCACGACCCGCCGCACCTCGTCGGCCGTCGGAATACGACTACTCACATCCCTATATATACTTGTAATATATATATATATATATATATATATATATATACAGACTAACGGCTGGTCTAGCTCGGTGTCCGTCCACTCCGTCAGATATCAGCAAGCATTATTTGGCCTCTTCTGTGTACCCAAGATAAGCGCTTTTATACAGAGCGACCAAGCGGACAGCGCCGCGGCTGAGGAGCAGGCCATCAAGCGCAAACCGCCGCTTAGTTCGCGGTTGGCGACTCGCAGTTCATAAGCATCATCAACGCCGTCGTTTCCATCATCACCGTAGGCATTCGCTGTTGGTAGTAGAACTGGCGTTGGTTCATCTTATCGTACTAACCCCCAACCCGCTTCATTTCGTCCCAACCCACAGCAGTAGTGGTGGGAAAAAGATCCATGGAAAAAGATATACGATGATAGACAACAGTATGGACCGGGTCCTCTTCTTTCGATTTCCAACTCGCGTTGTCTTGATTCCTGCTGCATTCGGCCCTCCCCCCGCCTCCGCCCGAGCCACAGAGCGCCGTCGCCGTCATTGTGATTGTCAATGCCACCGCAAACCCGCGATTCACCCTGGACGTCTAGTCTAAAATTGGCCGTTGTCTAAGAATTACCCCGTTGGCATTGTGTAACACAGAGCTCAGCTCTGTTCTGTTCTGCCCGCGAGGTTGCTGGGCGGCCCGGCCCGCCTTCGTCCATGTTCGTGCAAGCGCGTCTGTCTTGGTTGCGTTGGCGTTTGTAACTCAGTCGAATGTGATCTGTGGCGGTCGGTCTGATGGTACAGATGAGATGGGCTTCTTGCCTCGAGTCTTTGGCACGGGAAGTGCGGGTGTCAGTCACTCGACTGGTGCGGGAATTGAGCTCTCACTCGTTGCTCGACTAGAGCTCCTGCCAGCGCTGCCCCCTAACACTGCCACGCTCGCGCGAGGATGCGCGAGCGACCAGCGTGCTTCGCCTGCTACTCTTCGCTCTTATTCTTCTCCTCCTCCGCCTCTTCCTTGTTGTCCTTTAGAACAACCGCTCTCGACGGGCAGGTTCTCCCTTCTCACTTCGACGAAGTTGCTCTAAAAAGCACCGAACTGCCGCAGTAGCCACGCTCAGACTGACAGCCCAACCCGATGTCACACGCGGACGGGCGGACGGACGGACGGACGGACGGACCAACCCAGCGGCTAGACAACACAGAACTACCTCCCGATACGATCTCTTCGCATCCTCCTACTGGCGCCCAAAGTCTGTTCTGCCCCGAACTCGGCGTTCGGCGTTGTCACAACGTAGCCGGCTGTCCTACCCTCTCATCGCAGGCTCAGTCAGTGCTGCTTCGACCCGACCCGTACGTCAGGTAGCGGACACAACGACTAAGAAATGTTCCATTTGTTGCCTACCTACTGGCGGTAGTAACGTCTGGCCGGGTCACGTTTGCGGCATAAGCTTGGCGTAATCAGGCAATAATTGTTGCAGCCATTAGCTCTAATCACGCGCTAAGTTTAGTTCGATTAAGAATTTAGGTTTGGCAGCAATATGGTAGTGCATCATTGGCCAATTCGGCTGGCAGGCAGCGGTGATACTGGAAAGATAAACTAGCATGCTTTTAGCATGTGCATTTCTGTTCGCCGTGCATTGCCTCTTTGGGTTGTGCTCAAGAGCGGTACGAATTATCGACGATACATCTCTCGGGCGCCAATCATGCGATCTCCTTTTCTAACACGACGTGGTTGGCTAGTAACAATGAGGTGATGCTGATGATATTCTCGATGAAGATGAACTATCTGGGCATCCGGCCGTTCACAGCGCCATATTTGATATTCCATGGTAACCTGAGAACCTTGAGGCTCTTGCCAAGCTGCATGTGGAGTTGCTGTTGATGGCCAGGGGCAGATGCAAGGGGCAGCAAAGGCGAAGGGACGGGGATCGAGAGCTCCAGAGGAAAGAATGGGTAGGAGGAAACCTGAGAAGTTCACTTGATGGACAGCTACACTTGTACCTCCACCACCTATATACCCATTGCTAGCCAAACAAACCCTCTATGGCGTGGTCACACCTCGGTGTACAGAAACACGCTTGTAGGCGCAGTAGAGCACAAACCACACATGTCAGACGCCGAAGCTCTATAGCCGGAAAGAAATATCGGCGACTGCTCAGGAACCTATGCGCTAGCATGATGTCGCTATATTTGCAATACACAGCCGACCATGATGTTGTTGTTGTTGTTGCTACTGCTGCTGCAACTCGTCCTCATCAGGGCTGTTCTCGTGAGCCGTTGGACGTATCCGTTTACCTGTACGTGCTTCCAGAGCGGATTTGGGCGACGCTGGGCGCGTATAAGGAATCGGCTTTTCCCTCCTTGACCCGCTCAAATGTTGGCCTAAGTCTCGGCGTTTTCTGTTTCCTTGGACGACATTGACCAGGAGGAACACGGTTTGACTATTCGAATAAAGTGCACCCCCTGTTCATTCCGTCTAGTCACCTCTCTATTGGGAGAAGGACGAGACAGCGAGAGAGTGCCGTGCGATGTGTGGGGCGACCTCGCCAAAGAGGGGAACAATTGCTGCGGCTGCTGCTGCTGTTGCTGGGGCCATAGGACGCGATTCGCATTTTGCACGAAGATGATGATGCGATTTTCGATCATGGCTGTGACGGTTGGACAAGAAATTGGATCGGTCGAGATCGGCCCGTAAGCCTCATTGCTTCTCCCTTTGCGTCCGAATAAAGATGTCTGCAGGCCTCCTAACGCTCTTGTCTGCCAATAGTCCACTACCACTGCTACCATTAGTATTACTACTACTGCGACTACAATACTAGAATACTACCACGGTTACATTTGGCCTACATTCTTTGGCGCTTGGTAAGCCCGCCCACTGTTTATCTACCCTAACCCTGCATTCCCTATGCAGTGTGTAGTTCTTTGTCCTGACGTTCTGTCTTCGAACTGCAAGCTTAACCACGTGAAAGGTGGTAACGTCGCACCATATGCAGGGAACGAGGCAATGCTGGCTCAGATCACAGGACGACGAAGACATGCGAACCCGAACGAGCGACACGCCGACCAATGTCCCCTAATTTGCCTCACCACCTGAGATGGGGAAGAGCTCACGCTGCGTAACGCCAAGCCGTTAAGAAGATTACTCCAACCTGAACAACGGGTTCAAATATAGCACAAGATGGCCGTCGAAAATGATAGATAAGAATATTAGTGGGCACGCTATATGGCTTGCCTCTTGCATCCCATCTATCTACCATACGGCAAGCCGTCGAATGGAAACCAAATATAGTGCTGCACGTAATATATACCCAGAATCTAATCAACGACAATATATGGACTTGAACGTATTATCCTCTTGACATGTATACGTAAATACACATGTCACCCTTTCTCAGCGGGGGCGCCTAGTGCAACATAAGCGGGCATATTAAGATATCTAGGGTTTCTCCAACAGTCCTTAAGATAGCCTCATCGCTGACTCTCAGATAAAATGGAGGTTTGCTTTCACGTAATGACAGTACTCTCCACGTCAGTGTCATTATGATAAATACAACATTACTTTACAAGAGATGTGCTATCCAAGGACGGCCTATGACGCATCTCGGCAAGAACAGTCGCTTAGTCGCTAATAGTATAAAGCAGGCAACGAACATGCGGGACGTAACCGCATTTAACTAAAGACGACCTCGCAAATGCTACGATGAGTGTCGTTTAGCTTATCAATGTCAACCGCACTGGGACCAGTGCGAAGAGGGTCATCGTAGCTGGCACTACCGCTTCGACAGACCAACCTATTAGGCACCAGAGGCGTGATTTTTTATAGAGTAGGGTGTGGGCTTGGCTTTGCTTGGTGATTCTCCATTGGCTCCGTAGTGTGCAATAGCCGCTTTTGTGGCGTTAGAATCCCTCTTCGCGATACGATAGAAGCATGCCGCGGGCCCCCACAAGAGCTTAACCGTAATGATTTCTTATAGCGACAGATCGCAACAAAACGCTCTGTAGAGAAACTATTGCACCTAATCTCCTCCTACAGCGCAACTCTTCAACGGATTTCCCGTAGATACAACAACACGATAATAACGATGATGATGCACAATATTCAGCAACAAATCCAAATTCTGGCACAACAGTGAACAAAATAAATTAATATGTATATATATATATATATATATATATATATATTTAAGTGTGATTTTGCCGAATAGCTTAAAGGCACATGTAAAATTGATTTAACAAATCTCTAGTCTCACTTTTCCATTCTCTCCCTCTATCTGTCTTATCTTTCCTTCCTGTTTTGGTTAGGTGTCATCGTGTCGGCTTTTGGCCTTCCTTCTATCGATAGTTAATATGAAAGGGCGGGACATGTCGGTATGTGAATGTCATAAGGACAGACATGCATTTTCAAGTGTCTCCACAATTCCCCCGTTTCTGGGCTCCCGTCACTGTTAACAACGGTCTAAATCCCTTCAAGGGCCACTCAACCACTGGAATAGCGGTTTTGGTCTTGTGGGTACACTTCATTCAGACATATATGCGTACATACACTTACTACGACTACTACTATTCGTTCAAGATCGTCTTCAGCCGTTATGAGCTGTGTCGATTTTTTCCCGAGGAACAAGAGACGAGAGAGCAAGCGGTGTAGCGAATCAATGTCATCAGGATCAACAGTAGCTGAAGTAGCAGCAGAGGCAACACCACCACCACCATCATCGACCGCAGCGTAGCAGCAGCCACAGTGTGGCGGCCGCTACATCTCAATGACATATCACATACTCGTAAACTCGCACTAGCCGAAAGGCCGTAGGTGTTACAGCCTCTTGTACAGAGTGGCGATTGGCTGATGCATGATGCCGGCGTGCGTGCATCCATATATGTTTGTAGAGGGACCAGCGGCTATGCAGGTATGCAGTGGGAATGCAGTGTAGTGCACTAGCGACCAGCCCAGTAGCCGCGGTTGGAACAGTAGCGGCGGCCTGTGTCTATGATGCTGGGCAGCTAAGCAAGGTGGGTGGATTGCATGCAGCCTGTCGAAAGTGGGGCCGGCGGGCGGACGGGGGAGCGGGGAGGGGCTATATGTGAAGTGGGTCTCGATGACTTTATTGCCCGTTAAAGCGCGCCCAATTCACAGCTCAGTCACTCAGCAAACGTGCGCAAGTATGTGCGTGTGTAAAGCAGCTTCGTTCGGTAATTGAAGCGCGTTTCTTTTTCTACATGCCATTCTCGTGCTTACTTCATTGGCGTCTTCTCTCTCTAATTAGATCGGATGAAGATGAATAAATAATATAGTCATTTAAAAGAAGTTTTCCAATATGTATATATATATATATATATATATATATATATATATATATATATATATATATATATATATATATATATATACAATAATAATAATAAAGGGGAAGAGAAAAAAAACATAATTTAAGATATACTTTGAGATCTCGTAACGGATTTCCTTAACGGATATATATATAGAGAGATGGAGAGAAAATAAGAGAGGATTTGAATTATAAGTTGAGATCTCTTAACTTAGGCCTGATCCTTGACGAAAACATATAAAGAGAAAGGTAAAATGTCAGACATACACGACGTTTCGACTCAATATGTTGATATACCGGCTAAACGTAAGATGGCGGGACGCAAACTCGGCACATATCCTCGTAGCGAGTCACGATCAATGGTTTACTGCGTGATGACACCGAGCCGGCTCTCAGCTTTTGCGACGTATCGTCGTATAAGGAGATGCACGCGCCACCACCACCACCACGACGACGCGCGCCTCACGTGCTGCAACTACCAGTAGTAGCAATACTTTGCTTGCGCAATAACGGATCTCCGTCAAGCGCGCGGGCTAAGCGAAGAAGCGGTCGCGTTCCTCGAGATCGTGGGGAACGTGAGCGTTTTAATGTTAACACCGTCAAGGGTCGTTGGCTTCGGCTGGTTTCGGTCGAACGCCACCTCAAGACAGCTAACGTCGGTAGGTCGCGCCAGGACCTGCTGCAAGTCCTGTGTGTGCACTCAGCACCGCACAGCAGCTAAGCAGCTGGCTATTCAAGCATTACCACGACGTGTACTCGGTGTAGCCAGCGATGAAAGTGTCTGACTAAGATGGCTAGTATAGAAGCATATGTACATGCATATATATATATATATATATATATATATGCAAGCGTGCATAGAATGCAGCGTCGCGTTTCAAGGTGTTTCTTTACTGATGTCGAATCGTTAATGGGATAGATAATATTGGGAATGTGTTTCGCCAATTCAACTGGGGAAAGATACGTACGCTAATGATGGTGGCCTAAACAATCAAAGTCTAGAAACTAGTCTGAGTGATACGTCCGTATTACTGAACGGGTCTACTGAAGGACTTGCTGCGTGACTCTGGCGGTCTACGGCGATGAGCTTTTCGTACATACAACACGGCGATACTGCTGCTCCAGCGTTGTGAGCTAGAAAAATCGACCAACGGGCTGTGGAGGTGCCAAGACGCTGTTGCAGCATTACGAGCAACTGCCCTCAACATCTCTTGTCTCGCGCTTTGAATCTTGGTCCGATTCACGAACGGACGAGAAAAAGCATGATCAGAACAAACGAGCAACGAACGAGCTGAGCTTGTCTCTAGCAATCATGCTAATAATAATAGTATTAATAAGAATAAGAACAGCAACAGGACGAGTGTGCTGGATGAAGCTGATGATGACATTTCGCATTCTACATGGACCACTCTGTGGAGTGAGTCGGTGGTAGTTCTTGCGCGTAAGTGGCATGCGAGATGAGCCGGCAGAGCGAACACGAGGGCGTAGTGGTTGGCGGCGACAATCGGCCGCAGACCTCAATCCAATTAATCGCAATCTATTCGTTTTCGCAGCAAGGCCATTGCCACTATGCCACCAGCAGCAATGGTATTGCCAGTCGCCCAATGTGTCTCCCTCATGGAGTTCTTGATGGCCCGCGCTGTTCCCCTAACAACCTTCAACGCTCGATCCTCCCGCAAACGCTCGTTCTCCCCATACATCTCTCAACTCGACTGTCGTGGGCCGCAAAAAAATGAACGCCCCGCCACAATATGTCTCCTGCTCGTCCGTCCGCACAAGAATTCTTTGCCATGTGCTTCTTTTCCCTCCCTGCCTCTATGAATACAATACAATTACAGTGCCGGCGTCTGTTGGTCTCGTGCTGGGCTACAGCGACAACGGCAGCAGCAACAGCAGCAGCAGCGGCGGTGGACAAAACTGCGCTCGCGGGGGACCGTGAGGAGGGAAACCCACCGATCGACAGACCGACCGATGGATGGATAGGCCGACGCCGAGAAAGGGACCAACTCGGGGGTTTAGCTTCCCGCCCGGTTCGTCGTTCGCTTCGCTGTTGCCCGACCATGGCGACCCCAAGCCGATGCAGTGGCGGCGGCAGCGGCGAGGGTGACAGACACTCATCCGGTTAGCCACCTGTTCATTTGTCGCATTGCCACTAGCAGTGGCACTGTAGTAGTAGTAGCTGCTGCTGCTACTGCTACCACTGGCTGGTTCGTGGCTGCGCAATGTCTGCAAGCAACATCTTTGGCGTAGCCTCATCGCGCAAGCGGCTTTCTCTAGCTGGGTGGGCTCCCCCTGTTGGCTCCTCTCTTGGGCCTTTTCCTCAGGCGGATCGTTTCCTTTATCTATTCGATTGCTCCCTTCTCTCTCTCTCTCTCTCCTTATTTCCTAGATCTCTATTCTATTTCACTCACTCACACCATCTCTATGGCGGATATCGCGTTGTGCATTGCCACGATGCTGGTATCTACCGGCTGCTGGCCCTTAGACCTGTTGTCGATTGTGGGGCCGAAGAGGGAGTCTAGCCTCAGACGAGGGAGAAAACGAAGATGACGGCTACTACTAGCCAAGCACCTAGAAAAATCCAGTAGCGGGATCAATGGCTAGGGAGCAGGGCACACAGACCATATGCTGCAGCTGCTCCCGTCGCCGCTTCGAGCTGATCAGAAAGCTAGCAGGGGGAATGAAGGACTAATTCCGGGAGAGCTCCCTATAGCAGTCCTTTAACGTAGACACCCATGTCGCCTATGTGGTACCTGTCGGTAATCGAGCTGCACTCAAGGCCAGCACCACACAGGGGGGAAACGTATTGTACTAATCAAACCGAGCCTCGACATACATCGTAGCGGCAGTGCGGGCGAGAGATCCTTATTTGCTCGTCCTTGTAATCTGTCCCTCAGTATAAATATTTATTCATCACCTGCAACCTATAGGCTTGCTAGGATTGCGAGATACTCTAGCGCAAGCCGCTATGATCGAGACTCCTTAAGAACTTAAGCGTTAACAAACGTTGTCTGAACAGACCCTCAAGCAGATGACGTTAACTATTCCAGTTTAAGTGTACATTGGATTGCAGAGTTAGGCTTCTCGAGGGCCTCACGACCTGCCATTTCTAATGGCGGTCATATGATCAGCCTCGGGTATTTCAGTGTTGTCTACCTGCAACGATGGAACTATTCGGAAAAATTGCTGACAAATTTAATCAAGGTTTCCCGCCTGTCCACACATAGACACTCACATTGGACAGGACATTCTATGAAATGGGGCTACGACGGCTACATCCAACTATTGTAATGGGGTCACAGGTGGAAAAATCTAGTCACGTGACCGGATATGGCGGGCGTCCGAAAACTCGACGGAGGCTCAGGGAGGGCGAGCACGAGGCACTCGTATCAAGCTTGAGCGGCCGAAGGCAGGATGTCTCTCTGTTCGTCACCGGCGATAGACGAGGTGGTAAGTTGCTGCAACAAACCGTCTCCCATAGGTTGCCAGACATCATAATCTGCATGGGCTGCAAAATGGCGTGCGTGAATAGTTCGAAGAAAAGTCCGAGCACGAACCTACGTAACCGCCACTGACCTGTAATTAATGGCTACATCCTATCTTCGCTTACTGCTTACTGCTCCTAGAACCGCCCAGGCCATCACCTGTAATGCGTCATGTCACTCCTGTTCTTTTTGTGATGGGTTCACGTATTTATTCATAAAAAAACACTTCAACCCAGATCTGCAAGTTGTAGCTAATGTTGCTTTGAGTGGGAATACGTCGCAACGGAATGGTACCTACAACAACTTGAATTGAAATCGTCGGTCGTCTTCAGCACCGCCGGCTTAACAATGACATTGTCCAGGTAGGCTTGTGTAACGCAAGCGTCTTGTAAAAAGGAATTAAATTATGGAAAAAAAATAAAGCTAACGAGTTTGCGCATCGCTCGATGCGACCCGCGTAAAATTAAGACACCGTTAGTTTATTATCTGTTTGACCGTCAGTTTATGACCTGCTCAACAGTCAGTTCATGACCTGTTTGACCGTCAGTTTATCCGATCAGACCTGTTCTACACACACCTCCAGCTCTTGAGCTTTCATACCAGCCAGTGATATCTCCTCCGCAGACTCGCGACGATAAAGTAAAACTCTCAATTCGAAGCAACGCATCGATGCGGTTGAACGCCAGCATTGTAAGAGATCGCAGCATTTTGCTGCTGGGATGCGAACAGGAAGAAAAGACGAGCAATAACAGCACGAGCGCGTACAAGGGATCATCACCTGCTGGCAACCGGCAGGATGACATGCCGAACAGACACCTACCAGAAGTTGCGTTTGATGTTCCCGATATCTATGCTGTGTCCACTACGATCTATGTGGTGTGCATGCGTATTGTATGTATGTGCCTGTGCATTGGATGTATGTGCATGTGTACTGTATAAATGTTTAAATGTATGCACGTATGAATGTATCTTATGTATGTATAGGTGTAACTATGTGAGCGTTTGTGCATGTCAATGTGAGCGTTACGTAGCTAGACAGTGTAGATCCGGGTGGAATGGACATCAGTGTGCAATCCGCGAGTGTGCTTTGTACAGTGTACACAGGGTGATGAGAGTGGGGTGCGGCAGTGGACACGTGTCAGGCTCGTGTACGCCATATGGCCATCACGCACCCACATGTGTATACACCCACACACGGCGAGCGCACATCCATACTAGTGCCACCAAGGGTCTGGCATTTCAGCACTCGGCACATCATCTTCGCACTGCCGGTCCTCCGCCCCGTCAAGAGGGGAAGAACCATTGCACATGCATGACAGCCATATGGATAAAAGGGCTCTATCTCACATTCGCTCGCTCGCTCACCCGCCCGCCCGCTCTCTCTTCCTGCCTCTCTGTACGGCACGCGCACCAGCCCTGGTTGCCGCCTTACGAGACGGCGCCCGCGCCTTCAAATTGGAGATATTTACGCCCAAATACACTCAGTCAAGCTTATTTATCCAATCGTCCCGTCGTGTCGTGGTAGCGGTGCTAGCCCCTCCTAGTCGTAGCAACAGACGCGCAGTAGACGAGCAGTCCGCCCTCTTTATGGGTGCCCTGCAAAATCATTCAGCTTGCCAACACCCGGTGTCCTCTATGCAACAAGCGCTGGTTAAAGCTAGCTGCTCTCGCCTTTATGCTGCTGCTACAGCAACATCCTTTTGCGCAGGTCTTTTTACCAATTACTTTTATTTCTTACAATATAAATATTAAGAGTCCCACGGAAGGTGCAGTAAGCACCACCGTTGTTCCAATCATAGTCATCAATTTAATTGTCTAGGTTGTAAATTGTTCTGGTATAACCAATTATCCAGATAATCGGTTAATCATTTTCTAAACTACGATGATTAGAACTCCTTCGTCGAATAGGTAGCAAAAGTCATGACGAGTGAATTAGTAGCAACACCACAAAAAAACAGCTGGCGCCATATGTCTGCACAAAAGGCTACGATTTCCAATGGCAAAAGCATCTCTGGATAATAGCCCGGTTACATCAATATATCCTCATACTCTTCTCAACGCCCAGTACAGCGGCCCGACGAAACAAGTGAAAGTGACAGTAAATAGGCTCTCAACGCGTGAAGATATGAACTTAATAGGATGGGTATGGCACATATTTCAGACGCTTCCGTTTTGTCGGTTAGTGTCTCTAATCGGGTAGAACTCACCTGTCAATGATAACGGGGTCCGAAGGCGTCTCGTTTCTGTTGCCGCAGCTCTTCTTATCACAGCACCGACTGAAACACAGACAAATCCGTGCGTATGCGTGTATGAGTAGGTATTCATTAAATAGATGCTTATCGTCCCTCTATGTTTTTTGTTCTCATCCATATTCGTGGCATTTTTATTTTCTATCTGTGTATACATATGTATCGTAAAACTGACTAAGATGTCATCTCACCTGCACATAACTTCGTGCGTCAGAAGCACCCGACACATTTCAGGATTCCTGTCCTGACCTTCGTACACAATCGCCTGAAATCAAAGCAAAGTCGACAATAAGTGATATTTAGCCTATAGCTTCATAGAGGCGCGTATATTTAATAGTGGCTGCACTCGCGCTTTGACGGCCATCGAAGAAGAAGATGATTCGTTCGCCTCTCAACGCTGTAACTTGCGAGTGACTAATTTGGTACAAGATTCTGTCATGGCCGAAGTGCACAGGCCGGGAAGCGTGCAAGCGTAAGTAAGGAGCCCCGACAGCAGAAGCCGTAGCAATACCGTGCGTAAAAGTTCATTGCTTTGCGCTTGGAGCTGTCTGATCTTAAAGGCCCTTAGGAAACATTTTTCGAATAGCCCCCGAAAGCGGGTCGATAATGTTCGCTCGCCGACTTTTCAGCTCTTATAGCGAGGGCGAACTCGAGAAGGTGCTTTGCCTCATCCCAAGGCCTCACTAGCGAGGCTCTCTCCACCTCCCCCCCATCCCCCCGTTTTCTCCTACGGCTCTCAGCGCCCTCCCTTAGCGACGTTGCCGGATTCGTGTCGAGTTTCGTGAAACGACCCGTGCGACGTTACCAGCTAGAGCAACTGCTTGGCGGTCTCGGACACCGAATAGAGCGAATTGATATTAACATTCACGTGGATACTACACAAACTAGCCGCTCTGGCTCACGTACCCGCCTGAAATATTCCGCTAGAAATATCTGATTATAAATCGAATATGGCCAGCCGCGCCGACGACTCCCACTTTGGCCCGCCTGTCGGTTACAGCGCGGATGACCATACTGTCCCGCTACTCAACTCAAAGGAACGGCCTTCTCTTTGAGTGAAACGGCCGCACGAGGCGGTATTTGTGTTCGCGAGGCCGTCCTCACAGTCTGGTCGTCCGCCTCAATAGTCGCTACTCGGACAGATCAGTGGCGTTCCTTTATTCGGCTTCTCCATTTTACATAGAGGGAGGAATCCCCGACACAGGGTGTTTTAAGTGCGTGAGGTTATGCTGTAACTAAATAGGGAGCGTACGTATTTGCCATTACGTATGCGCATATATGTTGTCAGCGTAGGCGGCGGTGCGCAACTAAAACGTATGTATGGTTATATATTGTATGTATACATCTATACTTTTACATGTGTTGTAGTATATATATATATATACATTCTTTAATTAAAGCTTTTTCAGCAGGTTGTATCTTTTTAAGATTGAAAGGTTTGTTTGTCGTTGTGCGGGGTTGTCCTCGGGATACTTTGCTACTTCTTCGTTGTGTCAGGAATGCTTACCCTCAGCGTTGTGCAGTCTCAACTTCGACGCCGCCTTCAGTGATTTCATCCACTATAAATCAATTCCGCTCATCAACGGGGATCTCTGACGTCGAAAAGAATTTCACAAATGATTCAATCTTTGAAAAGTAGCTGGCTTGATGCTCCGACGAAAACGCAACACAGGGTTTTGTGTGACATTTGGGGTGTAGCGTATAGCGGGGTCTCTGCGACATAACCCGTTCTGTATCGAAGTGGATTGGCCACTACCATCGACGTCAGACTCTAGGGGACTTTAGCTCTCGGCACTACCGCATCCAGCAAACTTTCAGTCTGTAAGATGACGGCCTGAATCGGTCATAGAGCGGCCAGTATGTTGCTCTAGTAGCGACCACCCTTCGCACTGGTGGATGATCAATGGGAGCCGGGAATTGACACGAAGCCGACAAAGCAAAGAACCACATAAAAGTACGACGACAACAACAACAATAACTACAACCGCAGCAGCAGCAGCAAAGGAGCAGGGAAATGACGCAGATAATGCTGGCACAGGCTCAGATAGCTCTGCGGTTCTGCTGTTGCTCCTATGGCTGCTTCTTGTTGTCAGCAGTGCGGCTTCTGAGACCCATTCTCCTTCTTCTTCTTCTACTCCGTCGGCGGCAGCGGTGTTCTGCCCTCAGAATTCTTAGTCCTCATCGAGCTAGCAACGCACGGCATCCGTCGGCCACAGCTCGACCGATGTCAACCGACCAGCCAAGACGAATGGATGCTGCCTCGGCTGGCGGCGCGACGACAACATCAACGACACGGGGGCTGCGGTGCCGGTAGCTGCGTCAAAAGCAACGAGGACAACGAGCGAAGGCAGGGGAGTATAAGGCCGTATTGCCGGGCTGCAGCCTAGTCTAGTCGAAAGGAGGACACGAACGCCTTGGGTGCCCTTCGCTCTCCGCCGTCCGTCCCGGTCCCGTTTTCATCCAGCCCTTCTTGGAGTCACTTTGACCATTGAATGTCCTCAACCACGTCATCCCCCAATCAGCGCTTACAGGTCTTCTCCCTTAGGGTTACCCCTCTGCACTATCCCTTGGCAGCCCGCTCTGCAACCTCCCCCCCGCTTACCGTAGCCAGTGACTCAGCTAGCTAACAACCAGCAAGCTACTGGTTGTCATCGTTGTCGTTGCCATTGTTGCTGTTATTGGTGCTTGTTGTCTTGGCGCTAGACAGGACGCATCAATGACGACGAGGCGCGGGCGCGAGGCGAGGAACGCGAACTCAACCAAGGTGAGAGAACGGACAACAGAACGAGAAACGGAGAGAAAGAGCTAGATAGAAAGAGATAATGCGAGGAGAATTCTCGAGGATTGCTTCAATCACAAACCAAAGAACCGCAGTGTATCATCGTCCTCACCTACCTTCCTTAGCATCGGCCGTTCAGATAAGGCGAGACGCAGGGCAAACCTCACCCTCATATCTCTCTCTCTCTTTCCCTTCCTCCTCTTCGATCTTCCCCGCTGGCCACAGCCATCCATCGGCCGGATAAAAGTGCTTTGCCTATCTCCTGGCTATTGACACTCCATTGACAACGTATTGCCTACTGGCTCGACTGACCGCACTGGTGCCATTACTCGTCGGTGATTAGGTGGGTAGAGCTGCTTTGTCATACAACCATCACCACACACATACACATGGCTCCGTAGATATATATATATATATATGTATTCATATACGTGATGCATTTCTGTGCACACACAAAGACGTAACTGGCCTCACAAAAGTGTGGGCGGCTATGACACAAAGAAGCAAGTCCAAGAAATCAAATGCAAGTCAAAAGGACGACTGTTAATAGACATAACGTTACGCGTTATCGTAACCCAGCCTGCTATAAATTCCTCCTCTTTGTAAAGGCTGCTGCTGGTTCACGTCACGTGACCGCTGAGTTTATTATGGCTTGTTTGTACCCTGGATAGAAAGCTTTCGTCCTTTCTATCCGGAGTACAAATAAGACTGTTTGCCTGCGTTCCTCCTCTTCGGCCTAAGCGCCTTCTGCAGAAGGGCAACAACACTAATAGGCAAGGAAAACCTGCCTTTTCCAGGCCACGGGATTAGGAAGTCATGACAGTCGTCACGATGTAAAAATCATCGCCACGATTAGTTATTACGTTGAATTATAGTTTGCAATCTATTTACTATTGCTACTCTATTCAAATACGATATAGCGGAACCACTCCATTAAGAAACTCCAAAAGCAACAGCCTTCTGCCTATCCGAGTGGCCATGTTTGCGACAAAGCGGCTCTAAATAGACAATTCTCAAACAGCAACGCAGTGCGACCAACGCGGTGCGAAGCCGCGCTACCAACCCAACGGCGTACGCTCAACTAGCCGTACTGACTAGACGACTTGATTATGCCGTTTGTGAGCCTATCTTTGTATAAACATAATCGCTGCACAGGGAAATCCGGGTCACTGCCGCTGATGACAGCTGTTGTTTCTCAAGCGATTCAATGTGCGACTGCGGTTGACGACTATTATCGCGGACCTTTGCCGTTGGCCACGCGGCGGCAGCGACAAAACGAGTTTGCAGCATTGTCGATTTGTGCCGTTGCTGTTGACTTGTTGCTGTTGTAGCCGGCCGATTCGACGGCTGGCTGCACCATCAACTGTTTCGTGTTTCGTCACGCTCTCCTAGTCGGACTGCTCCAGCGGTCAGAGTATGGGGTGGAAAAGGCACTGACTGGCAACTGGTACTTGTGGTACCGGTACACCGCCGTCGTAGAGAAGTTCTGAAGTAGTAGTAGTAGTAGTATTGGTAGTAGTAGTAATAACAGTGTGAGTACGGCAGTCGTCACACAGTCACCATTGCAGTAGGTATAGTCTCGAGTGTGTTCTCGTTGTACATACAATGTGCAACGTGATGATTTTACAACTCTGCCAAAAATTATTGGTCCTGTTCGCACTCACGTGCGCTGGTGCCAGTGGCGGCCAGTTACACTCCCGGACACTCGCTAAACATCTGTTGCTGGTGCGGCTCTGTTGTCGTTCATGTTGTTGTTGTTGTTGTTGTTGTTGTTGTTGTTGCCGTTGTTGTTATTGTGATGTTATTCCTCTGGTTGTTGATGTTGCTGCTGCTTTTGTCGTTGTTAACGTTGGTGTTGTTGTTGGTGTCGAATGCTTCTGCTTCTGTTGCTACTGCTTGTGTCCGTCGAGTTCTGTGTCAATGAGGTTGACGACACGCGCTTGACCGGGTCATCAACGCGGAATTTAACTCGTTAAACGTGATGGTCATGGCCTTCGCGTATCGAAGGGTGTTCTTATATCCCTCACTATTTCAAATAAAAGCATGTTCTACAAGTATGCATATATATATGTTTGTGAGGATCCTAAATAGAAGGGTGCATGCCTGACGCCCGAAGACGCTGGCATCGGCAGCAACAAGCATTGTTAGAAATCCCTGGTATGGCGTCGACAGCAAAGTGTCTGTCATAGGGAAATAACAGCATCTGCAGCTGCAGCAGCAGCAACAGTGGGGTCACTGGATGTCCGGCCAGTGTCTTAGTCGTGTCCGCTCACCCCCGTCCGCTCGCCCGACTGCCCCACAAGGCTCGCTAGACCTGATCGCTGCCAGCCTTCACCGAGCACTAAACTCAAGCCAACATGATGGCATACGCCGCATCGCATAAAGTCAGACGCTCGATTGCCACATTCTTTTTCCACGTATGAACTGGTTGCATTTCCATTCCTTGAATTGAGAGTAACGACCATCTAAAGACTAATGATTGTCTCCGCCACAAAACAACACTGAACACTGGATCCAACTGCACGGGAAAGGCAGAAGAGGAGAAGAGCGGAAATGAACTATAGAAGCTTAGTAGTGCCCTCGAGCTCTCAATGGCGTTGTGTCCAGCAGTCTCTTCACTTTTCTCTTATATATATATATATAAAAGCCACTGTTTTGTTTGGATATCCCCTTTAAGGGGAATATACGCTTCGCGTGTTATCGAGCTACCCGCGTTTTCGTATGGCAGCCGTTTGTAGGGAAAGACCTATTTCGTTCAAAAATAAACATGTTCCGCGTCCAAGCCGTATCTGGCGTCGTGGAGCATCGTCACTCTCGTGTGTATCTCGGTTTAAAACGTAAAAAATACTGCCCGATCACTCGTCCATGCGTTCATCTGTCTGTTTGTCTGTCCCGCCCGCTGCGTTCTCCGTGGAAAGTAATAGCGGCCGATCCACTTGACCAAGTCAATTTGACATGGCGTCGAGATGAACGAGATGAATGCGCGCCCCATCTTCTTCCCCTACTGCTTTTCCCGACTTTTACTTCTACTACTACTACTACTGCTACTGAAACCCAATCCAGTCAGCGATTCGTCGCCCGCCTGCCCGCCCGATATCTCTCGAAGGTAGGCGAAGAAGTATCGCTCGATGGGCGACCAGCGCAAGCCAACGGGCAGCGGATTGCACCACAGCCGCCCCATGCATGCTCCGACGCCTCGACCAGGTATCTCCCTCTTTTCCTCCCCTATAAATATATATATATACATATATGACCTGCTGTCAGACTATCTAGACGAGTCCTTGTTGGATGTACACAGGTTGACGGCATTGCCAGACATCGCATAGAGCCGCCTACGAAGAACAACCTATGTAGTAGTAGTAGTAGTACTCCTCCTCGTAGCAGTAGGCAGGATGGAGCAAGAGCAGTAGTGATAGTTGTAGGAGGCGTCGTCGTTGTAGTAGAAATGGTCGGCTATCAAATGTTCATTTCGTCTCCCTTGGATCTCGCTGGTTGGGTTGGCCGGCTCGAGCGGACGGACGGGCAGTTAGGCAGACAGGCAGGCTCGGTGGGCCTGCAGAAGCCTCGTCGATAGATACCCCCGGAGCAAGGAACAAGGACAACAAGCGACGACGAGCCCTACGCCTGCTGCTGCTGTTGCTGCTGCCATCAGCATCATCATCGCCGTTGCTGCCGCCGCCGCGACTGCTGGCAGGACAACTACAACGTCGCTGCCGCAGACGACGACTACAACAAAGAGTCGTCGTGGTACTACGACTTCAGCCATCAGCCAGCCAGCCAGCCAACCAACCAACCAATCAGCTTGTTATCCTCCCGACGAGTAGTATACTAGTAGGACAAGGAGGACAACGAAAGGCAGGGGAGGGGGGATGAGTGGCGGCGTCGACGACGCTGGCGATACTGCAATGCTAGGGCTACATCTGCTACTATATATGAGGCTACTAGAGCGGCTGCTGCTGCTACTGCTACGAGCTACTACTTCCTTTGCAGAAGTGGCCCTTCGCTGCGTGGATCGTGCTTGCCTTCGACGTGGTTGTTGTTGCTGCTGCTATTATTTGCAGTGTTGTTATTGTTGTTGTTGCTGCTGTAGCTGTTGCTGCCGCTGTTTGCAATGTTGTTGTTGTCGCCGCATCAAGAGCAGCGGTTGTGTGGTTGTAGTGGCAGTGGTGGTGGTGGTGGTTGTTGTCGTAGTAGTAGTGCTATAGAAGCAGGAGGAGGAGGAGGAGGAGGAGACGGAGAACAAGAAGCAGCAGGAACAGAGTACGGAGGAGTGGTGCAGGTGTGAGTGGGCGGTACCGATCGCCCGGAGGCTCTTCGGTCGGTCGGTCGTCCGGACAGTGCGCTCGGACCAACTTACTACTGCGCCTACCTTACCGTCTGCTCGCTGGCTCTCATTGACTATGTGAGTGAGTGCGTGAGTAAGAGAGTGCGTAGCGCACCGGCAAACGGACACATTGTGAAGAGGCACCCATCGCCACCACCACCAAGACCACCACCACCACGACCACCGCAGTCAGCAAGGAAGCAACGAAGGAGTATGAGGAGAAGAAAAAGAATCTCCCTCGTTCTTTCTTGATTTCCAAAGGTAAGAAAGACAGACAGAAAAAAGAACAGGAGGGTGGGAGCGAGCGAGCGAGCGAGCAAGCGAGCAAGCGGGGGTACCAGTCAGCCAACGAGGGCACGAGCCACTAGCCTAGACCGGCAGAAGGAAAAGCAGCAGCAGCAGTGGCAAAACACAGCCAAGTTGCAACGCTTGGGGGTGTTTTTGGGGTGGGCGCAAACTACAAATGTCCAACAACGACAACGACGATGATGACGACGACGCCGATGGCGACAATATCCTATGGAAGCCTATGGTGACGCTGCAAATCTAGTGAGCTGGGTCGAACGATACCTCGTATTCCAGGGCACATTGGGGGCCGGCCACGGCCGGGATACGAGGTGTACACTATATATATATATATATATATATCGGCTGACGGAGTTGGTTGAATGTTTTTGCAAGGGTTTAATGTAGACTGCTCCCGCTGCCTATGTATGAACATTTATCCGGCCCACTCCAGCCCCCTTATATTATGGTACAACATGTCCAAGTAGGAAACGCCCCCTCACTACAAGCCGCCTTGCAAATTTAGCCATACACAGATACGTGAAATGCTGGCTATTTCCTGTTAGCTCTCTCTCTCTAGCGCCCTATGTATATATAAACAATTTAAATTTGCACTTTTGAAGATCGGAGAAGATCGCTAGGGAGCGTCAGGTAGGTCGATGTTCGAACGTTAGTCGTTTTTATACGCATCGTCTTCTTCCCAACAACAAAAAAAAATAACGGTCACTCGTCGGAATGATCGTTGAGACGAGTAAAGTCTATTTTTATCACGTTGCCGTCCCTGGCGTGTCCAGCCCCAGCGCCGCCTCGTAACGGCTGCACGGTGCGCGTTGTAAGCGCCACACACGCGCTTTGAATGAATGAGAGAGCGGTAAAAGGAAAAGGCAACAAAGAGAGAGAGAGAAAATAGCCGTAAATTCCAGCTCCAGAGCATATGTAGCAAGCAGCCGTATTGCGAAAACTAAGCAGCGTAGAAGAGACACTTCTGCGTGTAGCTGCTCACCGCGTCGCTGCTCACATCTATCAAAGCGGCAACTGAAATTGTTGTCACCAGCGACAGCCGAATCGAGCCGAAACCCGACGGCCTCAAATAGCGTGACGCCTCCTAGGCATGACGAAAAGCTCCACAAGCTGACAGCGGAGACCGCGGAGAAGCAGAAAGAGCAAAAAATTAGTCCCCAACACTATCTCTCGGCCACTTTGCTGCTGCTGCTGCCGACTAAACTTCGTTCTCCAGCCTCGCTCTCTGGCCCGCTGTCTGCTCCCTATCAAGCTCCCCGGAACGAGCTCCGATTGTGCTCGTACTGTGTGTACAATCACAGTCCGCAGACTTTGTGAATGATGTTCTTGGTGTTGTTGTTGTTGTTGTTCCTGTTGGTGTTTCTGTTGCTGTTGTTGCTCTATTGTTGTCGTTGTTATTGCTGTTGTTGTTGCCGTTGCGACAACACAATTGTAAAGCAAACGAGTAAAGTTTGCTGCACCAAGGCCGTCTAGATTTCGTAGTTATATTAGTAGCAATAGTAGTAGTGTAGTAGTAGTAGTAGTCGCGTATGAAAATTACACAAGAGAGAAAGAGATTCGGTGTAACATAGCTATAATCAGCAAGAACGGCGACACTCGGGCACGCGGAGCGGCGGCAGACGGACGGGCTACAAGATCGCTTTGACACGGCTCGTTTTATGGTTGTTATACCTGTCCCCCTCCCTCCCTCCCTCCCTCCATGCCTGCCTGCCTCTCCCCCACTCGAACCCAGCCTCGAAAGCCAGTCCAGCACACTCACTGCCAGCCACCCTCAAGCTATTCGGCCCTTCAGTCGGGTCGGTCTCCTCGTTCGGAACGCTGAAGACTCTACTCCCGATCCTGTTAAACTTACCCACCTATCATCCATCTAGCCACCTAGCTACCTACCACAGACTTACAGGCTACTTCATTCATTCATTTACTCATTCCTTCTCTCGACTGCCACATATAGGCAAACATACGTATATATATATATATATATATATATATATATATTTATACACCTTATAAGTAGCCATTGTCTTGATGGCGGCGAAACGCGGGGTGATATGCGTGGCAGTCCTAGGCTATAGGTCGGGTAGGTAGACTAGGATAGGAGATAGGTCGGAAGCAAGAAACGAAGATCGGTGGAAGGTAGCCAGTTGGCTGGCTTTTACCTCGCTCACCAACGCCGCATATCGTACGCATAGATGATACGCGTGTCGTGCACTCACTTCAGGTGCTATCAAATCGCAGAGCTAGTTCATCGTCACCATCACCATTATCATCATCATCATTCGAACAATCACCATCAACATCACCATCGGCATCATCAGTATCCACATCAGCATCATCAACGCCTCTCTTATAGGAGTACATTGTCGTTTGTGATCCAGAACGGTGTAACTAGGACGAGTTCAAGTACTGCTAGTCGTCGGAGTAGCACCATCACCACTGCGACTTCACTTGAATACTGCCACTGCTGCTGCTGCTGAGTAGTGGTATAGCGGGTAGATCCTCATCGACTCGTCCAAACTCCCAGTAAGGTTGTTGTTGTTTTTGGTGCTGTTGCTAGTGTTGTTGTTACTGTTGCTGCTGCTGGTGCTGTTGCTAGTGTTGTTGTTACTGTTGCTGCTGCTGGTGTTGTTGTTTTTTCAATGTTGTTGTTGTAGCTGCTATTGTTGTTGTTGCTATTGTTGTTGTTGTAGCTGCTATTGTTGTTGTTGCCGCTGTTGTTGTTGTTGCTGCGATTGTTGTAGCTCACACACACAGTACAACAGCGAGTCGCCGTCGCTGTTGTCATTGTCGATGGCCGTCGATTGGGCATCGACGGGCAGCAACAACAGCAGCGCATTACGACTTACGTTACAATCGTATTTGTACCATGTCGTAGTATGAGAGGGGGTGTCTGTGGGTGCGGCGTTTGGCATCTATGTGTCTATGTATATATATTTATATATATATATATATATATATATATATGTGTGTGCTATGGAGGGGGCTGTGTGTGTGTGTGGGGGGGGGGGGGTGAATGGGTGTAGAGTACTTTCAGGCGACACGAATTTGTTGAGTACTACCGCCGCTCTCGAACCAGTCACCGATCGTCCCGGTCGTTGTCAGCAGCGGCGGCGACGACGACGACGACGATACGCAGCAGCTCGGCCCATTCGCTGGCTCGCCCGTCTGTCCGTCCGCCCCGCTCGTTGTTATTTCATGCCTGATTAGCTCGTAAAGGAGTCATCCGCTCGCTCGTTCGGTCGCGCGTACTTACTTACTCACTTCTTGAGCCCGCTTGCCTGCCTTGTTCTCCTCGTTGTGGAGAAGCGGCAGGCTACGGCCCATCCTTCGATACTGTTGTTGTTGCTGTTGCCGTTGTCCTTATTGTTGTTGTTGTTGTGGATACACGTTTAGCGTCCCAACACTGCTAGCATGGACACTGCCAACGACTACGGAGGACAGGATTGCACATATATATATATATATAAGTAGATATCCCGGTATCCAAGCAAGCAGGCGCGTGGGGCGATCAATGTCCGTCGAATTCATCACCACCTCCCTCAGCTTCTTCTTCGTCGTTGTCGTCGTCGTCGTCGAGTAGAGTGTGCTCTTAGGCATCAATCAGTTATTCTCTCAGGCTCTCTAGCTGCACAACACTGGTTCTCTCTCTCCCTCCCTCCCTTCCTCTGTGTATCTGTGTGTGAGTCTCTTCGCTCCTCGCTGTCAGCATGTGAGGGCGTGCGCGCTTCTGCAACAAAGGGCCGCTTACTGCATCCATGACCTCATGATGGCGGCATACGTAACGTACGTCGGGGTATCAACGGCCTGTACAGGGTCGCTGGTACAGTAGGGTTCAAGACGCAAAGACTACTTGTACAGAGGCGTACGCAGGCCTCATGGCAGGCGTACGCCTGCGTACGTCGGGTCTCCTTCAATGTATAGCGTAATAGGTGATTCTTATTGGTATAGCGTGGTAGGCGGCGTCGACTAGCAACGCACTTCGCTGAAGACATTGCTGAAGCTGTACAGCGGTGCATTACGCATGTGTCCTATGCATATCGCTCGAAACAAAAGTTTTTAAATCAGCTTGCCGCTGCTTGTTGGTGGTGGTGGTGTCATCTGCCTCCGCCGGCCGGTTCTGTCGTCCAGCCGATCAAGGCGTCGCCGCCGCCGCTGCCACCAACGACAACGACGACGAGCATTTTGAGGGCATTTTCCGACGGAAGCGGAGGACACCACAGTAACAAGCTTAAAACGAACAACCAATAGGCGATTTAGGTAGCTAGGTGGGTGGTTGGCTGGCTGGTCGGTCGGTCGGTCGGTCGGTACAGTGACGGGATAAGCAAATTTTGTCGCCACTTTCATATTCTGCTCGCGAAGAAGAACCAATTGGCTTCGGACTCACCCCACCTTCTTCATTTTCGTTTCGCTCGCCCGTTGTTTTGTTCGTTCTTTGCCTCTGCCTCTCTCGTTCTCACTCTCTCTCTCTCTCCCTTTATCTCTCTCTCTCTATATATATATATATATATATCTTGCGGGTGGTGCTGAAAGATTCAAGGCTCGGCCGGACCGGAGACATAACTAACGCAATCACAATTTCCATCTGTCAACCCGCCGCGCGTCCGAACCTCAACGTCGAGTACGCGCGTTGACAGTTGTTACTACTACACCACCACTACCATGTGACGAGACTGCGGTGGCGGTGGCGGCGGCGGTTGGTTTGCTATCAGCGAGCAGCACTAGCGGCTCCCCCGCCGCGTCGGACGAAGGAGGAGGTAGAACTCGCTGGGAACTCGCTGCTGCTGCTGCTCCTCCTCGTAGCGGCTAAGGAAGACCAGACGAAGCGCGGCGCCGGCAGTCGGCGACGTCGGCCCTACAGACACCAGCCGCAGAGATCAATACATTCAGACTACTACTGCTTGAGAGAGCTTGTGTGACATCGACGTATGTCTGTCAGCGCTGTAACCGCCGCTTAAAAGGCAGAGCCAGAAAGAAACAATAGCAAGTTTGATAACGTCCTGTCGGCGCACGCCACGTCGGTGGCGTCACAGTGACGCAGCGAGATCAAAGCAGCAATTCACTCTATTCACACTCGCGAGGAGACCCGAAACGCGCTCACTTGCGATACATACTCGCGGACTATGAGTTCGGGCATTGCATTCTCACCTGGTGTGTGTGTGTGTGTATATTGAGCCCCACCATACCCCCCACGCCTTCGTTTATCCCCGCCCCCTTCCCTTCGACAGCTAACTAACTCAAGCTGTGGAGAGGTAGCGGCGGTGGCGGCATCATGGTTTCTGTCTGGCGAGTTCGAGAGTTGTCAGTTGTCGGCCAGTGAAGTCATTGAGCCAGTGCTTGATGTACTGCTACGTACGCCGCCGCCGCCGCCGTGTGTAGTGTACATTGGCTCCTCATTAGGGGGTGATGACTTCGCCACCCCACTCGTTGGGGTGGAGTAGCGAGAGAATCGAGCGCGACCGAGGCGAGCTCCGGCAGACGGACGGACAATGTGTGTGGTGTTCTTTGGTAGTGGCTCTCATTCTTTACCGAATTGAGTACATGAGAGTATGCATGTAGCATTCTATATTGCACTCGTCGAAACTACTCGTCGTCGTCGTCGTCCTGCATACACTACTCAAGAGGATCTCGCATCGTACGATCATCGAGTCTCGCGGCGTGCGCGCTCGCTCGCGCATACGACAGAGATTCTCGTCGTGACTGCAGACATACGTACACACATCTACACAGACACAATGAACTCGTAACAAAAAAATAACACCTCACTGCTCTTCACGGCTCTTCGGCTTGAGTGGCTGGATCTAGTAGTAATTCGACATGAATATATATATATATATATATATATATAAAGAGAGAGAGAGAGAGAGAGCAGAGAGGTGTCAGCTAAACAACGAACATTATGAGGTTCTAGGTACCGTGAAGACCATATGAAAGAACAGGGAGAGAGTGAGCGCTCATGCTGAATTGGATCACTTCGAGAGTGATTTGTAATTGCATGTATTGTTAGTTCGTTTGTACACCGTGATACTACACACAGCGTACACAGTCGTATTCGTCGCCGCATAGCCGCGTCGCTGCTGTTGTTGTTGTCATCATCATCATCATCATTGCGAGGTGGGTTGTCATTGGGCGAGGTGCAAATGTAACTAAATGGACCAACAACCCGATGCCGGATCGAGCCGGATCGCCGACATTGTCGGCATCACCAGTTTGACTGCTCGAAGCTGAATGCGGCCGCGTCAAACGCTAGCCCCGTTAGCGCAGAGCCGCGAGAGAGCGAGGAGATGGCTTCCTCCGCAATGGCGGCGGCGGCAGCAGCAGCAACAGCAGTAGAACTCGTGGCGGGAATTTTTGTAACGGGACCCAACGGGCGATGTCAAAACTTGCAACCGACACAACACGACATGAGAAATGAACGCAAAAGACTCGACCTTCCGACTGTGGGTCTCTCTACCATTTTTCTCCGCTCTCTCTTTATCTACATATATATGTTTTTTTCCGCTGTCTCTCTCTCTCTCTCTCTCTCTCTTTGTGTATCGTTAGATCTCGCTTTTCCGATTGGCGGAAGGCAGGCAGGCGTTACAAGATGCGGCAACCGACGAACGGGTTGGCTTCTGCACCAAATCACATTTTTCATTAAAATCGTCATGGCCAGTATCAAACTCGTAAAGAGTCGCTTGCGAGAAAGACAGTGCTTTACACATATCAACGAAACAATGGCCGTATTTCGAACCGAGTCGATTGCGCAGATCATTTTTAGTCGGCTGCCCAAACATAACAATTACATTTATATATATATATATACGTTTAGGTGCATACAATTCTATATATACAACTGCACAAGATTCACCTACCTGCTTTGTGACGGAGTCAATGAGCCTGACGAAGAGATCCTGCTCTTGTCGGACGCCTGAAAGGGACAAAATATTACACATACATTTAGGATTATATATATATGTATATGTTTTTTGGGTCAATATATGTAGTGTGTTTAACTGAAGCTAACACGGTTAGCTAGACAGAAGAAGCAGATTGAATTGTTAATCTAACTGGACGGTGACTTTTTTCTATATATAGCATTGTATGTGTACAAACTTAACAGTAAAAATCATGCAATACAGATGTTAATAAACCGGCGGCTACTGGCACTCCTTGCACGTGCAATCCTTACTGCACTAATTAAAGCAAGTACCTCGTATTATCAGCTTAGAACGTTGTCATTGTTTGTATTTGACAGGGGTAGCGTCTTGGTGTCGCGAATACTAGGTGCATCCCGCTAGCGGATAGATGTAACCTATTTTATGCAAATCGGTAACCACTACGTTATTATTATTGTGATTAACTACACATAGGTATACATGGATCATTTATCGTATAGCTCTCTGGTTTAGCCCATGATATCATAAAGCTTCTAACCAAGTGCATTCCATACTGTTGATTCTATCATATCTGCTATGCGTATATAAATACTAATTTTTATACAAGTATATACATATAATATTGTAAAAAAACGCGACCTAATATACATAATCATTTCGCTACGTCGTACCGTATTATGTGCTTAAGATTAAGAGTAAACGCGTCATATATATATATATATATATATATATAACTCAGTAGAACTATATTATGGAGCAAGGTTTGGCAAATCACCAGTGTTATAACCTGAGCGTGACGAGCGCGGCTGGAGCAAGGCAAAGTGTGAAGAAAGATAATTAATGCCGTCTGGTGGCCGGGCCCGTCTGAAATCAGTTAGAGACCACCCAAGCAAGCAGGCAGGCAAGCGAAGCTCAAAGCTGTCGCTGTCGAGAGCAATTTAGCGAAAATCCAAAGTTTCCGTCCTACCAGCAGCAGCAGCAGAAGATAGCAGACGGCGAACGAGCCGTGCCCACCTACCCCTTCCATAGAGCTCGGGCCTAACGGGCCGGCCGCGAGCGGGAAGCGCGTGAACGAAGCGAGTGAGTACCCCGCAGTCAGGACCATAGGGCACGAGTACGGAGGCCAGCACACGACAACGAATACGAAGAAAATGATAAGGAGGAATAGGCCGAGAAGCTAGTAAGGAGAAAAAGGGAAGACGATTACCCCGCACCCCTCCTCCCTCGCCGGCCTGTACGAATGGCATCGTGGGGTTGTTAGGTCGTTAGGGTTACTAGTGGACGCGCCTGGCGGCAGCTTTAGGCCAATCGACATAGGCGCCGATGCCAACGCCAACGGCAGCAGCAGCAGTAGAAGGGACAGGTTAAGTCAAGAAAGGGGTTTATGCAAATTTTGCACCGGGATTTGGCCGAAGAAAGCAGAACCCCACCTCATCGAGGCTGCGCCGCCACACATACTGTGCATGGAAGTGCTGCGTCTGTTAGCTATTTTGCTCAGAGAATCCACCATTTGCCCATGCGGCCATTCGAACGTACGCTGCTACGCGTAGCACCCCAACATGACAGCGCGTATACATTTGGAAAGGTCCGGCGAGTTATCTCGTCTTAAGCGGCATAGCCTGGTAGGCTATACTGGAAACAGTTTGATACTCGATTGACTAGTAGAGTAATGTATAGCGGCTAGTTAAGAGTGAAATGATGGTCTAATTGAGAGGAGCGCTGCATTATATTGACTTGACGAGACGCACATTTCAATAGGTAGCAGCATTGCGGCTTCATCGTCGTCTTTCCCCCGCGTACTTCAGCGCGATGCGCAGAGCGCTCTTTATACAAATATCTTTGCCGGAACTAATACGCGTGTCCGAGTGTTCGATGAGCGTAAGCAACGAGTCCACCCAACAAACCTGCTTAGTCGGTCGGTCAACACCTCGGTCAGCAAAGTACCAGCAGCGTTTACTTTCCGTTACTCCGCATAGATCTGTTGATTTGCTGATTAGCTTTTTCAAGCACATTTTTATGTTAATGCTAGCCAGAATAGAATGAGTTTGAAATTACTCGGCCTACTACATTGCAAATACCAGCCTGGGACGGTGCCCTGTCAAACGACGGTTAACTTTCAGTCCTCGTTGAATTTCACACATTTCGTTGTACACATACACGTGTGTTCACAAACAAGTGTATGTAACGGGTTTAGGTAAACTAACCGTAATTCAGTGAATTTAAAACGGATAACTGACCGACTGAAACAATAGAAAATCAACACCTGTGGCAGGATAATAATAGCAGCGGCCAGACAACATAAGGTAGACAAGTTGATAGAGAGACTGAAGTTTGACCAACTCGATTCGTTGAAAGCACATGGAAGGCATCCAAACCGAAAAGTATGTTGTACAAACTACAGCACAATCACTTCATTCGCATGATCACGCCATATACAAAGAAATCCTGACACCACCGTATGACGCCAGCCGTTATTACCACCTCCTCAGCTCAAAGTGATTATGCTTGTTAGGTTGAATGCGATTGAACTTGTAACAAAGTTGTTCAAGGCCCTGCTAACTATAAATGACATACGCAGTTGCTTCGACTGCAATGCGTCCAGCACAACTAGCTGTAAGCCCCGAAAAGCCCAAAATGTGCTTCTTTGCACTAAGTAGAACAAAGCATGCAGTAGTAATAGCCCTTTTCGCCAATCGATCGCCAATGTGGCCTTTGCAAATCGAATTCCATCACAACAATACCAACTAACGAAATGCTAACAGCAAAATTATGAGTAGTGGTAGCGTGAAACGTCCGGTTGGGGTCCGCGATACGTCGTGACCAGACCCATGCACTGCAGCAAAATATCGAATGGCCTTACTATACTTTTATCCTAAAGTATATACGTGACAGTCACAGTCAAACGCACAGTTGAGCGTCGTGGATCGATTTCAATGAACTACATATTCCCTTATACGGCAGTTAGTCATGTTCAGTTCAGCAGCCGAAGCTTATTGTATTAGTAGCAGCGGCCGTAGTGTTCGGCGCGTGTAAGCTATTTGCGCCGACGATCAAATGCTGATCTGCGGTATCGTAGTGGGGCCATATCGGTGGGACAGGACATTTCCGTGTTTGTATTGTGCGCTCCTTTGCGCCTCAACCTCGCCGGCGTCTATCTATATGATTTTGTATAAGCGTATATGTGCCAATATTGACACTATGCATACACAGACACTAAACACACACACGCACATATGTCTATAATATACATATGTATATATTAACCCCCGCCGAACATAAAGCTCCCGGCCGGCCAGAAGCCGATCTCTTTTTGCCGTCCGTCGCCAGTGCGTTGGAAGAGTTGCAACGAGTTCGCTCGGATGGCTGACAACATTGCCAAACTAACGTTAAATTATCACTACTACCTCTACCCTCTACAAATACTACTACAGCTACTAGGGCTTGACCTGTCGCCGACTTGCCACCGTGTCGGTTATGACCTGTGCGGAATATCAATTCACACATGATCTGTTAGCGACTGCGCCATTGTCACGCTCCTCAGTGCCCCGATGAATGGGTGGTCCCAGTCGGCTAGGTAGCTTCCTGGCTGGCTACGTAGGCGCTATAGATGAGTGCGTACGTGTGTAAGTGTAACGTCTGTCGCGCATTTTGTTGGGTGGGTGCACGCTGGGGCGTAGTCGTCGACAACTTAACGACGCGCCCCCTGCATTGACTGCGGCAGCGTGATGTTTCAGCGGTTCGACGCTTTAATATATTGAGACGGTCGGAACACCTGCGCGGGGTGCAGGCGATAGCAGCAGCAGTGACAAAGCAGGACGAGATGTGATGGGGTTAATGTCACGCTGAAGACCAGCGAAGCGGAGCCGCACTTTAATTTTGTTGTTGGCAAATTTGCTCGCAATTCTGTTATCGATCTCTATCTCTCTCTCTCTCTCGGTAGGTCGCCCTCTTTCTCTCTTACACACACACACATACTCGATTTTTTTTCAATTCTTCTCAGTGATGCAGGTAGAAATGCGACGTCGCGAGGTAAATGGTAAGAGGCATGAACCGGACGCCATGCCATCGACGAGCGGACTTCTCACGAACTTCCCAGAGCCTCCACCCCTCTGAACCCGGCAACGCACTCAATCGATCGACAAATCAGCCCCCTATCGCTGTTTGGATAATTTGGCTGCCCATACTCTTCTCAAACTGCTGTCGGCCATCATTTTCTGTCTCGTAATGCAGAGGGTACCGCCCACAAGATGTATGCATGTATTGACATTAACCGACGCACCATTTAAGGCACATACCACCTATGTATGTGAGCTTCGTATACCTCTCCTCCTCCTCCTCCTGGTATAGGCGGCCAATTTCCCGGATATTGCGAGACAATAAAACGGGCATTGGGTCATATTTTGCCCCAAAACGTCCATCCCAATAAAATGAAAAATAACTGCAGTATCAATTGTTGTTGTTGCTGCTACTGCTGCCGCCCACGGTCGTGTGCTCTTTTGTCTCCTCATAAGGGCCAGGCCCGTCTACTCATTTGCGTCTCGTGTGGCATGGTGCTATTATGCAAATAGAGAGCCAGACAACCAGACACAATGATACATTTGATTCTCCTAAGTAAGCGACAAACGGTCGGCGGGTCCGGCCGCTCGAGAACTGTCATTGTGTGTGTTCTCCCTGCCACTGCTGTGCGAGCTGACCGGCTTCCTGATACCTGAGCTTCCTGATACTGCCACTGACTGGCATCAATGCAGCCATCGTTTAACAGTTGCCCCTAGCGCCCATGGTACTGCGTTTTGTCTGCGTACCGCGGAGCTACAGAATTTGAGAAGAACGGGATATCTCGTCTGGCACGACAGACTAGAAAGTTCGCCATGGCCAACGCCGTTGCCAGAACTGCTGTTGCCGCCTTCCCTCTGTGGCCGCATTATGACCTGTGTCAAAAGAGACTAGCGTGTTCACGTTACGGCGGCGTTGACAGGGTGGGAAAGAAACAACAAGAAACAGACCGAGACAAAAGGAACACTATGAGGTTGAGCATCGCTGGGTTGTAAGATATGGAAAGACTCATTCAAGGAGAAAGAAAGAAAGATAGAGGGGGAGAGGTTACAGAGACAGAGTGGCTAGATAGGAGAGGGAATTGGCCCCTTTGAGTTGTGGATTTCATGATGGTTTGCGTTGCTTTTTCCCTGCTTAGCTGCTCTGTATGGCCCCACGAGAGGCAAATCCGTAGTTACAGCAGCACCATGATGATGATGATGATGAAGCAGACAGAGACAAGCTAAACAAGTGGGTGAGCCAGTGCGTGGTGGGGGGATTCCTTCTCTGGCGACGGCGGCGATTACGCCATCGTGGTTGCTCCCGTTGTGGTTGTTGTTGTCTGACACACTGGTGCTCCGCTTGGCCCGCCTTCGTATCTCTGTCTGTGTGTCTGCCCGTCTGCTGACCGGCTCTTTGTAGCATTGTCGCTCATCTTCTCCAACTTCTAGTTTCTCGTTCTCTCGTTTTGCGCGGTCATCGTACTTGTTTCACCCTCCTATTCCCGTTTCCTCTTTCCTCTTCTTTTTCATCGTCGTCGTCTTCTTCTTCTTTTTCCATTCATGAGCCAATATAAATAAAATGTTGATGTATTATTCATTCATCCTTTCCGCGAATACTTTACGAGCTATTCCGTTGCCTGCTGAAGCGCCGCCGCCGTTGCTGCTGCTGGAGCCGTCGCCGAGGCAGAGTTTCCGGCCTCTCGGTGGGCGAACAGACGACGGCCAGGCGGGCGGGCAAGCGAGCGAGTGATCGGGTAATGTGGGGTGCAGAAGGGGGTAGGGGTGCAGAAGGGAGTAGGGGTGCAGAAGGGAGTAGGGGTGCAGAAGGGAGTAGGGGTGCAGAAGGGGGTAGGGGTGCAGAAGGGAATAGGGGTGCAGAAGGGAGTAGGAATGCAGAAGGGGGTTGAGGTGCAGAAGGGGGTTGGGGTGCAGAAGGGGGTTGGGGTGCAGAAGGGGGTTGGGGTGCAGAAGGGGGGTTTGGGGTGCAGAAGGGGGTTGGGGTGCAGAAGGGGGTTGGGGTGCAGAAGGGGGTTGGGGTGCAGAGGGGGTTGGGGTGCAGAAGGGGGTTAGGGTGCAGAAGGGGGTTAGGGTGCAGAAGGGGGTTGGGGTGCAGAAGGGGGTTGGGGTGCAGAAGGGGGTTGGGGTGCAGAAGGGGTTGGGGTGCAGAAGGGGTTGGGGTGCAGAAGGGGTTGGGGTGCAGAAGGGGTTGGGGTGCAGAAGGGGTTGGGGTGCAGAAGAGGGTTGGGGTGCAGAAGGGGGTTGGGTGCAGAAGGGGGTTGGGGTGCAGAAGGGGGTTGGGGTGCAGAAGGGGTTGGGGTGCAGAAGGGGGTTGGGGTGCAGAAGGGGGTTGGGGTGCAGAAGGGAATTGGGGTGCAGAAGGGAATTGGGGTGCAGAAGGGGGTTGGGGTGCAGAAGGGGGTGGGAGCGCAGAAGGGGTGGAAGCGCTTGCTTTTTGTTCTTCTTTGCGGCGGCGGCCGTCTTTGTTGCCACCACGACCATTGTCGTCGTCGTTTCGCCGGTAGCCACACGGACAGCATCATCGTGGCTGACACTGCAATGCCCGGTATCCCCCCCTCCCGGGGGAGTCAGGGAGACGAGAGGAGATGGTCGGTCTTTCCGTCGATGTGTCTGTCGGTCTGTATATCTCAGTCGCTCAGCTGCGTCTACTGTTGCTACTGTGGCGATCTGCTGATGCCTGTTCGTAAACAACAAGGACAATAACAGCAAAAGCAACAAAAACAATAGCGACGACGACAGCAGTAGGTAGCGGCGGCAACAGCAACCACCACCACAACAACAGCAACAACGATCACGACTACTGAATTCATGTTCGGCTCAGTACTCTATAAGTCTGTTAGCTGTAATTTAGATATGCTGAGTTCGAGTGATTAAAGACGCATTTCGTACGTGTACATGGACTGTGTAGTAGTAGTGGTAGTAGTTATCTGAACCATATTTAACCACTACTCAACTCAAAGGTGATTAGAGTGAGATTGGATTACTTGTATTTGCAGTTAAACAACAAGAGCAAGCCGTCGATCGGCCTCCTGAGTAATCGTAGACCAACTTGCACGTTTGCAGCAGCCCTGTCTCTTCGGCCTGCCGTCTGCCTGCCGCTTTAGCTAGTATTCATTGTCCATTGAGAAGGGCCACCAATCAAGGGGGGTCAAACCAGTAGCAAGACGACCCTAATACCGATTTCATCACCGTCGTGCTTTCCTGGAGCCTTTTAGAGTTCGTCACGCTAACAAATACGGTCCTGTATACATATGTCGTCAGCTTAACGACCTCTGACCACCGACTACCCCTACTCCGTACATACATATTTTGAAACACTACAACTGCTAACTCATTCCATTGGCACCAAACGTCAGCTGCCGCTTATGGTATGATGGCCATAGAATTCCACACTTTAAGCCAACGGAACCTGCTAAGTTGAGGTTGATGCAATTTTTCGGTCAACTCCGTACTTTCAGTATGGCTGAACAGTGCGTAATTTATGCTGGCTTTCAGGAATACCCGTTCAATAAGCAGTAATAACATATGTAAGTCTGTATTTACCCATTTTGTTTACAACTGCTGCGCATAAAATGGCATGATGAGCCTTCTGACAATAGAGCTGCAGATGTTTACGCCGTTAATACGTCACGACGAAAAATATGGATGCCACTTATGTATATTTATATATATATGTAATTTAGATTAATTCCGTCAGCATAACTGGTATCATTTTCTGTACACTTTGTGTACTGGTAGCATAGAGTTTATGTACAAAAAAATAAAACACTTTTATTCAAATTAATTACTATGCTTTTCGAAAAAAAAGTAGTTTACTACGAAAATCCTCTACAATTACTATAATTCCGATTAAGGCTGTGAATTGTGCGAGTGTGCCTATACAGTCGAAGCTGACTCGCATCTTAAGCACATAAGGTTTCTAAATTAAAGTTATAGCATGATCGGCGAAACGGATCAATGCGTACATACCGTTAGCGTAAAGCAACTGCAGTCGGTAGTGAATGCCGTTATTGGTTTTCTGTCCATCGGGTTCCTGAAATGACACGGAAGTAAATCGGCAAAGAAATGTCAACAATGTTAGCGGACAGAAATGGTGGTTTTGGCATTTCTAGTGTTTCTGGTAGTGTCATTTGTTACGGTACGAATTTTTCGAGGGCTTTTGTTAACTCATACTATGTTGTGTTTGCTAAACCGCGCGTTAAACTGAGGACACACAATAGTTAGCAACACGGTTCTTCTTTTGGCCCGCATTTTTGCTGCCGCTGCAATATTTCGAAGGCTTTGCAGTTGCTGCTCACTCGCACACAGGCACGTCTTCTTTTAGTTAGTTGTCGTCTCGATTTACTATTGATTAGTAGGGTATGCGTGCTTTATGCTGTAGATCGTTTATAATTGTGCAGAGGAAATGACCTTGTTGTGTTATCAGTCTGTTTGTTGTTGTTGTTGTTATTGTTGTTGTTTTTGGCTATTACAGCCGCCGTTTTGTCGTCTGCCTGCTTGACGACGACGACGACGTCGACGGCCATGAGAGGGAAGAAGCTCTGAGGAGAACGCAAGGAAGGACGACGACTAAGGGGCTGACGAAGGAAGAAGGCTGGGTCGATCGGAACGAGGAGTAACTGATGTTGAGAGGATTGAGAGAGAGAGGGAGCAAGGCCCAGACCGGGAGGGAGGAGGGGAAGGGGGGAGGAATAGTTAGAAGACGAGAGGGAAGAACGGGAAAACGCCGCAAGCTTTTCTACTGCCAGCCATCACTACTGCCGTTCTAATACGCGTATGCCGAGGCCAGGCCAGTCGGGTCCAGCCTGAGGCGGTTAAGGACATTAGCCGGATGTATACGGATCGGTCGTTGGTGCTGGGCGCGGTATCGCAGCGCCTCGGTCGTTGGCCCGGTCGTTGGTCGGGTCGCCTCCAGCGTAGGAATGGATGCGCGTTCGGCGGCGGCGGCCTCGAGCGTCTCGTGCCAATCCGGCTCGACAACGACGAGAGTAGCAACGCACGGAGCCGGCAAACCGCCTGCTACGCCTGTGTGTCTAGATTATGGGGGTGCTGCTGCTGCTTCTCCTCCTCCTCCTCCTCAACCGTCGCCCCAGTTTACCCGATTAAAGTCGTGCCACCACCACTACCACCAACGCTGCTTCTGCTGGTCTAGCGCGACAATCAGGCCCTGTCTGTTGCTACGACCAAATTCAGCTATATATATATATATATATATATATATATATATATATAGCCGTTCCTCCATAGTCGCACAGGACAGCCTGGTGCAAATGATTCGCGCAGGCCAACAACACAGCCCAAACCCGAGTCTTCGTTGAGTGCTGCCCTCTGAACGAACCCGTCCGTCGTTCTAACCGCGCTGGTCGGCTCCGTGCTGGCAGCACGAAGCGACTGAGCCAGATGGAGGAAGAGCGAAGGAAATCACCTAGTTCGTCCGTAGATGCCAAAACGAATTGCATCCATCATGTATGCAACCTTTTAGAGTGGCCTTTTACATGCGATGTAATATACTAACTGGATCAGAGACATCAGAGAGTCCGGCCAAAGCCGGACTCGGTCTAGCTCCTCACAAACTCTTACGCCTCCAACATAGAGATCCGGACTTCGTATTGGCTATCCGAACAGGGCGAAACAACTTAACAGGTACAATTGGCTGGCCTACCATCACTATGTTACAAGTACACATCTGTACAAGCAGCACATGCCGACCGCATCATCAGCATCAGTGGTGGTGGACGGTGGTTGGCGGGGGCGGCACGATCAACGCTGATATCAACGCTACATTGGTGGTTTTTGCTTGATGTCAGACTCTTTTTGAAGTTTTCTGCTTTTTCCTCTTTACTCCACTTGTATCCTGGGCAATCTATCTCTCTTTCTACCCATCTGTCTGCCTACACACCTGCCTATATATATATATATATATATATATATATATATGGCAACCCCTGTGTCTATATGCGCTCACGTACGCACATGCTTAGCTAGGACACGCTTAGAGACGATTTGCCCGTCGGTCGCGCGTTTCGAGAGTCGAGACCTCCACGACAGGCGGTAGGCAGCCCAACCTATCCTCTCCCCCTGGGGGTGTCGGACACCCCAACCTGCCCCAGCGCGCAGTTTGACCGCGCAGCCGTCGTCGCTGTTGTTGTTGTTTTCGTCGCCATCGTGATAGTGATTATCATCATCATCATCACCATAATCGCACGACCCAACAATGACGTGGAGTCAAGTCGTAGGAGGCGCAGGGACGCGGCGTCCGTCAACAACTGTCGACAACAACCTTCGACAGCAACAATAACAGAGACCGCCGTCGGTCTGCTTGACTCTAGCTGAGCAACTATGATCCCTCATCGAGGTGCAGTGAACCGCATCGGCGAGGACGGCAGAGCGCAGATAGCCAGGCAGGCAAGCAGGCGTTGAGCGGTTGAGGTGGGACCTGACCTGAACCTGTTCGTCGACCAGAGTGGTGATGCTGATGATAATGCTAATGATCGGGCACTGCTCTCGCTCTCTTTCTCGCGATGATGATGACGCTGGGTGCATGTCACCGAGTGACGTCAGTCAGGTAGGTTGTCTGCTGCTGCTGCTTTCAGTCACAAAGTCACACAAACAGCGGCGGCAGGCCCTATAGTTCGACGAGGCATCTCTCGTCCGCCCACCACGCAAGAGAATCCCCTCTCCTGTAGTCTAACCCCACTCTGTCTGTACAAGGGCACTGCGTCCACCACCACCACCACCCCACCTAACCTGGCGCACGTATCGTGGACGCTACTACGATACGACCACGGCAACGGCCACGACCGGGAGCACCACAACCCTTGTTGCCCGACCGAGTCATGATTCCATTCAAACAGAGGCGATCGCTTCGAGTGAGTTGAAGCCGACAGCCATCAACAGGCTCTGCGCGTGGTCATCTCCGTTCATCATCTGCTCAACCTAGGCCGCGAGCAGCAGCAGCATCGGGTTCGGCAGCCTTGTCGCCTAAGCAAAACATGTTGCTAAAACATTTTACAACGCTCTACTGGCGGTCAATAGACCAGTTGCTCTTCTAGTTTAACTGCAGTAGCCAGCTGTGTTTCTTGTTTAGTTGTAGTCATCGCCGTAGTGTAAACTTTTCTTACAGTAGCACCGATGGCAGCAGTCTCACTATACTAAGGTACAGAAGGCGAATTTGGGAAGTGTATGTTTGGCTACTGGTCACAGAAAACAAGAGGTGTCCACTACTTCGAAAAGCATGTATTTGGTCGCCTGTATAGCATGCATTAAAACTCACATATTGTAATATCTGCCTTTGCCTGAACTTGCTCGTCTGCTAGTCATATACTCCGCATTCAGCTCGTTATTGCATTTTACAACAAGCAGGTAGTTGTTTATATCAACTGAGTTTGGACACAGCATCGTTGTACGTTTCGCCTCAAGGCGGTATGAGAAACAAAAACTGTGTATGGAGGCAAAAGTAACATGCATATATATATATATATATATATATATAAATGTTAATGCTAACATGTATTATGTACCTAGGCATCCCTGCCACGTATGCTGCAGTAAGCGTTACCCTAATGCTTTAAAAAAAGTGGTGTAACATAGATGTATAAAAAGAAAGTGCAACAAAAATAGAATATATAGATATATAATCCGAGTTTGGTGTATATGCATACTCTCTCTCTCTCTCTCTCTATATATATATATATATATATAGCGCTACGAGATTTCTCAATACGATGTGGGCCCTGCTCGTTTGTATAATCGTGTCAAAGTGGAAGTTGTTGCGACGATCACGGACGGAGTCCTTCGCGAGGCTCCCTCACGCGGAACGGGTCTGTCAGACTCCCGAGCCACCAACCACGACGACAACAACAACAACAACAACAAAAAGAACAACCAACACCAATCCGGCCTGCGGCCTCGAGTAGCAAGCGGCAACCGACGCTCAACAGAAGTCAACAACATACTGCGGTCCTGCTCCGACGGCTTGTCCCCCCGCCCCCTTCCTGCGCCCACCAACAGCGGCAACATCTACAACTCCCAATCTGCTGGTCGTGATGCTTCTATATATATATATATATAAATGACAGGTGGCAAGCATTTCTCGACGGGTCGGGCCGTCATGTAGATAAAGGCCAGGGGTACCGACATAGGATAAAGAACAACAGCACACAGCTTCGCAATACGTGTCATTCCGTACTGATTAATCGCTTAAATGCCGCACTTGTTCGTACCTTAACAATCAGATATTCGCTTTTTTTGGCCCACTGCTCTCCTCTGAATGATAGTTTTCTTCTCTCTTAGGCACCTTAAATTGATCAGCTCAAAATGCCCTTCCTATACAAAGTGCATGACAAAGGTAAGTTGTGTCGCCGGGCCGACGACGCCCTCGCGTTTTGATATATATATATATATATGTATATATATATATATATATATATATATATATATATATATATATATATATATATATATATATATATATATATATATATTTGTCCCAGTGTCCACATAAGGAGTAAGATCGTATTTTTAAGCATTAAATATATATAATTATATATTTAAATATAGCTACTAACTCTCGTGCCATTAAAAAAACAGAATATCATCCAAGTTATTGTCTTTAGCACAGAAAGGCGTGCTGTCCGTTTGGTTTTACTACGAACTGAAATGAGGTAAAATCGAGGCGTTTTACGAAATTCGCAACGCATGGTGTCTGTCGATCGAAACTCGGACCAAATTTAACATTGACAGCTATTGTCCGCTATTTTGTTTCCCCTCCCCCGTTCGTGTGCAATCCGCGATAGGCAAGCTAACTTGTGTAAAGAGATGGCTAAATTGACCATTTTAGTTGTGCCATATAGCAAATTCCTAGAAGTCTTACAGCGCAGATTCTTCTTATTCGTAGACCAATATCCGGTGGTACTGTATGGCCAAACCTACGATGCCTGGGCGGGTGGTGTGGACGATATTCGCTCGTAGAGACCACCAACAATACCGACCTACCTTGCAGACTGATATATGAAAAGTCTTGGCTCCTTAATTCGCTCACAAAAGCAATATATATATATATATATATATATATATATATATATATATATATATATATATGATATATATATATATATATATATATATATATATATATATATATATATATATATATATATATATATATATATATATGGGAGATATTGACCCGCTGTGCGGTTGATAGGGCTCGCTTCGTGACCTCACGAGTGCTCGTCTCAATTTGAAGCTAGGGTGCCCATGACCAGTATGCTTGGTCACGCCATCAGCGAGCGTATGGTGTGGGTAGAAAGACACAGTCCGGTATCCTACCAGCCTATGCCTGTCGCCAGTATCAACTGCTTCGTGTTGGTTTTGGATGCCATCTCCCCAGGAAAAAGCGATGTCTCAGCTTCAACCCGGTAATTATCCGCTTCTACGCGATCCACCACCACAGATTGAGCGTTTCTAGTGAGCCGTCTTTTAACCGCTGTGGCGGTGTGCTGCCAAGGAGATAATTTCACTGCTTCTCTAGGTATAGAAGAATAACACCTTTCTAACCGATTATCGACCTCTTCGTGACTGTGGGTAGTGCCTCCAGTGTGATCGAGCTTGGTCTCCATCGCAGGGACTAGACTCGGTAGCAGTGTCTGCGAAAACATTTAGTAAAAACTGTCCACTCAAATCGACCTCTAATGTTACCAACGATCTGCAGTCGTTATTGACCCTAATTACGATTCAATTCGAAACTAAGTGTTACGCACATACCAGCAGTTATTACTGGCGTCATTACGGCGGCTATCTGTGATCATGCAGAAAAAAAGATGAATGCGGTACGTACGTGCTCTTTCTCGACGAACCCGATGAATGCCGTCCGCTCAACTTCAACCGGTTGACCAGCTTTGTCGTAGAGGGCAATGACGAAGTGGAAGAAGTTTGACTTGCGAAGATTCGACGGGGGCTGCTTCTCGAAGTGCGCCCGGCCCAGACCCACGCTGAAAGTCGATCACAAACCGCAGAACCGATACTACCGCCTGTTAGTGACGATATCAGCGGAGGATTATCACGACGGACTGCCCGTAACATGCATAAACAAGAAAGACATGTTGTCGTAGTCCGCTGGTTAACAATTGTGCCGCCCGGAGACGCGAAGGCGAGGAAGCATCGGGACAGGTGATGAACAGACTAGATAGTCAGACTACATCCTCTCTCTCTCTCTGTTGCGAACAGTCAGGCACCAGTCAAGCGTTAATTAAGCCGCCTAAGATCGGCCAACAGAGAATGAAAAGGTGTGACGTTGCTGCCGTCAGCCGCTGACCAGGCCAGGACAAGGAGCAGCAGCAGCAGTGGCAATAGTGAATGGCGGCCGACTGAAGAAATCAGGAGTTAAGGAAGACCGTCGTCCTCCCCCGTTGTTGTCCCGTAGCCACGGCCACCGGCATTGTGTTGTTGTTGCTGCTGCTGCTGTTCTTGTCGTCGTCGTCGTTGTTGTTGTTGTTGTTGTTGTCGTCGTCGCTTGCCCTTGTCCGTTCCTGTCTGAGTGTGCTCCAGACCCCCTTCTGCACACAAAACCCCACCAGTTGTTCGCTGGTCGACGACAACTGCTGCTGCTACCAACGATGAGACGGCCAAAAAGGAATGTTGCTGCTGGACATCCGACAGAAGCAATGGCCGTCGACCTGTTGACAAGGATTTGGGTAATGCTCCTTAATGCTCGGGGCTTAGCCCTGAAGCGACTGAGTACGAAGAAAGACCGCTCGCTGTTGCTGCTGCCGCTGCTACTACGACTACTCGACGGGTACAACTCGCGGCGAGAACAGCGGTGGCGGGCGAGCGGGCGGGCAAACGAAAGCTTGGCAGATTGCCCGGAAGAGAACGCCGCGCCGCCGCCGCCGCCGCCAATGGAGCAAGAGGGACCTGGGCGCTGGCAATGGCTAGTGGAAGGGGGGGGGGACTCGCCCGCTTCCTCCGGATGAGCGCGAACCAAACGGCGGCAAGAGCAAAAGAATGGATCAGAGGCTAGTACTACTGTAGACAGACAGGCAGTGCTTGAGATGAGACGTCTAAGAGAAAAATAGGAAAAAAAAGAGTGGATGAACAGACGAACGACCGAACGAGCAAGCAAGGGAGAGAATGAGTGAGATGGAGACTGTGGGGCAGTCGTCGTCGTAGCGGTAGTAGTAGTAGTGGTGCAAGGAGGGCAGTACATCGGCTTCGAGGTGTTGACGGGGGGGGGGGGGGGAGGGCAGCGGAGATGCGGGGCGCGGAGAGGCAGAGCGCTAGCCAGCCAAGCTATCCTTCTATAGGCCCACTTCTCTCTTGTCCAGCGGTGGCAGCCGTGTAAAGAAAGCGCTGCGGCCTGAGCCTAAGAGCTGAACGAGCTGTCGTGATGTCGCAAGACGACGCTAGAGGTAACAGCAACAAACAACAGGAGCAACAACAACAACGAGTGCAACACAAGCAACGACGAACGGCGAAGAGTTACGGGCGCTGGATAGAAATGGCGTGAAGACCCACCTGAAAAGCATCCTCTGACTTGGCACCAGATACTCGGAGCATACCGCGTCCATGTTTCTGAAACGTAACGAGACATAAAGCGCGTAAGTTAGTGGTGGTGCTTGTTGTGGATTTGGGTGTGGTGGCACAAAGTACAAGGCGCAGCAAAATGTCCCTACAACTGCTATACAGCTACGAGGTTACTAAACCGAAGCCCATCGAAGCTCATCGGTCGGTGGTTTGGTCTGAAGCGATATCTTAGCCTGATGGTTTATGCAACACCAGAGTAGCCATACTGTAGAGGTCGGAGGATAGAAGAGGATTCAGTCAGTCAATAGATTCAGGGTTGAGCATAGGAACAACAGCTATAAGCATCCTCATCCTCACCATCATCATCCACACCACCACTATCATCACCACCATCATCGTCATGATGGTCATGAGTGGCATCATAGTGGCGCCTCATCCTTTGGACACGAGCGGAGACGACCACGACAGCTAAGCTAACTAAGCAGTGTGTCCCCATTTCTCCCTCGATGCTCCCCAAATATTGGGCGGCTCGCCGGCTGCTCCCGCCCGTTGTCCCTGTGTATATGTTGTAGCTGCCGGCTACTAACCCGTCAACCCACCAGCCTATCCTGCATTCGGTATCTACAGCGACCGACCGCACGCCGCAACAACGACTACTACGCCTTTCGGCGGTGAGAGTGCGGCCATGTATCCAAATGCAAAACGGGCCGGCTGGCTGGCTGGCTCTCTGCTAGTCGGCAGGCATGACCGTGCGCAACTTCTTCGTGGGTTGGCGCGACGCGATTGGGGTGCATAGATACTTACTACCCTCTCAAACTGGGCACACTGTGGGGGGGGGGGTACGTACACAAATAGACGGGAGGACGAACGAACAGACAGACGGAGTTTGTCGCGGCTCGTGTTTATAGCACAGACATGCATATTCATATATCCGCTACACGCGTATCACATCTTCACCTGTGACGAAGCCCTATATGTATACATATATATGTGTCGTTGTATATGGCGGACGTTGCACAGTTTTCTGCGCCGCCTGCTACGGAGTGCTTTCACCGCAGCGCGGACAAACGGCAAGACAACGATAACAACCATACCGTCAACAACAGCGACAACAATAACAACACAACAGGTCGGCCAAAGATAGCGTGGAACGGAGCTGTTTTTCGACCCCCCAGCAGGAGCAAGAAGTTCACGTACGCAATTGCAGGGCGACCCACAGAACGGCTAGCGTATGCGGGTCTTGCGGGAGATGGGACTGTGCTAGTGCGCGCGTCACGCAAAAACACCCCCGACACTGTTACTGCTGCCTTTGCTTCTGCTACTGCTGCGTTGCCCGCTACTGTCATCATCGCCGCAATTGCAATTTACACAAGGCAAGCGGACTTATTTGAGCCGCATATGGATGTCTACCGATTGTCACCATGTAAAGTGGTTTACATGTATTTTCGTCCCCGGTGTAGTAGACACGATGCGCTTTGCACGTGCATGCGCACCGATTGCGACTCTGTACGCGCTTCTTTTTTTTTGTCACTAGAACTAGCGGTTACTTGGAGTGGACCTAATATCACCCAAGTGATATTGCCACCTTGGCCTTCAACCATGGCTCCACATATAGGCGCGTAGCCTATATATATATATATATATATATATATATATATATATTAACATAGGTTACATATCATAGGTGCAAGCTTTCTGTCTTACACGGTATTCATGTTCTCTACACGGGATTATGTCGGCGTACGAACATTGAACAACTGAACAAAGGTCGGTTACATGCTGAGGCAAGCGACTTCACCAGGCTAACCTAGCTGCTACGGGTAATCTGGCTAGATACAGATAGAGCAGTCGAGTGTCGTAGCGTGTTATACGTTTTACAAAAATGATGATTAACAGCTGCATTTCACACATCATTGATGAACTTACACAATCTCTCTATCTCGCTCTCTCTAGTTCCTTTCCTACCTATCTGAATTTCCTAAATCTCTCCCTCTATATGTCATTTCCTATGTTTGCATACGATTTCTGATAATGTTTTCAGTTTGCTAGCCTGGCAAGGTTTCAAAACACGATAAAGTGACCATCTCTGACATCGGTGGCATCGCGACGCCGAGGACAACGAACGATGCTTTCGAGCGCCGAAGCCTCGAAGCGGGCGATCCTCCTTGCGAAGGCCATGCCGCGCGAAGGTGGCCGTCATGTCCCTACATTTACAACTACTACTAGGAACATCACTTCTACTATGACTCTAACGAGCTGTAGTTTGAACATCCAGCGATGAGCAGGAACGAACGCGCGGTGAGTTGAAAGGCTAGAGGTGTTCGAGAGCTGGACTTGGCCGGCCTGGGGACACCCGGGGGGGGGAAGCAGGGGCGGGGGGGGGAGAGCTCTATTCCTCGAAAGGCCGAGGAGCGATAGACAAGGCTTGATCGGGTAGGGGGAAGTGTCTCAAATGCACATCCCGTGTTTCGCTGCTGTCATCGTCGCTCTCGTCCTCGTCGTCGTCTTCCTCATCAGTCAACTGGCCAAGCGAGTAGACAGAGAGCACTATCGGGCCCCCGAGCACATCCCCCGCCGACAATCCCCTATACAGACATCTCTCTCTCTATACAGACATGCCGCACACATCCTTCGACACACGCGGACACACGTCCTCTAGTTGCGGCATGGGCCCGGCCACTGGGCATGCTGTAGACATGGACTCATCCTCGTAGACAGGCCATCAGGAGGCCCCTTCACCGACGACACTGGATTTCGAGTCCGTCATCGTTGCTGTTGCTGTTGTTGTTGACGTTGTCATTGTCGATTCGTCGCTTTGGATGTTGAACCATGAGCCATGTTGGCTGGACAGCGGCCACTAGTACCGTCGTGGCTAGCTAGTGATCGGTTGGTAGATGGTGGCAGTAGTTGGCCGTGGTAGTGCTGGTTTTCGGTCGGAGACTGAAGCCTGTTTGCTTGCCTGCTTTCGACTGCCTTCCTCTGTGTCGCACGGCCAGTGGCTGTGATCTAGGTGGGCGTCCAGCAATCGGCCAGGCGACAGGTGCAACAGTTCTATCAACCTCGCCGTTCGGTGTCTAGTCAGTGAGAGAGGCGTTTTCAGTCGAGTCCAGAACAGAGCTACACTACACAGCAACGGCGATGACGACGACGACTACTCCGCCTCCGTTGCCGCCGCTTACCGCGATGGCAATAAGCGACACAAGCTAATCAGGCAGCCAGCTAGCGTGGATCAAGTTGTCGGCAACCGCAGCAGCAGCAGCAACCGAGCCCCATATGTCCAGCCCGTGCCGAGGTAGGCTGAGAGTCTCCCATGTTCAATTTAAAATGACCACACCGCTGCTGTTGCTGCCACCTCTAGCAAAGGCAGTGCGATGATGACGACGACGACGACGACAACAACGATGGGGTTGACGATGAGAAAAACGAAGCAACCGAGTTTGTCTGAGGGTATGGGTGTGCCCGTGTGCCTCCCCCAACCCAACATTCCTCCTAGACAGCCCAGCCACAAGCCCGATCGTCGGCGCAATGTACACGGCGTCCTCGGCGTTTTTATCATTTTTGTCGTTTTTGCCGCCGCCGTCGCCGCCATTCGGGGGTCTTGTAAACTGTTCATTGTTTCTACCAGGTCCAGCCTAGGTCCTCCAGCTCTCAGCTGGGCTCAGCCTAGCCCAGCTCAAGGAGGGGGAGACACGGAGGGAGGGTTAGGTAGGCAGACAGGCAGGCGGTATTCGTTGGTCCATTGGTCATCGCCCCCGTCAGCTCATCGTTGTTCCTGCAGGACGAACGGGCCCCTGGTCCAGCGCCACCTCCGCCTCCGTCATAGCTCTAACCGCCTCGTACGTGTCTGCCGTTTGTTCAACCCGCCTCCGTTCTTTCTACAGCCCACTTCGTCCAGCTTGTTGTCGTCCTTCGTCTACCTGGTCGACATCGATGGACTGACTCACCATTGCGATCAACACGATCAGCATCATTCTCATCATGACTGCCTGCGCCGTGTTCGCCGCCAAGAACGACAGCAACAACAGTACTGTTGCCGTTGTCTATTCGCCGTGTGAGTGCTTTGCCTTTTTGGCTTGTTCAACACAACATCTTCAAGGCGAGACGAAATCTATAGCAACAGTAGCATTAGCAGCATCAACATCAGCTCTGGAAGAAAGTAAGGGACAATTCAGCCTCCTCCTAAGCGCAACAAAACTTGTATCAGAAAGTGCAGCGCAAGCAACAGGAACAGCAATAGCGGATCCTGTCGACATGCTGGACTTCCTACTTCTGATGACAATGCCACATCGACCATAACTTCAACACCAGCCACTGCTGTGACTGCTATGATTATGCACAAGGACTATATTCATCTATGGCGCCACCATCACCTCGGTCGGCCACATCAACGGACACGATAAACGCAGCAAAATTGTAACACAAATTCTAATGCGAGCTGTTCATTTCTTTAGCGCTAGATTGGGCACCGACTTGATATACCGACAAAATCACACGAGTCAATCAAGTCAACGACACACAAAAAAATAAATAAAAACTAGATATGATGATCGGTGATACCAGACTGAAAAATTGACTTTTGCTTGTATGTATGCATCAACTAAATATTTACGAACCAATGCTCGTGTTCATATATATATATATATATACCTGGGACTCATCAAAAATCTGCTTGGAAGGTACCACGTCATTTTTCGTAGGGCGAAAAGGAGGCGCGGGTCTTTCTGGCCCGGGAATGTTTGATAGGATTCGACGAGGGCGATCTTCTTGGCTTTGTCTTGTACATGTTTATAACTCTGTACGCAGGCGTCAAGCGTTGGAACACCTTTAACCACTGTGCCTGTAGATTAGTATACTACTGAATGCCTACCAAAAGTGTTCACTGCGCTCACCACGGAAAGCTCCGAAGCGTTTTTAAGGTGATGGTTCCTTCGCCACGACAACGCGCCAACTTACGGGACTAAAACACTAGTTTTTTTTCGCCGTTTTTGGCGTCACGTTGGAAAAGTATATGAGCAGAAGCTCATGCGATTTTATATCTAAAGCCAGAGAAGATGGAAAACATCGAGAAGCGTAAATTCTAGGTGTGAATTCACGGGCCGCAAGAAATGCATAAACGTGTATAGAATTCGTAAATGTTTGTCTTACTTTGTTTGACTATTACCCACATTTCATACATTTGTAAAATCTTTAGTCTATCTATAGTAGTCATTAAAACATAGTGCAGCGAAACGCTTTTAACGGTTGGTTACATAGGCAGCGAGTCCAATATTAGCAATTTTTTACCCCAATTTGGTGCAGAAGCAGAGGATTGTTCATTTTGTAGTTAGGAAGCGTTTACAAAAAGTTAAAAGACTGTTATATCCAGATATCAATGAGACAAGGTAAACCCCGACAAGAATTATTTACCGCCCCTTTCACATTGTTGATCACATATTACCCACTGGTTACATAAAATAAGATTTTTACTAACGCTGGGCGTATACAATTGCTGTAGTAGGTACCTTGCCTAAATACAGAATAAGTTGCCCGCACAATATTTCCGACAAGTCGTTCAAGACCATTATGGAGACGTCATGCCTTATCTTAATAATGTGCTAGTAGTAAACGTAAAAGTATTGGCGCGTGTTTATTCCTATGCAACTACGACATTATGTATGGATCAGTATAGGTTGTTATTAAGTACGGATAACTGAGCATTTTGTTCTGAAGCAAATCAAGTAAATATGCAACAAGGTGACATTGTTGCGCATACACACAACGTACTGGATAAGTATTTCAAATGCTACTTCTCAACTGCAAACAGCCATACGATATAATCGTTTCCGTAATAATTTTGCCTAGGCAGCAATTCTGTTATCTGCTGTGCTCATTGATGCCGCATTCATTTATCCTCGAGAAGGTTTGCTACTCTGTTCATCGTGGACTTAAGCCACATAACCTAGTACTAAGCATAAACGTATTGGTGCGTGTTCATGTTCTATGTTCTATGCAACTACGACATCATAATGCTTCATACTCCTGAAGAAAGGGGACTATGAATTGTACTTTATTGTGACGTCTTCATTAAGAATACCGGAAGTGCTTAGATTAGAAAATGAATACCTGTATAAACCTGTATTAATAACGTTACGCAGGTTGGTTCTTTTTATATATACATATATATATACATATATATAGTATAAGTAAAGGTATATATATATAAGGTATAAGTAAAGGTATATATATATATACTAGTCTAGTTTTTAGATTTATTAAATGACTTTTTATGTTAGCACTTTGGAGTGAACAATTGTCTCCGCGTTAACGTGTGGTTATCTAACCCGGGATTAGCCCAGTTCAACAATGTGCCCCGAACAGATGCTGCGTTTCCTCGTTGGATGTCAGCGACAGCCTTTGACGCAAAAATTCCGATGCTCTTGAGTCTCCCGTGGAGAGGTTAAGGCTTCTACCCACGCGCTGAATCAACTTCAATGTAAGCGGGCCTGGTCCTCCTATTGTTTCAAAGGCCAACGGACAAAATTGATGCGGATAACTAACGCCTGAGTATTTTCTACATTGTTAGCCTCTGCTAACCTAGACGCATGACCTGCCTGGTCCGCACCTGCACCGACCATCGAAGGGTCTAATGAGTCGGATATATATATATATTGTATAAGTAAAGGTAATCTGTAAACTTTAAAAAGATTGCTTCTAAAATTATGTTAACAAGATTGCTACAAAAAAGGGTGCTTGCATATATATGATCAGCGTATACGCATTTTTTTTCACGCATTTAGACATCTAGTATATTTATTCATTTATATATATATATATATATATATATATATATATATATACGAGTATATACTCGTGCATACATAAGCTTATGATACACATAGACAAACGGCACTGCGCAGTGTGTAATGCGTTGTAGTAATTCTGCTACTTTACCATCATTTATTGGTTCTCGGTAGCCTTAAGAAACAGCATATGTACACGTAGGCACAAAAACGAGTGATTTTGTTCACAAATTTAGCATGCCGATTGGCATCTATGCCCACAACCGGCCTTTGCTTGGCCTTTGCTACCTATGGCGAGCACAGTGGAGAGCGAGCGGCCGGCAGGCTTGGAGCCGACCAAACGGACATAAAGTGACCGTCTACCAGAAACGGCCATGCTCTGGTCCATGATCTGATCTGAAGAAGATTCGCGTCCTCTTTCTTTTCGTACTACCGTAAAGACCCGCAAAGACCGAGGAGGGATAGTAAGGGTACGACGTCGCCTTCTGGCGAATTATGAATTCGATCTGGTGGAGTCTTTGGCTCTCAACAATCACTTGTGCAGGCGCATCTTCACCGTCGCAGCCGCCGCCTATTGATGCCCACGAATACAGCAAGGACCACCACTGGTCCTTCGAGGTCCCGGACAGCCCAACAGAGTGCAAGAAAGCCAGAAAGAGAGAGAGCGATTGTGAGGTAGATTGCATAGGCATCGCCGTAGGTGCACAATTTTGGTCCGGCTCCGAGTCGCAGCAGCCGGTCCGGTTCGCAGTCGCCCGATCGGCCAAATATGGATCGAACAAGAACGAAGGGCGTCAGAAAGCGGACGCCAGAAACAGCGCAGCCCCACCCACGGCGGCGGCGGCGGTGGTGGTCTCTAGAGAACTCGGCAGTCTCCAAACATGCCGGGTTCAACATCCGAGATTGCAGCCCGAGCCCCCGACTCTCACACGCACACATGTGCGCAAGCACGCACATACGCAACACAGACACACAACACATTCAAGCGCGTACGGCGCATGGCGACGTTGCGCCGAGCTACCTGCCGATTCCCTGGAGACCGATTGGTCAAAGTCGGCTGCTGTCACTCGAACAAGCAGAAAATATGAAAAGGGGGAAGATACAGAACAAGAAACAGCGGCGGAGAGAGGGAGAGACAGAGAAGGGAGAGCAGAGTAAGAAAAGATGCTTCCATTGATTTGAACTAGATGGACCCAATGTCATTACTCTGTACACACAAACACCCCGACGACGAAGACAGCACAGCGCAGACATAAACAGCAGTGCTTAACGAATAATCAGATTCACCACCATCACTACCACCGCATTAACACCAAGCTTTAGCCGGAGCAACCCCAACAACAGAAGGAAGAATACCACCAGCGACATCCAAAACGACACCACCATATTGTCAACAACGACAACGGCATCAACAACAACGACGGGGTCGGAGACGACAACAACAACAACACCAACAACAACAAGGACTGTGACAACGACCACAACAGCCACAAACGTATGAAGCACCAACGAGGCACATGCAGCGTGGGAAATTAATATGCAGCAAACTATTTCAAACCCTTGCTACGCTCCGAAGTGCATGACCTCAAATCCACTATCTCCACTTTGGTATACGTTCGAATGGCCTCCAATGGCTTCCAGTTGAGAGGAAGCATGTACTGCCCTAGATAGTTGCTGGCGACGGTCGATGCAGAACTTTTGATAACCGATAAGACACAGATATTCGCGTATAGGCATGTATTAGGGTGACCCTTTGATCTGAAAATCTTAACTCCAGTACCTAGCGCACCTTGGGAGATTCACATATTTGCACTTCCTCCGCTTTTGGGTTACTTGCTGTATAAGCAAAACCGATTATTAGTACGTACAGACCTTATTGTTGTGAAGCACAATGAATGAGACTATATGTATATGCACACATGAGACGGAGCACCGCATGGGTAACGATCAGGCAGGCACCTATTGATTTCAACAGTTGTAACTTTTAGATCTGCTGTAACATTTCGCAGGGCTCACGCACGTTAGGCTAAGCGGAGACTAACAAACACTGATGTACGGTGTACGATAGCAAGCCGGATAGATATTATACGAGTAGCTGTTGTAGACAGACATCTTGCCGAAGACATCGTTTATATAAGAACCAAAGTTACCAAACTGTTACTGAAACAAAAAGATGAAAGCGATCAGTGTTGCTGTTCTCGGTACGCAGTGTGGAATACGAATGTCTCCATGTTCGAGTGGATGGAGTTGGTGATCGCGGTCCGCAAGCAGGTTAGCAAAAGAGAATCAAGTTAGCTCTGCCGCCCTGAGCACCGAAACTCCCCCCTTTCTCTCTACGTACCTTTGCTCTTGCTCAAAGAGAACAACGAAGAAGGGCAAAGGGCAAACTACTATGTGCTAAGAACGAGCTGCAAGCACTATATACGAGGCTATAGATGGTCTCTTTCAGAGCCGTTCCCGTTCGGCAGAGGACGTCGCAGCAGCACATGGGTGTGAGGGGGAAGCAGCGCATGTAATGGCACTAATGAAGTGAACCACTACCGAGTTCAGATCTTGCTTTCCCGCTGTGGATGGAACGCTGGGAAAGCAAGGGAAAGCGAAATAGCGGCAGGAAAAGCACCGGCGAGTGGGGAGGGGATTCAATGCGTCGCCTCGGTTTGGACAAAGGAGAATGCTAACACAGACAGCAAGTAAAGCCTGCCTGCCTGCCTGAAGTCGGAATACGGCCTGATACTGCAGCCGGGGAGCATTTAGCATTCACACACCCATTTAGCACATCTCCCCCTCCGCGCGGTCTCCCTCCGTCCTTCGTCCGTCTACCGCCACCACTACTAATACTACGGGGCTAGAGACAACGGTGACGCATTTCCTCGCCCGCCCTCGGCTTTCGTTCCTGTTTAATTCCCCAAGCCCATGCGACTCGCTCGGGCAAACTTGACGAGCCACCTCGACGAACCTCTGCAGATACATGACGTCAAAAACGTGCTCCATCAGTGGGGCTTGGGCCGCTAATCGGTGCAAAACAAATTGCTGATGCGCCGCTGAATCGGTCACAATCGGACCCTGGCCGATTCTGACGTACTTCGACATAACACTAGCTTCGAAGGCAAATATATTGTTCGGTTAGCACTTGCTGCATAACATTATAAATGTAATAGTCAATTGTTGACGGTAAATAGCCGACCATAATGGCAGGTACGCCAGTAGAGTTTAAAATAGTTTTGCCGTCAGCGATATATTCTCTCATAAAGAGGTAATGTTCTAGTAATACTTTGTGGGGTTGTTTAGTTAGCCCAAATCTGGCTAAACACGAAACGCGCTGGGAATTGCACTACCAGGGTAGAAACTTTAAGCTTAAGCATTTTGGCCTATAACATTATATCAATGTTGCTATTTTTGGCATTGTAAACAAGCTTGAGCAAGCGATGGTGCACAACCTTAACTAATGCGAATTTGTTGTTATTCGTCGGTATTTGCGCTTGTTCTCGTGCCCCCTGCTATAAATACGTGCAAGATTTAAGCGACAGGCACATGTATGAGCTGCCCATACGTAAGTCTATACGCATATATGTGTGTCTGTTCGTACGACTTACGTAGCTAGCCTATACGTAAGTCAATATACGAGTGTGTGTTCGTACTGCAAAGAGTAACGTCGGCGGATCAAAACACGTTCTGTTGACGTTTGATCGCCTCCATTTTGGCGTCTGCTGCTCTAAATTCGAAGGGCGCCAACGTTCCGCTCAGGCACATGCTCTGGCACACGCGCAAAACAGAGCCGGCCTAGACAACAATGGTGGCAGCGGCGGGACAAAATAGAATGCAATGACGGCTTGGCCAGCATCGAGCGGCAACAACAATAACGACAAGAACAACAACAACAGTATAGAGGCGAGTTTGAACAAACATTCTCCTGTCCCCAGCAACGCAATTCTGCCGCTGCTGTTGCTGCTACTGCTGTTGCTGATGAACGTTATTATTGGAACGAAGATGATGAGAAATCTCATGACTACAACAGCAACTCTGGTTGACTCTACAGTCAGTCTACAGATGTGATTGCCGGATCGTTTGCTTACCTGCTTTGATCTAGCATTGTGGGTTGCATGCTTGGCCAGCCCCTTCCAATCTGGGCCGCTGCCAGAGGCTCCTCCTTGAGAGAGGCCATGGGCCCTCGCGGCTGCAGGCCGGGATCCTGGTGCAGACCGAACATCATCTCCAGGCCGGTTGACGTTGGCTACTGGCACGACAAAGGACGTCACTGCGGGACGTGGCGTGGTAGTGTTACCACCGCCGCCACCGAACGGCGTGCTACGAACGAATGGAATCTCGTAGTCTAACTGCTGCTGCTGCTGCAAATCTTCTTGTTGTTGTTCTTCTAATTGTTGTTATTGTTGTTGCTGCTGCTGCTGTTGTTGTTGTTCTGGTTGAGTTGGATGGCAGTGATCGGTCGGCGTAGATCGCCGTGTATGCTGGTCACCTCGCCCAATGTGCAAGACAAAAGGACAGACGGTGTAGAAGATACACACACCCACACACCCACACCAACGTCGTCACTGGACAATGAATGTCCCACGCCCACCGTTGTCGACTCCGCTCGTCACGATAAATATACTACTGATAATATGCACGTAAGGGGGTGGAAGGGAGGGAGGAAGTACGTTCTGTTCTAATGAAGCTAGTTAGTGGTCTTTGTTGTTGTTGCTATTGTTTTTGTTGTTGTTGCTATTGTTGTTCTTGTTGTTGCAGTTTTTTTGATGACGCTGATGACAAACACTTATTCGCGTAACCCACGCTTGACCAGGTGAACGCACATTTGTTCGCCTTTGACTACCCCACCGAGTCAACGCTACAAGAAGGAGTCTCGCTGTCACCTCGAACGATGGTGTTCCCGGTCTACTGCATCGACCGTGAACTGTCTGTGTTCGAATGTTCGTTTCGATGGTGCTGCGGGGGACAGACGTGCGCCGCTCGATCTCACGGCCGACACTCAATAAATTCGTTGTTAACGTAAAGATGACGACCTGTCGCCGCTTAAGACGATGATGACGACAACGACGACGAGCACAACAACACTACAACAACAAAAATAAGGAATAATAAAGAAAACTCACAGTGAAAGACTAACTCAGCCAATTCAAATGTGGACGGGATGAGGCGGGAGGAGTGAGCCTACACTGCGCCATCTATATAGACTGATTGAACCTGACATGTAAGCTCGGAGCAGAGGGGTAGGAGATCGTTGGCACAGCTCGAAGGTGATAAGTCGGATAAATGGGTTGCAGTTTTTCGTTGTGTTTCACGTTTTGGAGATTGTCACACTATGGTTGTGGCGTCACTAGCAGGCTAGACGTGGTGGATGATTATGAAGAATAAGGCGAAGAAAACGATGATGAAGATGACTGCAGTTAAGTTGACTAATTAGTTTCGCTACAGCTGAAGTATGCACGCTTCGAACAATTCTTCGTGCTGCTGTCGAGCTCGTGTTATTCAGTTATAGCGCACCTCTTCTTCTTCTTTTAAGCTCTGTTTGCAGTGCCGGTTTATGCAGCTAATTTTGCCGTTGTTGTTGTTGTTGTTTCAGCTTTTACTGCTGCTGCCGCCGCCTTCGTCGATATTGTTGAAAATTCGTCTGAACTACATACACTGCCAAAGTGATGACTTTCTCAGTACTGAGTGTTGCGGTCACTAGCGAGTTACTTGAACTACGTGGCTAACTACTGGTTGGCGACTTATGCAACGTATAGAACTTGTTCGAACTTGTAGCAGTGGGTGGATGGGGGAACAGAGGTTAGTGGAGCCAGACAGACAGGCTGCGGGGGACTTTGGTCTGTCTGACGGTCGATCGGCTGGTCGGTCGGAAGTTCGGAAGTCGAACGGGGGTGGTACTGGGACAGGAAGATGGCGCGCGCCAAACCGCATCAACGGGCTGAATGGAACAAAAGCCGTTCGGACGGACGGACGGACGAGTGGGCGGCCGTGCACGCGCGTGGAGACAGACCGCCTGGACAAGCCGCTAGGACACAGCTGGCGGTGCAGGCGTCAGCGACCTCAACGTCACTAGCGTTTCGCTCGGGGACTGGCTAGCGTATAACGCGGCCACTTGCTGAATGTGTCTCTGCCTTCACGCCGCCGGTTCACGTCGGGGGCGCGTCGTACCGAGGCCGGTTGTCGTTAGCGCTGGCAAACCAGATCGCGCAGATCAGAAGGAGAAGTGAGTCAGTGGTGAGACAGACGGACGGACGGGCCGACGTTCGCTCAGTCGTTAGTCAGACACTCGCGCACGCACTTAACTGCTTCAACTTGAAGTCGCGCGTCGTCCGTCGAACTTCACGACTCAGACTCAGAACTCCCAACTACTACTAAATGAACAACTACTGCTACTACATTTGTCGCTGCTGCTACAACTACGACGTCGACGATACGGCGGCCGCCACCTTCACCATCACTACCACCACCTGCACTCGTACTACTGGCACAACGACCTGGCCTGGTGGACAATTGCAGTTATTGCTGCTATTACTACGACAACTACAACTACGACTACTACAGCGAGTATGGCTCGTATCAGCTCAGTGTGCAGCAGCCCTGCAAGTAGTGCTACTACTACAACAGCGACTACTACTTCTGCTGCTGCTGTTGTTGTTGCTGCTGCTGCAGCGGCCGCTGGTGCTGCGTTGACGACTAGTCGTCTCCTGGCTCTCCAGCTGGAACTCCTCGAGGAGCCGAGCCGCCTGTCCCGCAGAGGCCAACTCACTTGTGTGCGATCCCGCAACACGCCCGCGCCGACCCGACACGTCCCGAGGGATAAAGCTCCTCCTCCTCTAAACTCATCCTCAAGTGAGATCTGCAATAAACGGGGCGGCGCCTAGGCCGCTCGACCAATGGGTAGCGGGCCGGTCAGAGCGCATGCGCCGCTCGAGACTGCTCGCCGAGGTGGGCACCGAGGCTCCGTCTGGTGGAGGCCGGCCGAAAGTCTCATGGAGTGCGCTCAGTTCAACTTGGACAGGCCACGAGCAGTGCACGTCAGCCGAATCGTGTCGTGTCGGTATGTCCGAGCGATATCTTTCGTTCGTTCATCACGCAGATGCAAACGCATGCAGCAGGACCGACCGGGCATTGTTTGCCGTTTACGCCGTGTCCCACATAGTCCCATAGTCAGTAAAACCTTTTTTTTGTGTCCTGCACAGCTGCCAGCGATGGAAGTTGCTCGGTCGCCGATAGCAAATACGCCCAAGTGACCCAAACGAATTTGCTGTCTATATTTCCTCGTTCAACCGTTCATAGTATCTGAACTAGGCTAGTTCTGCCGTATCGGTCATCTTCAGCTGTCAGATAGTCGAGTAGTGCTTAGAGATTACTTGACACTGTTCCGACCGCCGACATTTGTCAGCAATAAAACACTATAGCTAAACGCTTGCCAGATCCGCCAATCGTCTGTTCTGGTAACTCGTATTTGCTGATTGCTTAACGTACTCGGGTAATCTCACTCACAGCCATGCGTTTAGCTGGCCGAAGATTAGTAGACGTTTATACGCTTATGTAAACTGCCACACTAGTGCTATTCACGATCGGCTAAACGTTGATTTGTACTTCACGTTTTCACTGTAGCTAACGTAAAACGACAAAGCGTCATTACAACAACGCATCTTTCTTACCAGTACTAGAAGGAAGAAAGAGGAGATCTGTGTAGAGAGACACAGCCTTACCCAGTGCTAATCAAACTTACCCGTTTGTGTTGTATACTCCATCGTCCACCTCTTTGTTGTACGGTATTGAAGTAGCGGTCTCGTCCAAACTTGGCAGGTACATCTGCCGAACAGACGGTAAGACGGTTGCTCCCATCGTAGTGGTGGTGGTCGGGTGGTGCGAACGATACGGGCTACCACCCGATCCGCACAGACTTCCGTAGAAGCTTGTGCCAATGCAGTTCGGCGGGCTATCCAGGTACAGGGGTGAATGAAGGGTAGCGTTGCCGTACATGACTGGCTCAAGCGCCGCTGAAGGAAGCGCCGTCAGCATGGGCATCCCGTACGACGGAAGTGAGGACGGAGTTTCGGAACAATCGGTCGAGGAAACATCAGTCGAAATCTCGTCCGATGAACTCATCTGCAAACGATGTATATTAACCGTTATAGTAATAGACAGTTTCTATCCCTAATTTGTGTGCAACATAAGATTTTTCTCTCGACTCTAAAACGCCTACACAATGAAGATGTCAACGCACCGCTGTTTCATTTTGACAGATCTTGTTAAACACCAGAGTTCACTGATCCTCGATGCGTATAACCAGTGCATTCACACTTCGAGGGATGGTTTTAGAGCGTCTACAATAGTTGCTATGACGTCTTAAGCACTACTTACTTAGGCCTCGTGTATCTTATATAGTAACTGTGAACTTTTTCGGGTACCTCTCGGAAATCGCAGGAATATTTTTTTATTATTTCCTTGACTTTTACGAAGGAAAATAATAATATATAGCTCACAGGTTAAAAGGTCGACATGCAACAAGATGATTGAGATCGTTGAATGGACGCAACATCTCGTACAAAAACAACTCATAAGACAAAATGCGCTAAAACCAAAAAGTGCTTACCATATTAGTGTATGACAGGTGTCACAAAGTTCTTCAATAATCCTTTAGAGGAAATCATGGAGGTACACAACACAAAGCACACACTAACACAGTTACACAGTTCCACGTAAACACTGTCGTACTCAGCTAACAACACGCAATTCGTAGCATCAATCAGGTGACACAGTTCACAAAAGTAAAGTACCAGTCACCGGTACCACCGACGCACACTTGAATGATGAGTGGTTCACACAGAATAACGCCGTGCGGCGAACACACACCCACAGCGTAGTCGATCGAACGTAGGCGTTCGCGATCAAACCACTACGCACTTCGATAGCGGCGCACTTGCTGACGACTCAGACAGCGCTGACCCTCACCACCACCACTCGGACGAAATTATGTGAATAGACCGAAACTACACCGTCGAAGGAGGCAGGAGAAGCCAGCCTGCCTAGATGCCTAACCGAAGGGCCTGCCAGCATGCCTACGTACGCCTAGTTCCCTTTACCTATTTGTTCCAAAGTTCCGAAGGAAGGACGGTGGTTGTTGACGAGCTGTCGTGGAACCTGAACGGACCGCTCTCAGGCTCACCAACTCTGTCGTCCATCCGAGTAAAGGACAAGCAAAGCAGGACGAGCAAAGAGCGACCGCTCTTGTTGCGATCGACTTCGATACCATCGACATTTCTTGTAGCCGCCGGGGGGGAAAGGGTTAAGGCGCTGCTGCTTCGAATGCTGGTGGCTGCTGCTGCAGCTACAGAGCTTGCGGCCGCCTGCAGCCGCTGTCTCCTGCGGTGGAACCTATCAGGCGGCGCTCTCCAGAACCTCACCAGAGAAAAAGCTGCCCCCTCGTTCGTACGTCGGTCTGTCTATCTGTCTGTGCGTCAATACCAATAGCATCCGCCTGGCCGATCATTCATCGAACTCGCGACGACGTGCTAAAAGCAGGGCGGGACAGCCAGCATGCAGAAGAAGACGAAAACGAGCTAGGGATGGGAGGTGGGGGAATAAGAAGTGAAACAGGGAACTCATTTTGCACCTTAATGAGAAGATAGCTAGCTCTGTGGTGAAAATTCTTCTTATTTGTATGAGAGTATAGCACGTCCCCCGGGGGTACGCCGATACGAGAATTGTATCCCCACCAACAAAGTCGCAGTGAATACAATTTCTACAATAGTATCACTAACGTCGTCGCTACTGCTCACGTGAGGTCGTTGTTTTGTTTTTTTCCCCACATGTCTCCTTCCCATCCCCACAGTGAGATAGAAGGCAGTACTTGCACCATTGTGTCACTGTAGACAATGTGTGTTTCTGCTCAACAAGAATGAGTTGCAGGAACGCTTTGGGAGATGAGTTTGGATGCGGAGACCGTCCGCAAAACTCGTTAGAAATTACACCGCATGTTCCGTCCGTTCGTTGGCAACGAACCTTGAAAGTTGTCTCTCCCGAGACAGTGTTCGTAGCAAACAAACGCGGTCTGGTGTCCTGGTTATTCTAACCGGAACACCGGGCATTCCTTTAACGTGCATCAGATTATAGTTCAATCACTAGATGGGCAGTTAGTCATAACGGAAACATCACACCGGTGAATGGCGGTGAAAACGACTGTTGCACAAGCTACCAGACCAAATATTAGTTTACTATTTCTTCTGCTTGTTATTCTTATATATATATTTAAATATTTGCTTGTCGTAATCCTATCCTTCAGGCACGAAATTAATTCAAATTAATTATTGTTACGCTTCCCTAACTGAGCACTTGGCTAATTCAGTAATCAATATCCGCATGATTTTTTCGAATAAATATTTTGAGTTAGTGGTAGTAAAATAAACGTATAGGGATTATACAGAAGTGTGACTGTTTAGGCCTTTTCGAATACAATAGAAACGAAGTTATCTCTGTAACCATTTGAATCAACACGATGATCGGTTCAAAACTCCTAAGTTTGCCTATCAAACATCAAGCTCTCATTGAAATCCTTATTCCAGCAGCAGTGCAAATCATTGAAATACCTACACCTAGATTGAGTAGTTTTATGTTCAGTTAACGGACATGGTGTCTGCGACTGTCAGCAACCCTAAAGCGAGAGGAAACGACTTCTAGTGAAGCATACAAGTGTGACAAGTTGAAACTTTTCTCACATCACAGTTTAAAGGATACATTTGGTCAACATCAGACTACAACACATAGCCTCTTCAGATACATCTCTTTCAAATTAATCTTGAATCGAGCTGTGTGAATTCAAATTATGTCGATCTGAAGCAATCCATGCCCTACGACTGAGGCAGCACATACCAGCACTAGCAGAACAGTGCACTTTCAAATCGATACGCCGAGACGAACCGCGCATGCGTTTAAAAGAGAAGGCGTTCTTCGCATTGCCTGTTTTTTAAACACTAGAAGGTGACATTACTATTCATTATTAAGTTGGTATTCTTCTTGAATATTGTTTTACTTTCAAATGTTACTAAGGGTGGCAACAATGCAAATTTGGAACGATTGTTGTTCTGTTTCACATAGCTGAGTCTGGCCAGGCACGGTTTGAGAGTTGTTTCTATATACATTAGCGCGTTTTCAGACGGTGACTATATTCAATGGAAGCGTCACCCGTTACTAGTTATGCATGATACGTATATATTTAAACCTGAATATATATATATATATATATATATATATATATATATATATATATATATATACAGGGTGTCCCTATTTGTGTGGCCAAAACGCTAGAATATGGTCAAACTCGGTGAGAAAATTATTTTTGCCAATGGGTGGAAGCCGGGAAAACGTTTTGTTTAGGAGTGAGGATGAAATTTATAAAAGCAGTTATTCTGTCTTTTTTCTCCTACATAGTTGTGCATCTACGTTTGCGGGAGAACCAGTCAACGCACAAAGGAACCGATCATACCGGCGTGTTTGGCGGAAAATTCTGCACAATAAAGTATACATTACTAGCTTGCGTAGCAAAAAGCGAATAGCCAGATTAAGGAAAGTCATAAAAAGTCAAAATGTTACGTTAACGCTTTTTTGTGCAACATCGTATTTTTTTCCATTACGACCGAAAATGTACGTTCAAAAGACTACTCTCAGGCAATAGCAAATTTAATGCCCACTACATTCGTACCAAAGTGATGGTGCTGCGTTACGTAGTTGCCAAGTAACTAAGCTTTTTCGATAGCCATATCGAAAGCGAAGGCATGCATATTTCCATAGGGCGTATCTGAAAGTTAGGTACATATTTTGAGGTTTGGTAGAACTCAACAAGAGAATAAATTTTCCTAGTGGAAGGAGGGGGCGGAAACGCCTTGGCAAATTTTTACGGTTCTGAACGTGAAAACTTGCACGTAAAACATAACAACTATGACTGTCGAAAAAGCTTAGTGACTTGACAACTACGTAACGCAGCACCATCACCTTGATACGAAAATGATGGGCATTAAATTTGCTATTGCCTGAGAGTAGTCTTTTGGACGTGCATTTTTGGTCGTAATGGAAAAAATTACGATGTTGCACAAAAAAGCGTTAACGTAACATTTTGACTTTTTATGACTTTCCTTAATCTGGCTATTCGCTTTTTGCTACGCAAGCTAGTAATGTATACTTTATTGTGCACAATTTTCCGCCAAACACGCCGGTATGATCGGTTCCTTTGTGCGTTGACTGGTTCTCCCGCAAACGTAGATTTTGCACAACTATGTAGGAGAAAAAAGACAGAATAACTGCTTTTATAAATTTCATCCTCACTCCTAAACAAAACGTTTTCCCGGCTTCCACCCATTGGCAAAAATGATTTTCTCACCGAGTTTGACCATATCCTAGCGTTTTGGCCACACAAATAGGGACACCCTGTATATATATATATATATATATATATATATATATATTCTAGATTCAGCTGGCACCGACATATGCCATACAGCTAATCTGGAAGCATATGAGCGTAGCTGAATTGGGAGCATTGGACCGAATGAGTCCGGGTCCATTCGTAAGCGGCCTATGGAGTTTCACACATCGATTCGCAATCGGTCAGTATACCTATTGGGTGACACAACTCCCTTCATCAAAGACATGCGACATCAATCCTGTCTTGCGGAGATTCTGGCCTACGGGGAATTGACCCATCAAAGGGAAGTCCAAATGACAGAGGTCGACTCTGACTTGTTCAAGACAGAACAATAATTAGCGAAGCATAGAGGAGCGTACATAGGACGAATCGGCGCGTCGTAGTGTGGTTCGCTGTAACCAGGCTCCGCCACGTCTTATGTAATACTTGTGTAAGAAGTCGATAAACAGTGTAATTGTGCCAGATGTGAGAAACCATTTGAGCAATGAATATCATGCTGACGTGTGCATAAGAGCCCAGTCGCTGGACATCCAGCTCGGAGACAGTTTAGCTGTTATTTCAATGCACTAATATTTGAAAGCTATCACACTAGATTTGGGTAATAATGCATGATAAACACACACACAGACATACACACACATATATATATATATATATATATATATATATATATATATATATATATATATATATACTGTGGTTAGTGTTATCAGGGCATCGTTTTTCGGTAACACCCAGCCAATTAGAGGAAGACTGCAAGACGGCTTAGCGGTGAACTCCTTTATCGATTAGTGAAGTCGCCAGAGGCGTGACTAAGCCCGAACGCAGCCAGCTCCAGCACTGCGAGCGAGCGAGCGAAGTCTAACAGGTTGGTTGAGCTTGTTAACTTCCCGAGTGGATTGAAAATGAAACAGGCAAGCAGACAGGCTAACAACCATTGTTTGTTCGCTTTAGGGATGGCCGTTGAGGGATTTGAAGACTCGCTGCCTCACGAGCCGCGAGCATTTCATGGAGAAATCATAGGAACTTCGCAAGAACTTTGCCGCCGATCATCAGTGCCGCACTGAGGTGCAGCAGCAGCCGATGACGACGCCGCTATGCGTCTCTGCTCGAGAAAGCGCGATAGGGCGAGCGCAGAGAGAGAGGCAAATTGACGCAGAGGACGAAATCGGCAATTTCGAAGGAAACAACCGAGACACGTAGGTGCCACTGTGGTTGTTGCTGTGTTGTTCGACGACAACCACGGCAACAACAACAGCAACGACAACAACAATAACATTGATCGTGGCAAGCTAGATGTGATCGAGCTGGCCGTATTGTTGACGAAAGCAGATCACTAGAGGAAGCAGACAGAGAGCGTCATTAAGCGGAGCTCGAGACAGATCATACGACAAGAGATGTTCGCCATCGCCATCATCACCACCACCACCACCACCACCACCATCGTCATAATTATGGCGGGGCGAGGTTTTGCAGACGATGTCCCAAACGGAGGCAACTCGACGAACAATTTCTAGCCTCCGTCGCCCCGGTCTGTCTGTCTGTCAGTCTGCCCTGCCTGCGTTCGTGTTCTTCTAATTCACTCTCTCGCTGCGCTGTGTGGTTTCTCGGTCTGGTGTGGATATTGTGAACTTTCTCTTCTCCGTTGCGCCTTTAGCTGGTCGGTCGAGAGTCGCCTACGAAGCCGCCACACTGCTGTTGTTGATTCTGCTACTGCTGCTGATTCTCCTCCTGACGATAGACTTTGCAGAAGTCACACTTGCACGAAAATCACTTGGTTAACATCGATTCCGGCCACACTAGCGCCTTCGTTTGTTCTACGCCGAAGTCGTTATCATAACAACAGACAACACTGCAGGTACTGCGCTTTTACTGTGCCTCACTTAGCACTCGAATCCAAGCAGATTCTTCGCTTTGACGGCAGCAAGGCCCTCAAGACCGCTTGATGACCGACAAGAGCTAGCGAAGCTCGTGGCCCATTTTCTGTCATACTGAGTAAGTTAAGAAACGCCTAACATGCGGCAATAGTGTTATTATTATGAAGTATATTTAAAATTTAGTTATATAATATATTCATATAAATTTTAGAGAATATGCGTGATTACCTTGGGCGACAAATCCGGAAAATAGGTTTGCTTTTGTTGCTATCAATAGATAATAATAATTACTGAAATTAGTTCGTCAGGCGTTCTCGGCATGATGCTTGTAGGCATTAAGTATATATGCTAAATACAGATCTTTTGCCGACAACAACCTATTGGCAATTACATGACGAATAGGTTTATATTCAGGATATACGTAAGTACGGTAGGATACACGTATTTTTCATAGTAAATTTCAACTCGGCGAATCGTGCAAATCTCGGCCCACATGCACCGTCTTTAGTTATAACAAATTAACTTTATTGTAGCAAAACCAGAGCATTTGTAAATCCCTGTTTCACTTTTATATCGCTAACAGTATTTATTTTAGATCCGGTAATTTTTGGTGCCTCATCGAGCGTTTCATACAGTTTCCGCTTTTACTCAGCTTGTAATACTACATGTTCTGCAATAGTCAATTACACTTCGTCCTGCTCTTTCAATGCAGGTATTGCCCAGAGTATCTTTCTCTGCACTAGATTAATATGAATGAAAATGATCTTAACTTAACAGAAAAAAATGCTCTTCAACGCGTGTGTACTATTAGCATAGCGACAGGTTTTTGGCACATTTTTTAAAGGAATACAGGTAACATAATATAATACAACTCTAGACGTTTATGGTGAACGGCGACCGTTGCTCTGCTGACAGTGACCAACCCAAGAAGCTAGTTAAAATTCTCTAGAGCGTGCCTCATATGAATTGCATATGATTATTGATTGGTTCATAGCTAGGCGACAGAGTTCGGGGGTGCTCTTGCCGCTCGAACGCCGACGTAATACTGAATGAAGCCTTTGCCGGCGATTAGAGTATAGCCATAGTCACTTTGCAGGCACGTTTCGAGCCTTTTGCCGCGCGACTAATGGGACGAACGCCACCAGGACGTATTGCGAACCCGACAGCCGTGACAGCCCGAGGAACACGCTGACGCCGATAATCACCTATAATGGTGCGACTAACACGACACGCCCATCTGCGCGAACCTCGATAAATCGGTTAACTTCATCAACGTCAGTCACGTGTTCATCCAGTAGTCTCCGCTCACTGTTATATATTTATATATATATATATATATATATATATATATATATATATATATATATATATATATATATATATATATATATATATATATATATATATATATGTGTGTGTAAATAGCGTGTGTAACCTCTACGCTGCATGTGCTAGGCCTGTTCATAACTCCTGTGTTTGAGTGCACCCTCCCAGCACGGCTGCACAAAAGAACAATTAGCTTGATAGTCATAGCACTCTTTGTTTTATAGTTGCTGTAGTAGTGTCATAATCAAAAATCTTAAATATATATATATATATATATATATATATATTAAGCTATAATTATTACAGCGTATTATTTTCTGGTTGACCACGTACAGGTACAGATGCACTACAAACAACAGTAGCCGTACCGTACGACGCTACTGCAGACTCTTCTTTGCAAATTTTGTAAAATAGGGTTTAGTCAGCACCTACAGGTTCACGTTCCGTTTAGTTAGGGAAGGACAAACCCGGCCTAGTTACATTACGTTTGCTTGCGATGCAGGGCTACAGTACGTCGAGCGATGTAGTATGTTTCGCGCCTGCCACTGGAGTGGTGTTGTGCTGGCGTAGCTGATTGTCGAAACCTGGCGGCGATCACCACACCACCGAAGCTCGGGTCCTGGTCGTGTCCTTTTAAGGCACATGATCGCTAGACGAGACGAGACAATGCAGGTTGGTGGAGAACATCGATTGAATGAAGGCAGTGGTAGCAGTCTGTGGCAGGCTCTAGTTGTGGTTAGCTGATCGATTGATGGGTGGGTATAAGCTGTTGCGAATTTATCTCTCTGCCATGCCGTCTTTTTCTGCCAATCTCGGCCTGCCTATCATCCCCCCCCCCTCTCCACACCGTTCGCCCCTCGACCCGTTGTCCAGTGTCGGGAAAAGTTTGCAGTTGTTGTAGTTGTATGTTCGGACATGTTCGAAGCCATGACGCATATCCCAATTCGCCCTACAAAGTGGACTCTGGGGGAAATCTCTACGTGGGCAGTTCGGCTCGTAAACAAACTAACGCGCAGCACAGCAGTCACAACGGGGACAGAAGCCCCAACCCGAGCAGCCCCAGCTCTAGCAGCAGATCAGAGCATTAACTACTACAACTACGGTGACCGAGACTTCTCTTGACCGGGGCACTAACTACTCGTCATTCTTGACCTCTGCTGCTGTTGCTCGCTTAGCGTGGCCCGACACACTGCCCCATCCCCCATCCCCCGTTCCCTCGCGCCCCACTGGCGCCTCTTTCTGACCTACTTTCCGTGGTCCCTCTTCTCATACAACCGCGCGAATTTGGAACTCGTTCTGCTACCTCTGTCGAAACCGCGCAGCCATGACTGACTCTTTCTTTCTCTCTTTAAAGCTCTCAACGCCCTCTCGGCTTGCTTAAGCCACCGACCCAACTCGGGTAGGAGTCAAAATAGGACAGGCATATATATATATATATATATATATATATATATATAGAGAAGAGAGAGAGAGAGAAATGAGGTCGAGAGAAGAGAAGGAAAGAGGCGGAAGCGTTTCGTCCGCACGAGTAAATCACTGCCTGACACACACTGGACAGCAATCGACTCAACGCCATTTGAGGAGGATCTCAGCTTCACCGGTCGGCTGGAGCAGCAGTGTCAAACTTCAGCGAGGACACAAGAGAGTTGGCAAGTGTCTGTCTCTCCGTTGGCCGCTGCTTTTGCTGCGGACGCCTCTCGCAGCCGGCCATCACCATGCTTGCAGATGTTGGCATCAAGTTGAGGACGACAACGACGAACATTACACACTTGCCATCGTTGTATTCGCCCTGCCTGTAACTGGTCGGTCGAAGTCGAACGAGAATGAACAGCCTGCGTAGATTGTAAAGTTCGATTCGAGGCGCCTAGGGGAGGCAGCAGGCGGCCCCAGGGATGGGCCATAGCGTCGTCGCTGTACGATGCGTCTGGTGGACAGACCGAACTGCTGAGCAACGGAAGCTGCCTGGACGACAGCTTCGCACTATTCAACGTCTTTCGTTGGTGGTTCTGAAGACCACGAGAACGGCGATGATGATAATGACAACGATGGTAATGCTTCCTGATCATGATGCTCGCTTGGTAGCTTGTGTACAGGCGCCGGGCAGAAGGGGTGGTCTTCGAGGACGTCATACTCGCTCGGGACAACAGGCCCTGCCTGTGAGCACACCTGCAATTCGAAACTGTAACAATGATAATAACAACAGCAACAGCAGCATTAACAGTAACGGTTCCTGCATCCACAGTTATGGCTAGGTTGTAGTCCCTTTATATACGACGGTCGGACAGAGGTGGTACACGTGTCGACACATGTGGCTTTTCTCTCGAGCATACTGACCGAGCATTCTGCGAGACGTTCCTTCGACAGATTTATACGCATCGAGCCGGACAAGCAGGTCTATCGGGTGGGCAAGTCCACCATCGTAGGGCAAGTCGTCATTCCACACGGAACAGTACTGAGTGGTCCTGTGCAACAAATGGAACTACTAGCAGCAGAAATAGTCGCTGGTAGAACAGTAGTAACAGGAAGAGTATAAATACGAGTAATAAAAGAAAACTATTAGTTTAACGGTGGATGAATTCAGAAATGAATCGCAATGGTGCGAGAGAAAAGAGCAAACATACTAACAGTAATAGCTAAGTACTAAAGTAGTGGAAATTATATTACAATAACGAAGTAGGAACCGTGTCAGTGATCAATCAGATCACAAATAGTAAACGCAACCTCCACAATATTTTAGTCTCTTTTGCTATTGATGTTCATTTTCTGTGCGATCGTTGTTTTTACTTTCGATAAAAAGCATTTTTTTCGATTTGGCGTTCTATGTTACTCGCGTGCACCGAAGTACGATGACTTGGCGTTGCTATTAGCTACTACAGAGATGGGCGTTATCTCTCAACAAAGCGTGAAGGGAATACCTTAGGCCTTTAAACAAGAGCAACATCTAGTGGTGCGCAATTCGATCACCATATAAATATTGCCGCCAAACAAGATTCAATTCCTGATGCTTGTCCCAGCCAAACAAAAGGCTTGCTACAATTCTTGCATTGCACATTCAAGTCACGCGCCCTTTCACCCGCGTAAACACTCAAGCAGTATCCGTGATAGTAATTGGGCAATATTTTGCTACTATACGTATATGCATCCAGCAGACTTTGCACGGCAGACTTATTCGTGCTCATTTTGTGCACATCTTGAATTTAGCTCCGGTGTTGATCTACGTTCAAGTGTCGAGGCTTTCGCTTTCGTTGTTTTCTTCGTTGTCGTCTTCGTCGGCTCGGTTTGCGTTGCGCTTTGATCACTATCGCCAAACGCCGGGACCGAGTGAAGGAAGCGCATGCCTGCCTGCCTGCCTGCTTGCATGTGGGCATCCATTCAATCAGAATCTGATGGAGTACCAGTCTACCGTGTGTCACGGCTGTGCCTCTAGTTGTGCCACCTCTCTCTAGCCACCTCAGCATCTGCAGGATGCTCAGAGAGTCGCCCCATTCTGCATGCAGGATTCCCAAGGTGTTGCCCCCTTCTGCACAATGCTGCTCAGGCGGTCGCACCGTCGTCGTCGTTGTCGTAAGTGGTGACGGCGACAACGACTGCAGAGAGTTGGTTATCCCGACTTTGTGGTCGACTTGCTACTGTTGCGGCTCTAGCTGCCTCGGCTATTGTGGTACGAAGGTGAGATGCATGACTTCACGTGAGCTGCATGCCTCCATAAACTGGTCATGTATCGCCTGCGACCTGCGCCCCGCGGCGCAAGGCCTGCCGCGCTATAGCGTGTATCATCGTTGACAACGAAGCCAGCGCCAGCAGAAGCAGCAGCAGCCGCACGCCGCTGTATGAGTGGAGCAAGGCGGGGCGGGGCGGGGCGGAGCAGAGCCGATCCTAAGAAGCACCGAAGGATGCAAGAGGAAGTGTGCGGTATTGCGGGCAAGCGGCGGCGACGGCGGCGGAAAGCACCTGCTTCCCCTGTTCGTTCTCGACGCCACGTCCTCTTCCCATCGGCGTCATCATCCGATCACCGTCGACAGACATGAAACGAACGAAGAAGCCACTTGTAAAGGGTTTATACCTACTCTCGTTTGCGCCGTACCGGCAAACTCGATCTTTATTGCGGTCGTTGATGTCGTCGTCGTCGTCGGGCTACTGCTTTGAAAATCGTCTACTGTTCCGTCTAATGTCAATAGAGAGAGAGAGAGAGATATGGAGAGCGAGGGGGCGCCCCAGAAAGCACAGCACCTCGTTGCTTTTGTTGAGGTTCACCGCGCTCATACGCTGGTTGGTGATGATGGTGACGACAATGTTGACAATGAGATATGCGGCTGGAATGTAGAGCAGAAGGGGGGAAGCAAGAAAAAATTACTTTTCTTCGGGCGCGCCTCTCCTCACGATCGAAGATTGAAAATACAAATTCACATATATCCATATGTGCCACGCGCGCATACACACACGGACACTCACACCCACACGTACAATAAGTCATGCGATCGCACGAAGGCGGAATACACACTTTATTTGACGAGCGTTTCCTTTACGCTACGACGCTAGAGTTTCGTTTCTTTTCATCCACATCTAGATGTTGAGATGTAGAGCGGGGCTGCAAGATAAACGTCCAACGGCTGTGCGCTGCATATATGTATATATATGCATACAGCGAGATTTCGAGGGAGGAAGAGAGACAACAAAACAAAAATGCTTTTAAAACAGGCTATTTGCATTGCAGGATAAACTCGTACAAAATCATGTATACCACAGGTTTGTTGATTTAGGATATCTTAATTATATGCGTAGCATACAATAGCCAATTCCTTTACACCAGAAAACAATTAATAATACTAACCAGGCAGCGTACTTGTCTACATGATTACCTGTGGCTGGTAAAGTACAAAATGCAAATAGTGGAAGCCTCTCTTGTAGCTCACGATACAACTACGACTAGTTTCATGAAAAGAACTGTGCCGAGCCCTTACGGCCATATTCCGGCCCCAACATGTTTGCTTGCACGCACAAGGGAAAAGGAAGAACAAACGTAGAATAGGATGTCATTTTGGTGAGCTTGCGCACAGGATCTATCAAAGACCGCAGTGAGACATATAATGCATATACAAATCACAAGCAGTATGGCTAGCTGCTGGAGGTGGCATTTTGCTTTAAAAGCCGAACGTGTACAAACACCAGCATACGGTTGTCTGCAGAGTAGGTACAGAATGAAGGATGACGACAATGCGCGTCACAGTATCGAAACAATAGCATCTTAGCTCTATCAATCTGTGAATGCTACGTGTGACTTCGATTACTGTCACCGGGACCGACCTCTGAGCAGCGCCCCTTAAGAGGGAGAGTTCTAATTGTTGGACTTCAAGGTGACTACCTTCCACTTTACAATCCAGTCGTTTTGAAACTTAGTAGAACGTTTTGTTTTTGGCTTGAAAGTAGCCTAGTATATATATATATATATATATATATATATATATATATATATATATATATATATATATATATATATATATATATATATATATATATATATATATATATAATATATATATATATATATAAATATATATATATATATATCCCAGACCGGCCACTCTAAATTGGTTTGCATGGTTTCCAATTTAAACAAGGTAAATGCCGGAGTGGAGTAAACTTAGCCATGACATGAAAAAATCCGTACACGGGCAATTGCCTTACGGGAAAATCTAAAAAAAAAAAAAAAAAAAAAAAAAAAAATATATATATATATATATATATATATATATATAAATATATATATATATATATATATATATATATATATATATGCCAGCTGCATATTAAACGTACGCTATAACATAGGAACTAATTTTACTAATTTTACTTTAGTTTGTTTTCTGTCCTACGCCACCGCGCCGAGAAAAGCATTAGCCATCAGTGGTACAGACAAAGCAACCTTGTTTTTGCACTGATGAAGGAAAATCGAAAGGCTGTTGGATATGCTGTTCCCAACAAAGGCGTGTTCCTGGTACCCAATCCAGGCATGGGCGCCTCCTCACCGATCTTAGTTAGCTGAATCATTTTTTCCGATCCCCTACTGTAATCAAATGGCATAGCACAGTTCACCTGATATTTGCCTTGCTCCTTCTTTCTCTCTCACACCCACACTTTCTCGTTGTATTGCTCCTAAGATGTTGACTGGCTTCGTATCAGCTACAAGACAACAACAACAGAGACTTTCACTTCGCTGTTGCCCTCACCGACATTGAACTCACCCTTGCGTGTGTTTGTATGTATATATCTTGGGAGACAGCATGTAGAAGATAGAGAGACCACAGATGGCCCAAACGAAGGCATTTCTGTTGTAGGAGATTCCCCTGACGCTGCTGCGGCTCTTGTTTTGGCCCAATGGGAATACAGAGATATCGCCGATAATAGATCCGTCGACGTGTACATAGGCCAAGCCCAATTAGCGACTGTCTGTGAAGCCACCAGCCTCGAGCCATCGTTTGGCTACACAGGACGGAAATCCCGCCACAGTAACAGATATCCAAATTGCCGCTCCTGCACACACACGGGTTGACGCGTGTGTAATATGCACACGTGTAAATATCAATCAAGAATCTTACTTTAATGACGCACACTTATCATGCCTAGCATACAAGTCCATATACACATTATTAGTCTCGACCTTCAGTCAGTACGCGGCATCAATACAGTTTTATGTTAACATATGATGAGTTAATAAAATATATGATTACGAATATGCTAACATACTACATTAACATGCATTTCTTTATGAAACAGAATAATATTTAGAGCCTCGATCGAATTGAGCACCAAAATCGATGACGTGATGTGCCTCTACAGGAATACTATGGTTTGCAAAGCGTTGACTTTACCGGTATCAATTATAGGTTTGCACCTACATTTATCTTTCGTGGTTAAAGGGGGTTGGTTCGTTTAATTTGCACTAGACATACAACTGGTGAATAGTGCGAACAATCAGGGTCGACCATAGATTGTACGTGCGTATTTTACCATGGAGAAGTGCGCATCATGTGCGCGTGAAAGCCAGCATTATGCGCTGTGATACAGCTGACAAAAACGACAAATACAACAACAACAACACGAATAACAACAACAAGAAACGTATACTTCCTTTACGCGAAATCTATGGTGGCGATTGTCCTCATCATCAGCATCATCATCATCATCATCAACGTCAGCATCATATATTCATCATCATCACTATCATGGCGGGGCTAGCAGAAGCAACCTAGTTTAGTTGCGCACCTTCTTCCTCACTCCCTAGCTGGCTTGTCGATCGACTTGCCAGTTGGCAGGTTGTTGTCCTAACACAAGTAGTCGTTTTACTACTGCTGCTATAGCTACGACAACAACAACAACAACAACAACAGCGACAACAGCAGCAGCAGCAGCAGCGACAACATTAACAACAGGCACCAGCGCATGGCCTAACCCCGCATGGCCTATCGACACGTTAGCGATTCATAGCCGTCTCCGCCGGGGCCATGTCCTGCCTACTTATCGACCAAGTTACCTGGGCAGCTGCTGCTGGTACACTGTTGCTTGCTCCATCTCGTTTCACGAGGCGGCCTGAAGAGAGTAGTACGCCGCTTTGCTTGGTGGCGAAACGGAATTGTCGGTGGAAAAGGATGAAAACGGAGACGAAGGACGAGGATAAGGTGAAGTAGGAGGAGGAGGAGGAGCAGTTGTCCCGAAATGGAGAGCGGTTCCGGTAGACTTCGGGACTCCGGGGTCGTGAAGAAAAAAACGGGCAAAAATGAACTGGAGAAAAGTGTGTGGCAAAATAATAGGTCGAGCTAGAGAAAGACAGAGAAAGATAGGGCTGGCTAATAAGGTGGCAAGCGTGAGGCAAGGAAGAGAAGGGACAGAGAGAAGGGAAAAACCAAACAAAAATTATATATATATGTATATATATATATATATATAGGGAGAGAGACATGGAGGAAGGAAGAGAGAAGCGATGAGGACGAAGCAGGAAAAGACCAGCAGCGATAGATAAGAAACGACGACTTCACTCGTCGGCCGCGAGGAAGCGAGCGCTTTCTTTTATACGTCGACGACGAGGTCAACTGAGTTTTACACTTTAAATTTTAAACGCCCTCTGACCAGCAGCGCAGCGGCAGCACCAGCGATGTGGGCCGGACTCTTCGGCGAGCGCACGGGCAGCCAAGACAGGCGGCGGCGGCGGGGGGGATATATCGGCCCCCAGGGATATACCTACCGGTCTACCGAGCAAGCTGCATACTTAGGTGGCTAGTTGTGCCACTCACCGCTGGCCATCGTGGCATCGCGATGCTTGTAGCTCTGGGGATCCAGTAGCAGCAAGTAAGTATAGGTAACTTGCTGGTTGGTTTGAAGTACGTCTCCCCCCTCGCCACTCTCTATCTATCTCTCCACATCTTTGTTTCTCTCCCTTGTGTATGTCTGTCTGTCTGTCTGGCCGACTGTCTATCTGTTTGTATGGGCGACGAGCGGCACCTACCCGCTGACAGCAACAGATCCGCACCCGCCCAAGTCATCTTCAGAACGACATGACAGCATTTGGAATAGCCGCAGCCGGAGCAGCAGCAGCAGCAATAGCTGGACTGCCGGTTTGTCAGTCTGTCGCGTTACTGCCTTGGTCGCCTCTGCTGGCGCCGCCGCTGCCGCTGCCGCAGCAGCAGCAGCTACTTGCTGGTGTTGTCCGTCTAATAGGGAATGACTAAAGCTGCCTCTACTACTAGAGCGACGACGACAACGACGACGACTTCACTCGATGGACTGCTGCTGCTGCTGCTGCTATTTCTACCCACCCGCTCACCCATACTGCAGCTACTTGTACTTCGAGACTACTGCGTATACTGCTGCGTTCGTCGACTCCTCAGCCGGTTCGTGGGTCAGTTTTGACAGGTCACACCGTAGTAGCTGCTGGCTGACTGGCTGCTCGCTGGCTCGCTGGCTGGTCCACGTGGGTGTCTCAGTGAGTCGCGTCGACTTACCATCATTGCCATCATCAGCATCATCGTCGTCGTCGTCGTACATTTTAGGGGCCGAGGGGCGACTGTTGGCAAAATGAAAATTTGCGAGGTGGCCAACAACGAACAGGTCACCACCACCGATACAAGTAGTCCACAGGGCGTATGTGTGTCTGTGTGCGTGAGCGTATGCTGTCTTCACGCGTGTTATCTCACCCCCGCTCCTCCAGTTTTGGCCGCCCTAGTTCTCTGTAGCCCGCTCGACCGCCCGCCCGCCCGCTTGAAGTGGTGGTTGCTGTTGCTGCTGTTGTTGTTGTTGTCGTCGTCGTCGTAGACTCGTTTCTTCTTGTTGGAAATATTGTCTATTCAAGAAGCGCAGACACTGACGCTGCTGGGTATACTGCTGCGGATACTGACGATGAGGGCGCGTCCAACGGTCCGTTGAGTTGACTGAGCTTGGCTCTCTCTTTTCCTCTTTCATGTTCGCAGATCAGAGAGGAGACAAGAAGTACAACATGAAATCCTCTCCTTTCCGCACACATTCATAATCGGGAAATACGGGAAATATGTCTCTCGAAGACAGCGCCCCGCACCGCTGCTGCTGCTTTTGGTGGTGGTGGTGATGATGGTGGTGCTGGTTCGACGACCACCACCTGTACGCACTCATTTAACGAGTACGAATTCGACGGGGAACGAGCGATTTATTCATTCATTCATTCATTTTATTGATCCCCGGAGTTCGAGTCACCGAAGTTATTATACTCGTCGCATCGGCTTTATGACGTTTGAATTATTGGTCAAAGTATAATATCGTCAGCGTGGCGAAACACTACATACAGGCCACAGGCACGCACAGCATACCGGACCATGAAAGAATAATATGCTTTCTGGAGACAACGAAATAGATTTGCATAATATCTTCTTCGATTTTCTTGCGCGCCGTTCGGAAGAGGTGTTGTCGGAACGGCCCCTCTCCAAGGGGGCAAGCCAGCAAGCAGGAGGTGGCGGCGACAGGGAATGGCTCGAATGAATAGGCATCTCGAGGAGGCGGCGGCGGTTGCATTTGCAGACAGCCAACACCGACGAAGACCCTGCTGTTTTGCTACGCGCATACTAAGTAGACTAAAGTCCAATATCGAGATAATTTTAACGAAACACCGAGCCCTTACGGCCATGATAGGCATTTTCAAACCCTGCACCAGTAGACAAATGGTTTATGTGCGGATTCGGGCTCGATTCGGGCTCGGTTCGTAACGCAGCCATATCGGCATTACCACAGTTTTTTTAGCTGCGCTTGCAGCGCTTATAGTAAACTTTTTGTTGTTTTTATTAGAACGGCTGGTGCGAGTGTAATTTGATTTATTGGGTACAGTCACAGTGTGTGCTCACACATGTGTTCGTAATAACAACCGAATATAGCATTTTAAGTATTTATTTTCATAATAATAATAATAATAATAATAATAATAATAATAATAATAATAATAATAATAATAATAATAATAATAATAATAATAATAATAATAATAATAAGTAGAACTCTAAGACACGCGGAAATCAACACAGTTTTAAAGAAGGCTCTTCGTAGAGCCGGCATACCAAGCACCCCTAGAGCCCAGGTTGGGCTTCGAAGACGACAAAAGACCCGACGGCGTCACCATTCCGCCATGGTCTAAGGGCAAATGTCTAGTATGGGATGCCACGGTATCATGTACAGTGGCTCCGTCATACTTGATGCATAGCGCTACCCGGTCAGGGTGGGTTGCCAAACATGCTGAGATCGCAAAAAAGCGCAAATACACTGACCTAGAGAAAAGATACCACTTCGTACCCGTCGCCATGGAAACGATGGGTCCAATTAGCAAAAACACAAGTATCTTCCTCAAAGACCTAGGTATCAAAATAAGTGCTAACACGGGTGACCAGCGCGAGGGTGAGTTTCTACGTCAGCAACTCTCGCTCGCAGTGTGTAGGGGAAACGCCGCCGCTATCATCGGCTCCATGGATTGAGGAGCGGGGGTGAGCCTAGGCGGGTACACGTTTAGATCCCACAATTGTAGGGAAACACCGAATTATTGAATAAATAATAATAATAATAATAATAATAATAATAATAATAATAATAATAATAATAATAATAATAATAATAATAATAATAATAATAATAATAATAATAATAATAATAATAATAATAATAATAATAATAATAATAATAATAATAATAATAATAATAATAATAATAATCATCATCATCATCATCATAGCGACTGAAAAAATATCGACATATATGTGTACATCCATAATTTGCTAAATCTACCCGTAACTACGCAAAATTATGGGGCCGTGTAGACTAGATTAAATGTTGACCTACACGGAATATACGTCACTTTTGCGATTACAAACCCCGTCTCTTGTTTGCGGCTGTCATCTGAAAGTTCCACGGCGATCTTCTGTCGCCATTAGACGTCTGGTATTACAGCTCTGTTGTTGGTATTCGTACGAACACGTACTATGTGCATCGATCACAAATACGGAAGTTCTAAGCTCTACACCACAAGCACAGTGATGCCGCCTTTTTTCCATTCGGCTTAATATGTGTTGTTTTTGCTTCTTGCCGTTTAGTTCAATTCTCTAATTTTTTGTTGTTTCTATTGTGCATGCAGGTGGACAAGAGCTTTAATTAAATTTAAAAGTAACGACTCTTCACAAATGGCGCTCAGTCCTTCCGTACTATTTATACGTCGTGTCTATAAAGCTTGGTAGTGCGTTGGTACGCTGACCTGTGTCAGAACAAAAACATTAGCGACAACATCAAAGGCAAAGTATTCAACCTTGACAGTTATGTCGATACGGGCTGTTTTATCGATAGCATACGCAACAGCGGATGCCGGTAGCACGAGACACCACCTATGTTCTAACTAAACTAGCAGGCTGATCATTGTTCATACTGCTAATATATACTAGTACTGCTGCTACCAGCCTAACTCGATATGGCAAAGCCAGTCAATATGAAGCAGAGGAATCGCAAACACGGTGGTACCACGGTTCGCTTTTCTCCTCGCACCCCCGTGCATAAGACGAAGAACTCAACAGCAGCAGCAACAGCAAAATATGAATTCGTAACGACCCGGTAGTTTGTCGTCTCTGTGTGAGGAATGGTATCAAACGGATATCGTGTCGCAGCTGTCATCCGACAACGAGAAAAAAAGAAGAAATTGCCGCGGTTCATATTTAACCTTCACGATCCTTCAGCCCGGCACGACTTGGTGTGTGCGTATCAACATCATAACCACCACCCCCATCACCTTCACCACATACCCTCACCACAACTCCCAGCAGCATGGTCGTGGTCGTTGTTGTCACCACCACCACCGCCATCATCTTCTTCTCTTCGAAAAGCGCTGGCACTGACATGATGTTTTCGATGTTGCTTCGTCCTGTTATTCTTGCTCTTAGAGCTACTCTTCTTTACCTCTGTCTCTCTTGCGCCTCCATCTGTCTATGTACCTGTACGCCTGACGTCGCCATTTACTTTTTGTATAACCAACCGGCGGTACTAGAAGATGCCAATGCTTCTTGAAAGTGTTTACCGGCGGTAGTACGCCGTTCACACTTCCCCTCGTCGTTTTAGATAGTCTCAAGATAGAAACATGTTGTGGTGTGTATGACGCAATGCAATGCCGCTGGTATATTATACTCGATTGGCCGTCAGTCGTGTAGCACCCCCCTCCCCCCTTCCCGCCTTCAACCCACTTCACCCACCTGTCGCTGCCGCATACCTCGTCCTGGACTAGCCACGGACGAAGTGTGATGACTACGAACGATATCAGGTCGGTGGCCCTGCCTCGGCCAGCCCTGTGTGGGTCACCCCGTGAGGAGCTACTCGGCTGCGACAGTGACGAGGAACGACCGTCGACAGTCTGGTTTCGCTGAGGTTCTGTTGCTGCTGCTGCTGTTGTTGCTGCCGTTGTTGGTCCCACAGGACGACGACCGCAGTGGGTTTGCTTTGCGGTTTCTGGCGCGGGTGGTCAGCGTCCCGACCATCGCACGCAGCACGACGCACTCTAGACCACTTGTGTTCGTCGCGACTCCAGCGACTAACTTATCATGCTTAACAACGACGTACGTGTTTCTGCCGTCGATACATTTGTGTAGGACGGTGCCGATGGGATACAGTTGTCGCTTGCAACCGTAGAAGCAGCAGCAACAACGACAACAATAGTAACAATAATAAGGGGAACAAAGGTAATAAAATAAGCAGCTGCAGCAACAACAACAATAACAACGGGAACAATGCTAATAAAAGCAACAACAGCAGAAGCAGCAGCAACATCACATTACAATAATCACACTACAATAACTACAGAGCTACAGTAACGAATATGGCAAGACGGCAAAGCTTCAATAACAACAACAACAATAACAATAAAGCTACTAAGAGCTAAAACAACAACACAAAGAACAACAGCAACAACAACAACAACAACAACAACAACAACAACAATAAAGCTACTAACAGCTAAAAAACAACAAAGATAACTAAAGCAACAACAACGGCCAAGACAGCAACAATGAAGGCTGACGCTGCAGTGTCGTGCTACTCTGTACTGTGCTCATCATCGCGCTCATGTAGAGCGGAGTGATGCGCAGATGACATGTATACGACGGCATTCCGTTCGCCTACAGCACGTTTCCTGCCTTTGTTCGGAGGTAGTCATCTGCCGTGCACGGCGTCGGCGGGCGGCTGAAGCTAAAAGCCTGCGGCTGAATCGGCTCACAGCGTTGCTGGTGCCGCCCGCCGGCCGGCGCCTCTATAGATTGCCGGATGACAACGACACCGAAGATCGAGTAGACTCTCGAGGCTTCATTATTAGTCAACCAGATAGATTTATGGCACTTGGACCAACTCGATGCTTCTGCTTGTCGTCGGTCTCGTCGTAGTACTCTAATACAGGCTGCAGGCTGCAACCACTCCACACAGAAACAACGACTACTTTTTTCTTGCCTTTGCTCTCTCCCTTCTACCTAACTAGCTCTCTCACCATATATATATATATGTATGTGTATATATATATATATATATATACGGGAAAGCTAGTTGTGTCGTTGGTCTTGTTGTGTGTATTTATTTGTCGTTTTAGGATGCACCGTTGACGTATGTGTCGTAGCCGTATGGATCTCGAGTTGAGATTCCACATCATAAGTCGGCTACAGTTGTCTACAACAGTTGGCGTGTGTCGGTCGAACAAACGAACGGACACCACGTTGTGCATTGAAAGATAAGGATCTACTGCCTGATTCTGCACTCTCCGACCCAGCGCATTTTGAATGCGCTCAGATAAATATATATGTTAAAAAAATTTGGTTAACAAACTTAAGTACCTACATTTTGCTAGGCATTCGCTAGGTTAGATTCTAGCCATTGAGGCATTTTTTTTTACTTTAAAACCTCATTCATTTGTATAACTTTGTTATGTTAGCAACCTTGGACTGACCAATTTATCCGCGCGAAAGTGTGGTCACGGGTTCCCTAACCCAGGATTAGCCCTGTAAAGCAAACAGATAGCCCACAATACAGCTCAGTGCAAATTAATTTGATTTTTAATGTATTGTTTTTTAATGCAAGTTAGAACTTTATGTTTAGTTTTCTACGAAGTAAGTTATAAGCAGAAAGTTTGAAAATGCCGGCTACACACTCTCAGCAGTTTTCGTAGTTGGAACACCCACACGGATAGAACCTATAACAATTCTGTGTGGATTGGGTTCAAACATTTTTTATTCGATTGAAGTTTCCCTTTATTGTGTCAAAGGGAGTATGTACATGTAACAACGTTTGATGGAGTTTACAATTACATACAATGGTACTTCAATTCAACAAAAATCTCAACTGCGCAACTGCGTGCTACGCACTATAAAAACACATTATTTATTTAATCCGACTTGGCTATTTGTATTGATGATATGGCGGGAGGATTTCTCAGATTATTAACGCGAGTAGAAAAATATTTAGAAACATTTTCTAAATGCTTAATGCGATTGCTGCAGACCACTGAACGCCGCATCTGATACCTAATCGTCGTATGAATTTGAATTGTACACGCTCAATTGCTTCTGTGTCTTTTCTTAGATACACCTCTTTAGACCTCGATACAATATGAAAATTCAGGCATGGATAGACTTCTGTATAGAATAATGCAAAACTCAGGCGACCGCAGGCATGGCTGAACCGGTCAGATTTGGCAAAACACACTATGTTGGTTTTTTTAGGTATATATATATATATATATATATATATATATATATATATATATATATATATATATATATATATATCGAAGAGCTTATTATATACTGCACATATAGGTAATTATATCAGCACGTCGTTCTTTACGTACCATGTGGTTACAGATGTCATTGGCACTTTGAACCACTTGCCTCTTCTCGCCGGTGCCAAACAATCCATATAACTTCAAGTCGTTGGCATAAAATTTAAGAGTTACGGTATTTAATAAATATTGTTTTCTTTTTTTTATCAAGGATAAAAGTACAAAATAGAAGTGAGCTAAGGCAAGAGCCCTTTGAAATCACCGAGGAACATGTCTCATACCTACTAAAGCTCTTCTTTATGCGGACACAGAAATTTCAATTACCTAATTTTTGCCCGTTGGCTTTCGAGTCAATGGGAGGATCAGGACCTCCTACACTCAAGTTGATTCAGCTCGTGGATAGAAGCCTTAGCCATTTGACGGGAATCGGAGTTTTTGCGTCAGAGGCTGTCGCTCGACATTCAACGAGGAAACGCAGCGTCTGTTGGGGCACATTGTTGAACTGGGCTAATTCTGGGTTAGGGAACCCGTGACCACACGTTCACGCGGAGAAAATGGTCAATCCAAGATATTAACATAACAAAGCTATACAAATAAATGAGATTTCAAAGTAAAAAGAAATTCAATTGCTAGAAATTCAACCTAGCGAATGCCTGGCAAATTGTAAGTACTTAAGTTTGTTAACCAACTTTGAGTGATTCACTGTATCAAATGCCTTAGATGCACCACAATAAGTGCGGTCAAATGTTTTACGATTAATAATGTGAACGATTCAATAATTAACTATATCAACTAACTGCTATGTTGTAGATCTTTCTTTTGTGAAATCATATTGGTCCTTATCTAACAAACCCTTCGATGACAAAAAATAAATCATATGATTGACAGGCGAATTTCCAGAAAGTTTACAACAATTGGACTTCGTATAATTTGCAGACTGGTAAACACCGATGTACGGATAAAACAGTTGAAAGCCTCTTACAAAGAATTGTACGAATATGATCTGGACCGTTGCTGCACTTTGTAGGCAGTTTCTCGATCGTCTTCGATTTTCTTGTTGAGCTAATATCAAATATAGGCAGTTTGAAAGCGGTTCAGATCTACCCGCCATATTGTACGTAGCATTAGCCTGGTGCTGGTCTAACGAAGCTTTGATTCATTGCCCGAGTTGGGCTATTTTTTTATTAGTGATTCTTCACATAATTCCTAAGCTTCACGGACTTACTGTTTACCTTGGTGCACCTTTTGGGTAGCGTGAATTAATAACTAGATAAATCGGATTAAAAAAATAATTACATATGTCCTTCGGGTCATTGCAATTTAAAGAAGCCAGGGGTTTCGAGAAGACTTTGCCTCAGCCGTCTCATAGTCGCCTTTACAAAAGTTAAGCCGTCCCTTATTTTTTGATGGAACTTCGGCATTAATCAAAGACTGAACGCGCGATTTGATAAGAAAGACGGGGGAGGTAAATACAAAAAAGATCCTTGAATATATGCGGGTCAATTAGTGTACACAAGGCGTCTTTCGTTTGTAAGCTGTAATGCTGACACTGGGACGAGGGCGGGTTATTTTTTCCACCGTTCAGTGTATCTTTTTATACACGTAGAATTTGATAAATATTGTTTCTATTGTGCCAGATTCCGATAGGTAATATTATGCCAATCAGTATTTGAGAGGTTGAAATTTTAAATTATTACTTTAGGCCTATTTGTATCTCACTTGGTATCAAATGCACCACAAACGTCTTAATGCACCCTTTTCATTACACCAATGTGCCAGCATTCTTCAATGCTGGCAAACGAATCGAATAGAACTAAATAATATATATATATGTATGTCAAGGGCAATGACTTCCGTGCTGCTACTTCTGTCAGCTGAATTCAAACCTCTACCTCGCCATGTGTTCCGTCGTTAATACTTTATTAAGCGTATGCACAGAGGTTAATTCATCAAACGTAACTATAATGATTTATAGTTAATGTTTAGGGACTGATAGCATTTTAGGAGCAATCATACCCCTCATCGCATTCTTTGATGACGCCAAGAGCGTACATAATAATATCCGCGTAAACAAGCATGTTCACGGGCGATCCAGCAGCTCTCTCATAAAGTGCTATTACAATCCATAATTTCGTTTTCTTAATTTTATCCTAATACCTACTAGTGCGACGATGAAAACAGTGAATAAAACAGCGCTATCCTAATCTATGCATAGGGCGTATTTGTACATATTAGAAGGATTTCAGATAGGAGGGCATACTTAACTTGTGGATTTTGACAAGTCAAAGCATTGTGAACATTGCATTCTCAGCACATTATTTAAGTCTATGTTAGGTGATTACTGCGAAATGCGATAATTCCGTCTCGGTTGCAGTTCGATACCCCAAAACTGAAATTGAACAATGATTTTTCTTCAGACTTGTATATACACAACTCAAAAATAAAATGGATCCGCGTAGTGTGTGAGCTGTGTCTATATGTGTCTATAGGTATGCTGTGGCTAGTGGAACATGTATAACAGTACTAGAAGAAGCCGATTTATGAGCAGTGATAATAACGACAACAGATCGAAAGTTCCCTTACCTGCACTTAATTGCACTTCCATGATCTGTTTATCGAGATGCGAGGCAGATCGGACGGCCACAACGGTAGCACTGCTACAGTACAGTGCAATCATCCTAATCCTAATTAGTGAACGAGTGTTGACAGCAGCATCGATTACAACAACAACAACAACAACAACAACAACAACAACACAACAACAACAACAACAACAACAACAACAACAACAACAACAACAACAACAACAACAACAACAACAACAACAACAACAACAACAACAACAACAACAACAACAACAACAACAACAACAACAACAACAACAACAACAACAACAACAACAACAACAACAACAATGATAACGACCGCGACCACAACAACTTTAATAACAACAGCAATAACTACAACAATAATGATAACAACGACAACAACAACAACAGTTCTAAATACCAGCCGCAGCGAGACTTGCTGTGGATAACAACAACAACAACAACAACAGAGGAGCAGAGAACAGCCATTGAAACAACATGAGTGGCTCGATGAAGCACGGCCCTATTCGGATAATATCCGCTATCTAGCTCGGCTAGTGAGCGCAAACTCAAGCACCGCTGCTATCTCTGCCCGACCGACCGTTCCTTCGTTTCAGCAGCAACAGCAACAGCAGCACCTCAGCTAGGGCGGCCGCTGCTGCTGCTACCACGACTACAAGCCACCCGACCACTGCTAGCAAACAGCGTGTAAAAAACCTCCTCCCGACAGATTTACTAGGCGTAATTGAGGAGATTTATGTTCTGCTGAGACTGTTGACTCTGCGGAGAGTGATGTGCGGCCGCATCCGCCGCGTTCGCCTCGGCAATCGCTGTCGTTGCTGTTGCTGTTGTTGCTGTTGTTGCTGTTGTTGTTGTCTTTGTTGTTGTTGTTCCCGTTGTTGCTGTTGTTGTGATTCTCGTCCTAGTCGAGACAGCGTGGAAAGGTGAGAAGGTGATATTGGTGTTGCTGTTGTGGTGCTGACCAGTCGATGCAAACAGCAATCACAACAACCACAACGACAATACAGAGTGCAGAGAAAAAGCACGACTGATTGATAGATGGTTAGGTAAAGTGCGACGAAGAGTGCGGGAGACAACCGAGAAGAATCGAAGAAGGTGATGAGAAGACAAATAGTCTTCGTGCAAAACACGGGACACAGCCATCGACACAGGCATAGACACGCAATGGTGACACACTGATGCTAGAGTCCGCCACAAAGCTTAAAACAGCTATGCATGTATGTATATAGAGAGAGGACAAAGAGAAAACGGAGAGGAGGGAGCGAAAAAAAACATGTATCACAAAAAGACTGTTCGGTGAAAGATTTCGGGACAAAACTAACGTAAAACAGAGGGACTAACGTAGGAGCAAAATAGAGATAGATAGGACAATGGAGAAAACAGCTTTCGTTGAATTGATTTAGACGACACAAAGAGCGACAGCAACAATGACAGCGAGCTTGAAGAGCTCAGCTGTCTCTCAGTGAAGATGGCATCCTCACACAAGAGCACAAAGTCTCATCAAGCAGACACGGTGCACACCTATGATAAGATGGTATCATGATGATAGTGCGTTGGGCGACAGTTACGCCAATGAACCCCCAGCTATAATACGCCACCATCTTCGTTTCTTCATCAAGAATCACCCATTTTCAAGTTCACTGCAAACACGTAGGACGTTCGTTATATATGTAGGTCAACCGCGATTATATATATATATATATATATATATATATGTTGTAAACGGATTAGACGTGCTATTATATGACTATAAAGATTTAACGATCATACAAGTTGTATATGACGATCGAGCACACTGTTTAACGACTCACTCATATAACATTGATACTTCCGTCCCGCAGGAGATAATTAAGACTTCTTGTTGCGTGCGTCATCTCATTTGCCACAGATCTACCTCATATAGCAAGGGCAACCTTAGTGTTCATCCTACGTGTGAGCCGCAAGCTGGACATTTGCTAGGGTGTGCTAATGGGCCGGTCGTAGCTCCTATGCTAAAGCGGGATGATAAATCACAATCGCGCTTAGGCCTTTCAAGAACAATAGATTCATTTAAAATAAATTGTCAGCATGGCCGCGGACTCTTAGCCGTGAGATTTATCATCCATTCTCATTGAGCATCACTCAATAAAAATTCAATCAACAACGAGGGTAACACTTTTTTTCAAATAGATCCGATTGAACGAAATATGCAAAACATGCACACGAATTGTAAGCCTTTCTGTTTCTAGAATATTATTTTCGTGTGAACAGTTTGATGTGCGAAATTGTTATCTGGGTCTAGCCGCATTTAGCGTAGATACCGCCTGCATTTCGTCTCGCACATGGTGAAAAACGTTCTAAACTTGCATATTCAGGTGCGGGCTGCACCTCGACGCTTCATCGCTAGAAGCTTTGGCTTTTAGTTAGTAGCAAAGAATTTTATTTCATTGAAGCATTAACTGATCTCTTGCCGATCACTATAACGATCTACAATTTACAACTTACTAGTACGTCTTGCCCTAGTCGGGGCCAACTAAAATCTCTTTCCCCGGTTCATCATTTCCAATGGTCATAATCACTCACATTTTGAAGAACCTTACTTAATCTGAAGTCTACAGGCTTCTCCCATATCTTTTCTAAAGATCCCTTAAGTAAAATGCTCAACTTGGAATCCATGCTAGCAGGAAGTCGCTCATTGCGTACAACTTTTCTCGTGGCAGTTACGGACGACGCCAAGAGAGAGCTAGTGCCCTTATTATAGGTGGTCTAAGTACAGTCGCTTGGCTTTAAGAGTTATTTTTTGGTAAAGTAAAGTTTTTGGGCTGACCCTTAGCTAAGATTTAACGTCCGCGGGACTACTTTTCGCATTGCTTCATAGAGAGACCCCCATAAATACAAATGTGCAATGGTGGGGCTCGAATTCGCGCACCTATGTGTCTCCTCCAGTTGCGAGGCGCAGACGCATGCCACCACGCTGCCAGGCTCGACTATTGATGCTGTTGATGCTTTAATAAACGATGTATCCCTCCGCATTTGCACCGGTCTTACCTCCGTTGGTCGACGCAGCGGGTGCAAGTTGTAGACCTGGCCATACCGCTTTTAACATTATATTCCTAGCGAATTAGCCAAATTACAACTGATAAATATTCAATGCCTACAACGCACCTTGCTTCGATATCTTATATTTTAAGATGGTCTACAAATCTTTCTGAATTATTGCAAAAAATGCATCGCATATAAAATTAGAATTTACGCATCTTTTGCACTTAAAATAGTAATTCTATATTAGCAACTATCACACAATTTGAAGAAGAGTATATTCAGCTCTAAAACCTTTATAAAATCTGTCGGAACGAGGAACTACTGCAATATTTTTTTCAACATGGCCGTAAAATCAACACACAGTGTCGCAAATCTGTACGCAAACGCCACCGCAAAAAGAACCATTGTGAACAATCCTTTCGCATGGCGCAGTAGCCGCCAAGCGGCAATTGAGATAATTTATTTGGAAATAAAATTCCCCCCTTTTTGAGGACTGATGTGGGTTTTAATACAACGTCCAACATGTTGCGTTAGAATTTGCGTCTTTATAGTTTATGTTAAAGTAAAGTATGTAGTAAAATATCTTTATCATAATGAAATGCTTAAATGCAGAGTTGACATGTTTATTTACAATACTACTATAGAAATAATAAAATTTAATAGTGCGCGTTATCTCCGCGCGTGTTATCAGGGGCCGCTACGCAATTTGGAATTGATTCAATTAACTCAAAAAGAATTGCTGTGGAAGACTATTCCACTCATCGCGCGTATGAGCCTGCAAGTACTGCTGGGGTTGTAATTCTGGCTCTAACTTGCCGTTTTAGCCCAGAACATGCTGGTGACTCCACTAACATAAATTAGCTTCGTTTTGTGCTGCTTGATCTGAGACATCTGCCAAAGAACGAAAATCAAAAGATATTTTAATTTTCTCTCAAATAATGCTGCCATTGTTACTATGACATTACTATTAAGAGTACAAAATTTGACTAAAGTTGAAGGTAATGCGTGATGAAAAGTTTTGTGTTGCCCCGAAGCGTATACGCGTAGGGAACGTTGCATATACGTGTAGGCGCGACTTCATTAGAAACATACGACGTGGCCTGCTTAACCGCTTTGTCTGGCTTGGTGTCAAAACTGTCACACTGTTGTTGTTGTGCTTATATCCTCATCATTGTCATTATTAGCTTGAATGCCACGCTACACTCCGCGTTTCGAACAACTTTGTTTGTGTTTCTGCTAAATGGAGCGTGAACAACAGAACGCGACTGTGTATCTGTTTGTTTGCGGGACCGAGGTTAAACAGCGAGATCTGGGTCCTTTGTTGCCACTGCTGCTGCTTCTGTCGCTGTTGCTTTCTTTGGACGGCCCCTTTTAGCTGCGGCTGAAACAATGTGACAGGCCGTATATATGTATGAGTATATCTGTATGCCCTCGTCTGTGCGGACCCGTTTGTGTATCTAAGGCCGGTGGGCGCGCCGGCCGACAAGGGAAGTGGCTAGGCTAGGAAAATTAGGGGAACTGAACGGGAGCGGCAAAACCATCATCATTCGATAGCAACGTCATCATCCAATGGACCGCACACGCGCACAGTGAAGTAGTACATAGACGCGCTAAGTTGGTTGAACAATGGAAAGCTCGCTGCGGCAGTCACGGCTACAGCCGGCGATCAACGCTTACGAAGAAAGTGAGGTAAAGCAGGCAGGCGGTCAGGCAGACAGATCGACGTTGCTGACTGAGTACAAGAAACACGAGAGAGAAGAAAGGCAAAAATTCCCTGACAAGTGAGTGCCGGGAGAAAATTGTGGCAAGGATGGGGCAGAAGGAGAAGCTGGTGGTGGGGTGCAATGGTTTGGCAGGTTGATAAATAAGCGGCGGTGGATAACACCCTTTGGGGGCACCTTTACCCGTTGAACCAACCTTACGTTGTTGTTGTTGCTGTTGCTGCAGTTTCTGTTGTTGTTGTTGTTGTTGTTGTTGCCGCTGCTGCTGTTGTTGTTGTTGCTGTTGCTGCAGTTTCTGTTGTTGTTGTTGCTGTTGCTGCAGTTTCTGTTGTTGTTGTTGTTGTTGCTGCTGTCGCTGTTGTGGTTGTCGTCACCGTTATTCTGCTGCTGCTGTTGCGGCTGCTGCCGATGTTGCTCTCGCCAAAATTTACCGCCTCATTTCAAATTCAGATCGGAAGCACAGTTTGTGCCTATTGGTCGCTTCCTAGCCGGCAGCGGCGAGCGTCTACACCAGCACATATATCGGCACAAGGTGCTTGAAGAGGACGAACTTGAAGCCGTCCATGTATGTATGTATGTATGTATGCACGGACGCACGCACGCATGTGTCTAACTGTTCGGTCTACTGACTTCATTGGGGGTGGTGGTGGTGGTGGTGAATGAGCGAGCTAGGCTAAACGCCGCTCTCGCCAACACAGCCTAACAAAGAAGCTCTCCCTCCTATCTTGCTGTCGCTGGCTGCCAGTTCAACTGGTACGGGGCCACTAGCGTGACAATTGGTGGAGAACATAGTGTGAACCGTTGCTGTAATAAGCGTGGCGAAGCACGGCGATGACGACAACAGGCACGGTGGCGAATCATCGTAGCCCCCATTCACTTAGCTGTTACCTCTCTTCAGCCGATTGCGACGGGGAGTGTGGGGGAGCGGCTGGGGGGTTGCGGGGGTGCGGCTGGGAGGTTGCGGGTGCTTCTACATTAATCTGACCGTGACGACCATGATGATGATGATGATGATGATGGCGACAACAGCCAACAATGTGGATGGATACTGACAAGTACTGTCAGCGGCGATGATGATGGTCATCATGGTGATGACGCGCGCTGGCCACGCGTTGGGAGCGCGTAGAGCGATTCCCCGTTGTGTATGTGTCTATCTCGTAGAATGCTGCTGCTGGTACTAATGCTGTTGCAGCTACGGCAGGTATGTTTGGCCGTTCCTATGTAATCTGTCTGTATTCGTATCACTAGCTGGATAGAGTTCATCTACGCTAGGATCTCGCAGTGCTCCTTCTTTCACACTTACACGCATATAAAGCATGCGAGCTTTTTAGACACGGGTCTCTCAACTTCGCTCTCCATACTCTCTCTGTTTATATCTTTCTTTCTCTCTCGTCTCCCTCTATCTCTCTCTCTCTCTCTCTCTATTCGCTGGAGTCTTTCTCGCTTCTTTGTACTGTTTGTGTCAAGGTGCAGAAGGGCGATTGAAGTAAGTGTGAGCAAACCAAACAACAACAACAACAACAACAACAACAGGACAGCGACGAGTCTGCTTGAGGAAATGGCCAGCGGTTTACCGCTAGAGGAGGGCGACGGACTTCGGCATCATCCTTACCGCACCGGCTTCGAACTCCGTCGAGGTTGCGACTCACCTCGCGAGAGGATGTTGGTGTTGATGATCCAGCTTTCAGCGAAGTGCTCGATGACAGGCGTGGCTAACAACAGAGTCACATTCACTCACATACCTAACCAAACAGACAGAAAGACCGACGCAAACACAAACAGATAGACGCAATGATAGATAGGATAAATACAAGCTACGGAGACAACCGACATTCGTCCTGCATGGCGTCTGCTGGCGTCTTGTGACAGCGCAATATCTATGCGTGGCCATCGTGACAGGCGGCAGCGACGCGGCCCTGCTGAGCTGTCGTGGCGCACTCAACGAATAGCAAACTGATACGCAACTTACTGCGAGAGTCAACGAGTGAATGAAGGGGACAACGACAACAACAACAACAACGACGACGACGGGAACGCGGACGACATAAATGAGCGGAACCCGATGGCCGCATTTGGCAAATTCGGCGCCGTCACATGCTCATAACAGGATTAAACGGGCCCGATTACGTTTGTAAAGAAGACTTCTAGACACACACACACACAAAACCATATACACAACCAATAGCACGATATGCAACCGTCGCACATGCAGATCAAAAACTGCCCAACTTTTCTGTCACTCTGCGCAAACAAAAGCGCTTGGTTTGCATGATATATATATATATATATATATATATATATATATATATATATATACGATACGCATACGATAACATATATCGCTCAGCGTGTATATATATATATATATATATATATATATACACGCTGAGCGATATATGTTATCGTATGCGCTAAATGCCAATGCGCACCTGACTGTGGGTTGTGTAAAGCAACTGTTGTATAAGGTATCGCTTTTGCAATACTTTATACAACGGTAAAGAAAGGCCTAGCTCCGAGGATGACTAACTTCACTCGATTGGAACGATGTCTAAAGCTACGGTCGTCCCATAGGTGCAAGATAGCTATCTTCAAAGCAAAAAGCTTGTCCAAGGTGTCGTTTATAAAGGCATGCCTTGATCCCTGGTGGTCCGCACTATGCCAGATTCATATGAATTCATATCTAGTGTACTTGTCAGAGTGTCACAGTCGTAGCTAAACGATTCTATGCTTCAGCAAAGCGAAGTCTGAGGTCAAGACAAACGCATGACGACCCTAGTTCGTTAAGTGTCTAAAACGACGTCCAATACTCCCATTGCAATGAACACCATACTCAGCCATGTCGAACACGTGTGGGTTGCCCTGAAGGCACACCTATAGATCGCAGGGGATAACCCAGAATCTCTATTTAGATGCATGGTAGAGTTGTATAGCATAGTACGTATCTGCAGTGAGAGAATGGCTTAGGGCCGTTTGTCTTTGCATTCGTAGGACATAGTGCTGTGACGGGTCCTATGAATAAGATACATTCGCCTTGGCTTGGTTTCATCCCGGATAGAATACAGCCAACTTGCATTGAGATTGTTATTTGAATGCGACACGTAAAACCTCTCCTTACGTTTTATTACGACAGAGACTTGTTTAGTGTTTGGCAGAGTAAATGATTGGCACACTACTCGACGGACACCTAATCTTTTGGGTCGGAAGTACAGCCTGCCTCCACGGGACCTGTATGAGCTGGACATTAAGAACTGCAACGTAGCATTGGGCTTGCCACAAAAACTTCCTAAGAGGTTGGGGAGATTGGCGGTGTCGGCGTGAGAAGTTGATAGATTGGCTTGCAAAAGAGACAGCAACCAGAATAAACACTTGAGTATATATGCAGAATGTTTAGGGAATATTTGAAGAGTGATATATGGAATTGTAGAGCTCGTTAAAGCAAATGTTTTTTTCTAATGGAACATAGTCTCCGGGAAATCTTGTTTTGGAGTGAGAATGAAATTACTACCATTTGTGACACTAGTGTTTTTGCCCGACATAGGAGCATATGTTCCTATTGCGAGACAACCAGTTATCCTATACAGAAACTAAGCACACCTTCGTATTCGTGAGAAAATTCTGCTCCTTCTGAGAAATATGCAAGGCCGGTCAGAAAATGCGACATGGTCGCTTAAAAGACAAATCGCAGAGAATAAAGTTCTTTATTAGCTTTCATGCCAAATAACTTAAAATAATTACCCTACGACCACTCACAGCGCTGGAAACTAACATATACAGGCAAATGCGCATTACATGATGATCATTTTGGCACCAAACGTATGGCAACGCGAGCTGTGGTTGCGGAGTAATTACGATTTTTTGGCCAGATGTTGAGATTGAGTGCATGTTTGAAACCTCTAATAGAGGGTCACTTGGCGAAGTAACAATGAGCACTATAAGGCCAATTTGTTTGCTTGCTTCGATTCAATACTAGGCTTCGTCAAGGGTGTTAGTTGCCGCTTGACTTGGATTTAATTGTTACGTGTGTGTGTTTCTCGCATAGGTTGACGGATAGATGCGTGCAGCTTATTAGACTAAAGAGTAGACGTTGCTTCAATGTAGAAGTCTTGGCAGAAGACTGCTGTAAGATTGTCACATTCAGAAAATACAGCAGACCAGCCAAATACTAGCGCATCTAGTCGTGTTGTAGTGCCTCACCTCGACAGCTCGTAACAAACAACAATGCTAACAAGCAATGTTCGAAGGCGAGCGGGCAGTGCAGAATAAATTACTGATTGCTTCTTCGAGTCGTCGAAGTCGAGAGACTCGTTGGCTACGGCCGGTCCATTTATCTATCTATCATTCAGCCTAGCTACTCCAGGCGAGCCCCCTGGGTTTGACCTGGTGTTCCCACTAACACAATCCCTATGTACGTATGTGCCATAGCGGAATTGGGGGGGAGGTTTCTTAGCTGCTCGCTTTGCAGGCAGATAGCTTGACGTGGCTGGTGTACGCTGAGACGAGAAATCTATAGACGCAGAGGGTGGCGGGTCTTTCTATGTGGGTGTAGGCGTCGAACGGCTGCTGAATGTTCGGGGTAAGGCTCGTTGCATTCGCATGGCGAAGACCGCGTAGCGTCGATGGCGCAAGCCATCATTGATGAGAGAGAGAGAGAAAGAGTTAAAGAACGCGGGAATTACGAAGTATGTGCGGCATGTGGGGGTTGTTGAGTGGCTGACGACCGAGGAACGAGGAAAGCGGAGAAAGACAGTGAGAGCGACGAAGAGGACGGGTTTGTTGCAGAGGGGTTCGTCGTGTTGATTAAGACGAACAGGTGTCCGGCATCTTCCCTTATTAGGTGGGAAGGCGACGCACGCTATACATTGAACAACCCCTTCCACCTTAGTTCTGACACAGTCTTCAATCAATAAGCGCTAGATTTGCCTCACAAAGATCTCTCTCGCTACAGCAACGACGGCGATGATGATGTCGACGACGACGAAAGCCACAACAGCAGCAATAAGAATACAGCAACAACAACAACTGCAACAGCAACAACAGCAACTACAACAACAACAACAACAACAACAACAATACAAGTGGCGGCGACCATATGTGAGGCATAGCAATAATCAGAACTTTTGGGGAACCAGAGAACGCATGACGGGCCCCAATAGGGACGAATACAATAACAACAACATGCATGCGAATGACGCAAGAGATAACAGCGACAATTTGTAAGAAGTCGCAGCGTCAACGACAACGCCTGAAACAGACGAGCTAGATCTATGTACACCGCGACATCAATTGCGATATCCTATCTCTGTTCAGCTTTCGCTTTCACCTTTGTCTCGTAGCTCTTTGTTTTTCAATTGTCTTGAATATGGATCACCTCTTCTTCCACCTCTGTTTCTACTCGAGTAAAGTTCCGTGAGAGCGGGTAGGTGATTTTTTTATGGGAGGTTTTGAGAATGCATATTGCAAATGCGTTGCTCGCAGTTGTAAACAACTAATGTGAGACTCACAAACCCATTAAGGCTGTACGGCTCGGAATTGGATGGAATTTCTTCGGCATCCAAAAAAAGATATCTTCCACTACCTTGTTATCGCTGTTCGTCTACTGCAACTGGCAATTGTATTGAGCTATTTTTTTTAACTGGCTTTATTCTTGGTCGCAGCATGGTTCTTCTTGTATGCCAATATGTTTATCGTTATCCTCGCAGTTGAGCTGACGCTGAATTTTCTAATTGACACGAAATATCGTCTCAAAAGCCATGTAAGTATAGCCGCGTGAAATGGCCCACGCTGCACGTGACGATGCAGGTTTAGTCTTCGTGAATAAATTGTCTTTGCAGCGCCGACAATTGTCGTGAGTACTAGGTTTTAGCCTGTAGGTGCACGTAGATCGTTCTGCTTGGCTGTAACGAATATTTGCATATGGTCTGGGATGTATATGCATAGGGTTTTGATCTGTTAATACAAAAAAGAGCCAGTATTACAACGAGGCACCTCATGATTGACTTGACGCTCGTAATGTGGGTCCTTTCCACTGTGAACGGTGCTAGCCATACGCAGCGACCGGAAGAGCATCCTAACCGCTACAAGCAGAAGCCATAGCTGCTACCCTATGGCTAATAGTAATCATAGTGAGAGTGGCAACTAGTATCGCTCGGCTAAGCTGGTGACAGCTACCTACTACTCTACCAGCAGCGCCTTGCCTGCGGCGTTCCCGATCAGACCACTAACGATCGCGTAACCCAGTCAGTCTTCCTAATCTCTGGCGTAATTAGCGGTTAGTTTAGTTTGTCATAAAGTATTAACAACAGCAACAACAACAACAGTAGCCACAGCAACCAGCCAGCAATGCAAAGCGTTGCCTCAGCGAACGCAATCTTGAAACCGCATCATCGTCGTCATCGTCGCCATCATCATCATCGTCATCATTGTGAACGAGTAAGCTGCCTGCCAAAATCAAGCAGATTCAATGCAAAAACTGGTAGTCACTAACAGTATCATGAAGCTGTCGTTAATATACACCGCCCAGGAGCACAAGATTTGCTAATATATATATATATATATTATATATATATATATATTTTTTTTTATATATATATATATATACATGCAAGCGTATTTAGCCGAAAATACCTGCTTAGAAATGCTTGGAAATATTTTTCGTAGCTGTTACTTTACTTTTACCTTGTATTCTGATAGTTTCGTTTTCTAATTCGTTTGAAGAACCATGGGTAACTCTTATATATTATATATAAGTCCACATAAACAAAAAACACATAACTCTGGTCGTGCTATAAAATCTACATATTTATTTCGTTTTAGTATCATTGGTTGCTGCACTACTACTTATGGTATTGCCTACGTAAGTGCCGGCAACGCCTACTATGAAGCGTTCCGAAACCAGCATTAGCAGCGCGTGCGGTTCTAATATATATATATATATATATATACTAACAATTTGTTGCTTTGTGTTTGTTGTTGTCGTTTGTTTTGTAGCTGACACCGTTGTTGTTAATGCTGTTGTTGTGGTTGTTGTTGTGTTGCCGTTCTAGGGCGCCTGAGTGCGCTTCGGGAGAGGCTGAGTTGAGTGTTGAGCGGGTGCCGGTGGTGGATGGAGTAGCGTGGAGCTGTTTGTGTGCGATGGCTTTCGTGGCTGCTAAGGTGCATTGTTACGCAAAAAAGTTGCCGTCCCTTGGGATAGGCAGTCTCCTGGACAAAGTTGCAAGTCGTCTGACCCTCCAGACCTTTGCTATGGAGTATCCCGCGCATTCATACTCGCTCCGCTCACATGAGACACACACGCATATATATATATATATCCTTAGATACACTTGATGCCCAACGCTGCCCACGCAGATCAGCTCATCCGCTTCCCCCCGTTTTTCTTTCACGGGGGCAATAGCGTCTCGGGTGGTTTTCATGACATCAACTGACGCCCGGCCTGCGCCTAGCGCTGCCAAGCAGCATCCGCCGTTTGACTCTCTACAAAAAGCATCATTATCGCCTGTTTTGTGTACAATCCCCCCTTCCCCCCTGCCCCTCCGAACCCTCGGGCTTTCTCACATTTCCCGCGCTTCTCTTCGCCGTCCGGATCTGTCCGTATGCGCGGGCGCCCTTGCCCTACGAACTCCTTCATCTGGCTGGAGTCCCCCCATCACGCGCTTAGCGTGCCGTCGGTGTACTCGTCACCTCCCTTCCTCGACTGTTCTGCAACTATCCATGAGTTGGCCCGCCCGCCGGTTCGTGCATCTGTCCGCACGTTCATAAACGCAATCCTGATGCTGATGATGATGCTTATGGTCTTCTTCTCTCTTGAACTCTTTGCGGCAGAAGTCGCCTCAGCACTAGTTGCACCCCCATCCCAACTCGGTTGCTCATCGAGGAGTGGCCTCCTCTTCCTGCCCTTCCTTCTTCGAAGCTGCCCAGTCGAGCAAGCAGTATGCATCGCTTGTTGCCACATGCATGTTCAACCACCACTGACCGAACCAGCCGCATACCCTATCTTCCTCCCTCCCTCCCATTCAACACAACCACCCACTCACATAGTCAGTGTAGTCTGTCGGCCACCCATATAGTCAGCCAGTCAGTCAGTGAGTTAGTCTTCCAGTCGATGCTGTCCTCATGTAAATCGTTAAAGGCGGGACGGACACCCGTGAAGGCAAGCAGGTTGAACGGTTGCAACCCCTGTGGGAAGCGCGACAAAGGGGGCAACACGACGGGGCCAGGGTATCGAAGACGACACCTGCCACATAAAACAAAAATACACGACTAAGCTTCTCGTGGGGCCCATCTCCTCCTACTCCTCATAACAGAGAACTACGCGCGACGCCGTGGCGGATGCCGCTGATGATGGCGGGAGTTTGAGGTGGTGGTGAAGGTGATCTGTTGTGCCGCGGCTACTGCGCTGGCCAGCTACCGGTTCTGTTGCTATTTCTTGTTCTTCTGCGGCTGCTCACAACAAAGATCAAGTGCAAGAAAAAGCAACAGAACGAAAATAATAAGAAAGATGAACTCAACGTGTAAGAGACCGAGCGAGATAATGAGCGAAAGAGCGTGAAAGAAAGAGAAATTGAGCAGTCGACGAGAGAGAGGTGAGAGCGAGAGAGATGGCAGAGCAATCGGGCCCCGGCTATCTCTGACCGCTGCGGTGAAGCTCGCTGAACCCGCAAGCAAAATGAAGATGCGATGAGAAAGGATCAAGTTCAGTAATTAGCAGTATTTGCTACTGCCGCTGTTGCTCTTGCAGCGGTGAATAGCCAGAAGTCTTCATTCCTGCTTCCCTAAGGGTGAGCCCCTAAACGAACGCTGGCCGGGTACTTCACTAATCGCTTGTCGACCACCACTGTCCTCGTGCTGCTCTTACCGCCGCCCATCGCCGTTGATGCTCGTAGTGGTGGTGGTGGTGGTGGTGATGTTGGGATGGGTTGGGGCAATGCTGAGACTGCTGGTTGTGGTAGCGGGAATAGTGGTGATAGCAATGACAGTGACCACCAACTGAAGGTGCTCAGTGCCTCAGAGGCAGGACTTAGTTAGGTGGGATAGAGGCGGCTCACTAACATAGAGATAGTGTCGCCGGCATATCGTTGTCGCCGCCGCGTCAGACCCCACTCGTCGTCTCTGCCGTCGTCGTGGCGAGTGAAGACACCATTAGCCACCACGACAGACAGGCGAACTCGTTCGCGGACCACACCGGATAGCCCGGCATGCTGCAGTCAAAGAAGTTGATTGCGCGTAGTAAAGAGAAGTGCGCGCCCGCGCTTAAGGCAAAAGCAACATCCGCCATGAAGCGGCCACTGTATAGTCGCTACCTATTCTACCTACAGCAACCTCTACACTGCTGCCGCTTCTAGAAATACTACAACTACCAGTAGGAGACACTCGTCTAGAAGGCAGATCGACTAACCAACCGAGCGAACCCCCAATACTTCTCCGACCGATATACGTGTATAAACGTATACAATCAGCATGAACACATCGGAGTGCGTTTACCGCTCTCTCGAGCGGCTTCTGATGGGTGTCAGCCACCACTGTGGCTATCGTTGGGGCAGAATCAGCTTTAGCTGCAGTAGCAGATTATCAGCTACTATCGTTATCAGGCGCGGATATGTCCAGGCATTATAGAGGAAAAACGTTGGGTGATGCCCGCCCTGACTGCTAATACTATCTTATTGCTAAACCTGTCAATGCACCTGTTAATGACAAGCCAGAGGTAGATTTGTAGCGCTGCTCGGTATACGGTACGGAAGCGTAAGATGCTACGTAAAGTCCAACTGGTGAGATGATCTATTGAAAGGTGACCATCTGTGTTCTCGGTTGGTAGACGTTCACAGATGAGAAATTTGAGCTGTTTGCCTTCGGCGCTCGAGTGGATCGTAACACAGATTATACGAGCAAAATGTGCCTATTTTGCGCAAAGCATCTCTAGCGGATCGACATTAAACAATACCTGCAAAACGGTAAGCTGCGATCTGACACTCCATGAACGCGTGAGGGCTGATGTACCGCTGTCATCTTGAGTGACGCAGTCAGCAAGAATAACTTACTAGCAGAGCAGGATATTCTCACAGGAAGAAAAATGCATGATAATAGACTGTTACATAACTGCTTTGTAAACCTCACTTATCAATAATAACAATTATAATATAAATAATAGGAATACGGGTTAATTAGAAAAAACTTTAGCAGCATTAACGCATGTGATTGTCTGGCCCTTTGTTGGCCACTAAAATGTATGCCAGGCTATTATTACAACGAAAACATTAATTGAAAAATTCTACATTGCTAATTCTTCCCAAACCTTTAATATGACTCTTTGACAAAGGGCAATATGGGTATGTTTACTAGCACCATAGCACGCCACTACGGTGGTGTAGGGCTTTAAAGGTACCGTCCGTCATTCGAGCCATTTAGCTTTCGTTTTATCAAATACATATCTACATATTTTTGTGCCAGTTACATGTTAGCTTTTATGTGCCGCTAAGGCTTTTCGGTTACCGAAGAGATGTGATGTTGCCTAAATCGCAAATATTAATGTCATATGAGGCATCAGTTGCTCAATGGTATCCTGACTTTTTACTGCAGATTATGCAGTACTATAGATGATCAATTTCACAACGCAAATGTAAGTATTCTCCTGCATTCCTCGCTGAATTACGTTTAATTTACCAGATATGAATTGTTTTAGGAAACGCCATTGCAGAATTTACGCATAGCTATTGACTGGAAGAAGGTCGGTTGGAGTTGTAGTTGTAGACTTTCATGATCGTGGCAAACCTTTGGCAACGGTTTGTTTGCTGCGCTCAGCTTTTGGTCAAAACCATATGGTCGTACTGTCAAGCTAACAAGGTCAATATGGCTTGCTTCTATACGTTCGTCGGCAGTAACGTACCTGAAGTCCGGTGTAGGACCTTCGGCTGCAGACGGGGCTCTCGTCACGTGATCGCGCTCAAAGCTGGGCTAGATCTCTGGGGTCTGACGACGACAACGACGACTCCTCCGCAATCACCAAGCGTTCTCTCTAATTTCCCCTGCGACTTGGCCTCCCATTGAGCGTTCTCCCCTCACCTCCACCTCTATCGCCTGTACTTTGTTTTTGCTCTCTATTTCTTTTGGTTTGTCCCCGCACATTCTTTCACTCTCTCTCTTTCGCTTTATCGCGGCAATGTAACTGTCCCCATGCCTGCGTGAGGGCCCCCATGACCCCTCGATGTCCTCCTGTCCATCGTTGGCGGGCCTACGCGACCGTCTGCCATCTGCAATGACGACATCTGTTCGTATGGCATCAGCAGCAGCAGCAACTTTCCAGCCGTGCCAGTACGCTACCTGCGTCGTTTCGAAGCCAAAGCCGGGAAGCTACCACAGCCCCCATAAGCGGGCACACACATACACACCCACGCACGCATTTACCCCTCTTTGTTCTTCCCCAGTGCCCAGGTAAACCGGCCCACAACCGGCAGCACGATGTATCCGGCTGTAACGGTGGCGGACGAAGATAGGCCCGTTGTCAGTCTCCGCTTCATACCCACACAACACAACATCAGCAGCAGCAGCAGCAGCAGCAACGGTAGCATTGGCTGCACTCAGCGGGGGCCAAAGGCAAATACAAAAAGTTGTAGAAAGCTATTTTAAACTAATAATATCATCAGCTGGCCTGCTCCCCTCTGACTGCCAGCTCCCCCCCCTCGCCTGTTCCTGCGCTCGCCCCGCACTGCCAGCCAAACGGCAGCTCGGCTCGGTTCGGTCTGTTCGTCGCTCCTGTTCGATTGTCGAAGGTCTCTCTGTGTTTTTTGTTCGCTAACGCAGTTGGTGCGTGCCTGCGCACTGCCACCGTCCTCCTCGTTGGCGTCGTCGTCGTCGTCGTCGTCTTTGTCGCTCCGACCACACGACTGGTGGCGACGTACGGAGATCGCATGCCCCACATTGCAGCTTTGCTGCAACAACGGCGATGAGCAGCAGCAACAGCAACAACACTGCTACTAAGCGCTCTTCGATGCTACTACGAGCTTTACTCCGACTACTACGACAAGTACTACTGTTACTACGTGTAATTCTGTAGCCGTTGTGCTGTCGGCGTCTCGTCGACGGACTCATCTCCCCGCTATGTCAGCTCTTTCTCTAGCACACGCAATATATATATATATATATATATATATATATATATATATATATATATATTATATATATATATAATTTTTGTGTACTTTTGGTTTCAAAGAAGCGGCGGCAAACCGAACGGAGTACAAACGGATAACTCGAAATTCCCCTTCCTCAGCCCCCTTCGGCCACCCTCCAGGCCGCACAGCAATCCCTCCCCCCGCCCAGGGCGGATCCCGCCGCCCCTTAACAGCAGACAGGTCGTGTCGACGTCTCGGGTAGAAGATCAACCTTGTGTAGCGTAGCAACGGTAACAGCATCAAATCAGCAGCACTAGCACCAGCAGCATTAACATCAACTGCAATAGAAGCTGATTAGATTAACATTCGCATTGACTTTGGAGTTCTTGATGCTGCTGTTGGTGCAATTGTTGATATGTATGTAGTGTAGTCGTTGCGGTTGTTGTTGTTGCTGCTGTTGTGGTGGTTGTTATTGAAAACCAGCAAGAAAAAACGCAATATACGGAGATATATATATATATATATATATATATATAGGGAGGAGGTGGAGAGAAAGAGATAGAGGGAGGGAGGAGAGAGAGAGAGACTTGGAGATGTGAAGCAGGCACGACGCTCTCAAATGGCAGCCGACTGGGAGCTCCTTGCGGACTAGTTGGCTGCGTACTCTCTTACATGCTTGCTTCGTCGGGATGTTCGAATATACAAACGGCCAAACAAAGAGGCCGAGAGTCAGCGAGTGACGGACGAGTGCCGGAGATAGGGGTTGCGGAAAACGAGAAACCGACGCTTGCAACGAACCTAAATGAGGTTAATCATGAAGCTCGCACTGAAGTGTTATTCAACTCCGCTTCAAGTGCGACCAAACTGGTTGCCAGGTCAAACGGTGCGCGCTGTTCCATCAGGTCAATTGCAGTTGATGATGATGATGCAGCAGCAGCAGCAACAACATCAGCACGGGTGGCTGTTTTTGGTGAGCGTGCATGAACTACCTACTGTCCGACGGGAAGACAAATGAGCCTAGGGTCCACCGACCGGGGCTACGACGCGCTCAACGTTGTTGTTCTAGACTCAGAGAAGCTAGCATTTTTGTTTGGGCACTCCACCCCCAACAGAGGGCTGGCCTGAGCAATCCGCGTCCAACGTTATTGTTCTAAATTCAGAGGAGTTAGGACTTTTTGAGCACTCCCCAACCGAGATGAATACGGCTAAACTCGGCAATTGGCATCGGCATAGTCTAGTTAGTGCGCAATACTTCCCTGGATGACTTCTAATGTGCTCGATCGCAGATTCGATGCCGAGTGTGGGAATCTATTTGTTTGTGCTCGAACATGTGTCAGGAGTATGCATATAACGCAAAATTAAAAAATATATGACATACTTAGAAGGCTCACCTTGGGTTCTGTCCTAAATTATTTCATGCTCTCAGAATAATTTGTTGTGATCAAAACAAAACCACAAAAAAACGCAATATTTCCGAGCAAGGCTGGCGGAGATCCACCAAACAGCCAAAAAGGGTGTGAGACTCATTAGACTCAACTACAAATAGCTCGAAAAATGATATATAAATTATTTCTGAAAACAAACATTTTCTATGGCCGTCTAAAGCGCTTTCCTAAGACGCATTTCCAGGAGTCACACACACACAAATACACACTGGAAAGGGTTCGACCGTAGATGGTTGGAAAGAATTTCGAGTTTAACTTGGGACTAGCCATTGACTTTCTCAGACATGTTTGGCAGTTCGACGCGGATAAGGTCACAGATTACAGATATAGACGTATTGCTTTTAGGGTATTACGCTATTTTAGCGTCAAAGTGTCATGATATGTGGAGTTGCTCTGGATATTCGGATAACACGAGATATCTATGCGAAAACACCTTGAATGAGATCAAGGTTCTTTTATGCACGTTGCTTGAAACGATATTAATATTGAGGTTATGACGTGAATAGATTTAAGTGAAACAGTTGGCTTACGTGCGCACAGCTGCAAGACTGTTCTACGAGGAGAGTACAACGTAGTATAGTTGTTGTTTGCCGTACAGTGATGCGTACGGTAGCAGGTCAAAGACAAGATATTCGCTATTGTAGTGCCCGACAAATTCAACAGAAAGTTTGTGTATCTGACAAAGTCGATGCAGACTTTTGACATGCACAGTCGTGTGATGTTAGTTTGTTCTACTGCGTGCGTTTCTGAAGGAAACGCGATTATTATCCTAATACGGAAGATATCAGAAGCATTAGCGATTATTACAGGTCTACCGCATTATCACCTTCGGCACACCTCCTCTGCCAAGGCATATTCAGGCAGTTGACATTGGTTAGACACAATTAGTTCAATGTGGCGCCGTAGTCAAGGGGGCTAGTGCGCTCGTAATGGCTGTCATTTGTCGGGGCGGCGCCTGTTCGACTGCCGTGGGTGATCGCAGTTTCTTTAAGCGACGCTCATTGAAAGGCCCTCTAAGTACTGCGTTATGCTACCCTCGATGCATTCAAGGTACGCCTCATAGCGATTTCAAGCCCGTAGGTTACCAAGAATGATCTAGAAATAGGAACAACCTTCTTTATTTAGAAATTAAAAAAAGTTTTGTAAGAGCGTCTTATTTAAAAATAGAAAGGTACAATTAGTAAATGTGTCGTGACTTTTAATTAGGAATTTAATGAAAATTAATTATAATTCGTTACAACTGATAGACTGCCTACGGTTGTATGTTCTTTAACTAAAGACGGCTGTCTAACAAATAGATTTGCAGCTTCCCTTTTTGCGACGTAAAATGGTTAACGCCAGTTGAAATTAGTGCATACATAACAATCCTAAAATGCTTCGAAAACTATTGATGGTATTTAGTCAGAACTCCGTATGAATAACCTCTGTGAGCTATGTACCTGATAACATATTATGTTGAAGAATGTGGATCCCTTTAATGGGGTAAAAGCAGAGACAACTGGTAGGTATTTTGTTAGGGCTGTACGTTTGCAGTAACCTATAACCAAAGAGGGATTGCTTAACTAAAATTAAATGTGCGAATAATTAGACAATCAAGATTTAAAATTTGGAAAACCTGGGCCAAGCTGGTTAGAGATACGGGTGGCTGAGAACTGCCTGCCAAAATTGCATCCAACGGGAATGTAATTTCTGCATGGTTGGCCCGCAGAGGTCATGCTGATTGTCCAATTTATGTTCATTTGCATGCTCGTCGCGCATTTTTGAAACGAGTTCTGAGCCAACGCATCTTAGTGTGACAAAGGGCATACAAATATGCTCTGAGCAGAATTTATGTGGCTTAACGTAAAGTCATATGATCGGTCCTAGAACTAAGATGCTTTGCAGGCTTGTACTCGCTACTATTTCCCCATTTTCTTAGGCTCGTGTAGCTTAAACTAGCGCATTTAAATAGATACAAATAAATCGTAAACACCGAGAGGTTATTATCTTGGACAACATTTTTCCACGGGCACAAAAAATGCGTTTTAATCGAAAGCGCACCTTAGTTCTTTTAAAGAACAAAATGATTTACTATAAATGGGTTAGACTCAACTGCAATTGCTTTATGAGAATTCACACATGAGTGCATAAATATCTAAAAGCGACGCAGAAGGCAATGCCCGTGAAAACATGCAAGTTTCCAATCCATTCGTTTGTTAAGTTGCGTACTCGAGAGTATTTGTGGAAAGTTTTGAAGGTTTACGCTTACGTGTGAAAACATACAAACATAACGATAGGCAATTATGATTATATATACAACCAAGATATATAAGCCGCGATGACGACGAATGACAACCATAAAACAGGCACGAGAGGCCGTGATAGACAAATCGGAGACAAATGATCGACTAATTGACTATCAGCACAATTCCAAAATCTGCTCCGAGCAGCAGAGCTATATACATCAGGAAACGGACGTAATAGAAGGCCAAGTGAGAGAGAGAGAGAAAGGGGATAGTCGAAGTACATGGACTAGCTAACGGCAATAGGCTAACGGCAGCACATGGTCCGTTTAAAGAGGCTTTGTCACTTCATTGGCCAGTGACGACTACAATATGCGGTCAACCAAACAAGAGGACTAAGCGCACCACGACACCACGGCGTTCCTAATATCGTTCATGGCTGCTCCACGAGCTTCGTCAGCCGTCTTCTGTCGCTCAGCCGTTCCGGTTCTCCCCTTTGGCCTTTTCCCTGGTCTCCCTTTGACGCCACTCGCTCCCCGCCGGATCGCTGAAACGTGTTTAATTTCGATAAGACGCACGTGATCTGGGTGCGGATGGTTTCGTGTCCTCCGAGCGGGTTCCTACATAGCCGGCCGGCTGCCCGCATGCTCGTTTCATCGAACGCTGCTGCTGCTGCCGCCGCTATGCCCCAGCACCGTTAACTAACTGATCATACATTGAGAAGAGCATACAGAGGAGGGCACTAGCCCGGTGTGTCACACTCTCTGCGTGCGGACACTCTCGCTGACTGGACGGCATCGGTCAACGATCGGCCCGTACTCGCATCACCAGGCTAGTCAGGATATGCACACAGCCTCGCACAGTCGCCTATGCAATGAAGGATAGCAAGAGATCAATGGCTTTATGGTAGAGACGGACAATTTGCTTCTCCTTCTACCACCGCGACGACTATTACTACTACTAATACTACTTGGTTCTCCTACTACTACTACTACTACTAAAAGTGACACTCTTCTTACTACGGACTCTGGCTATACTGGTATTCTGGGGATAGGGGGTGTGAAATGGCTGTGTGTCGCTGGCTTCGCTTGTATTCGCTCAATGTGTGTGTGTGTGCGTATGTTTTGTTTTTGTAATCTGCCTACGCAATGGATATTCCTTCCTGAGAGAAAGAGTGGACCTAATCAGAAACCGTCGAGGTTCATCGCTCTTGTCGACGGCAGCTGCAACAGCAACACTGACGAGAACGATAAATTGCCACAGGTAACACGACGATCTACGGCGACCTTCCGTCGTAGATCGCCGCTGATCTGACGACAATTTGACCCGTTTACTTTGGACGGAAATAATTGTCCCCAGTCAGCCAATAGCTGGCCTCTGAGCGGGAAATGAAGACTCGGACGTGCCAAGGCGCCCCCGAGAGCGAGCGCGGGATGTAAGGCCAATGCTGATTTCTATTGCGCGGCCTGGACAAGTGGTCGGGCATAAATTATCAATCGAAGCGAGCCGCTTATTTGCAGAGATGTTTATTACTACCGTCAGCAGACTCGAGCAGAGCTCGACGGAGCTTTAACAGAATGTACCCATTCGAATGAATTTATTGAGACACGTACCGTTGTAATTGAAATGGGAAAGCTTTGACCGCCCGGCCGAACAAGCGATATTTTTGAGTTGTCACTGGGGAAACTATATTTCGGAGCAATAAAACAAAACGTTTTCGGCCTTATCTAGGCACTGTTGTACTCTTGTATGCAGAACAATTCGCGTTCGAACACGCTCGCGTCAATAGAGAGAGGACCTTACAGTTAGGCACATAACTGTTAATTGTGCTAATACTTCTCTGTACGCCAGTACTTTATGACCTAACTGTCTCGTTTGCCAGTAATTGAACTGATCCTATTCCTTGAAAGCAGTTGTTTGCACCAAAACTAATTACATAAAAGGTGTGACTCTGGTCTTATGACTTTGTATTAGCCATACAACGATATGGGATCTTCTCGTACAGAATATACATTAACGCGCATGAATCGGTTAACATACTATCATATAATACGTTGCGGTTATCTTGTGGACACGTTGGCCCATAATGGCTGGTTATGCGCCTCAGGCTGACGAGCACGCAACTCTCTTGGCCCCCTTTGAGTGTTCGCTTGTTTGAAACGCAACTGCAACGGACTCATTAGCCCGTTCGATAGTCGGTGCAGGTGCGGCCCAAGCAGGTTATGCTTTTAGGTTAGCAGAGGCTAACAAATGCAGAAACTGCCCTGATGCTGGCCATCCGCGTCAATTCTGTCCGTTACCTTTTGAAACAATGGGATAACCAGGCCCTCTTACACTCAAGCTGATTCAGAGCGTGGGTAGAAGTTTTAACCTTCCACGGGAGACTTAAGAGCATCGGAATTCTTGCGTCAGAGACTGTCGCTCGACATTCAACGAGGAAACGCAGCATCTGTTCGTGGTGCATTGTTAAACTAGGCTAATCCTGGGTTAGAGAATTACACGTTCACGCGGAATTAATTGTTCACCCCAAGGCGTTAACATAACAAAATTATATAAATAAACGTAATCTCTATATCTAGTTTTGAAAAATCGTGTTATATAGTAAAAAGTAGATTTATCGCGTACTAAAGGATTGCAGGATGTTTTTGTTTTCAAGCAAAATGCAGGTTTGTGTCTAAGTGTTGCGGATTTTGCTTTTCTCGCTATAAAAAAATTGTCGGGAAAGAATGAACTAACAATATTCGTATAGGTGGTGAAAGATATAGCTTGAACAAACAAAAGCGTAAGCGAACATTATTTTTGGTCTGATTTGACTTTTTTTTTTAAATAGTTGTTTTGAATCTCATCTGAAGCATGGAACTAAGTTTTACACTGTGATATTTTATCTACAAGTTGGTTCTGTATAGACTCTGCGAACATATTTTAATATATTAGTCATAACCTATTTTAGGAGCATCTTTTACATAGTTTGTGACTCTAAGATATTGGCTAGCGCATTTGAATATCAATAGAGATCAGTACTTGAATAAACTCGTAATTTCATAAGTAGCAATTCTCATTAGTAATTTTATACTCTGAATACCATGGTTTCTGAAATGTGTACTTTACAGGTGTATATACAATTCGCTGAGCGAGTACAAATAAATGCACTGGATATGTTCTCTTAACGCTTTGGGTATTCTGTCGTACCTGGACTCCTGTTTCCAACAATTTCACTTAATTGTTGTGCGCTATCTTGGGCACGCAGACTTGCTGAAACTGCCCCTTTGATTCAAAACCAAGTGGCTCGCGAAACTGCCCCTTTGATTCAAAACCAAGTGGCTTGAGATATTAAAATTGCCTTAATCCTAGAGCTATGGCTCATACAGAGCTTATGAGCGGTCTGTTTGTATAACAGAATGTTCAGCCGTGGGCACGCATAAACCCAACCCCTCACAACCTATTTTGTTTTTGGGCCAGCGTTTTTTAAAACCAGTATGGACATTATTAAACAATAATGTTGCAATATAAACTACGTTACATGCACTCCTCTTATATGCCAATGAAGATGCATTTGTGTTGTGTGCCACGTTGCTTACGTCAAATCTATTTGACTTTATTATTTTTCGACAGGTAATTCAAATACGAATAACAGACGCAAAGTTCAGCTAACTATTCGCCCAACGGAGGTGTAAAATGAACAAAAACTGTAATATTAATTAAAAAAAGTTGTGTTTAATGACAAGCATTAGCCATATGGCAACTGCACGGGCTCAGTGCATCTTACAATCACTGAACGTTGCTCAGCCAAACATAAACGAAAGAAAATGCGGGATCGAATGGCCAATCAGTTAAGGGAGCTATAAACCCGCGTGAATGAAATTCAACATTGCTTAACAAATGTTTAACTACTTCATAAGAGCTTACACTGTGTAATAGCAGTGCTGACAGTGTTCAAACCGGTTGTAGCCCTGATAGTATTAGAACTAAGCTGTTAGTGGCTCGATATTAAAGTCACGCCTTGTAAGTAAGCAATGCTAGGCCATGTTACAAACCGACAACAGCGATGTCTTTTCCCGTCGAGGTCAACCTGTCGTTGCATGGCCTTCTATGCATGCTATCTCATCAAAGCAGCCTCCAGCATTGATTATTGGTCGATTGGTTTCCTTGCCAAATGCTAGGTGAACGTTTCCGCTAGCTTTTGGCAAGGAAAACAATCGACTGCTTCGAGTCACCGAGGCAGTCGATTTCATCAGCGCCGCCATCACCGTTGGTGTTGCTTGCCTGATCTCGACACAAGGCGACGGTTTGACCGGCTTGCAATCGCAAATTTGCAATTTGCACTACATTTTCCCGGACCCTTCTCTCCCTCGAAGTTCATCGATCATTATCATCATGCGTCGTCGTCCCCTTGAAATGACGAAGAAGACGGCACAAAAACAAGACGACCGAACAAACGGAGGCAATGTAGGGAGAGATTACTAGAGAGAGAGAGAGAGAGAGAGAGGTGGGGTAGAGAGATAGAAGGGGGAGAGGAAGCAGGTGGAGGTAGATACAAGGCGAAAGGGAAACAGAGCAGATAGATATGCTGTATGAACGGCCCATAGGAGAGGCGGCCACGGCCCGAATCGATTTGTGTGTGCCGCTCACTCGATCTACGATTCGGTCTGTTTATGGCTCTCGTCGTCTCTTTGTGCGATCATACGCGTCGACGACGTGCGAGAGTGTGCATCTGTATATGTGCACGAGGGGGGGTGTGTTTTTGTAGAGATGTTTCGGCCGAGAAGGCAACACGAAACACGACGGAACAATCTAAGTGAGATGTGCTAAATTGGCAAATAGCAATTTTTGGCCAATCCGCCGCCGCTCTCTGTCTGCTCTATCTGGACAGACCCTGTTGGACTCAATTGGCCGATCAGGCGCCGCACGCTGCGGGAGGACTTTCCGAACATTCCTGCAATGTTCTCTCTTTACTTTGCCTCCCTTCTCTCTTCCCGTGTTAGATTAGCTCTGTGCGTCTTTAGTGGTACGACTTGTTACGAGAAAGACAAGCACATCGTGTGTCGTCCGTTATTGTACGAATCACTAGTTCGAAGAGAGTTTGCTCCGCCGATATGCTGAAATAGAACTGCTGTTGAGCTGTAGGGCCGTTTAGTTTGCTCCTATCTGATACGTATAAACGTATTTCAGCACAACAGCACGCGTGCGTATTTGCGCATCTGTAATTGTATTTGTTGATATGTTTGCAGTGTGAACTCAATTGGCATCTTCCGTTCCCCTTCGTCTCCTCCATTTTTTCAGTCTCCAATCTGTCTTTCTAATTGTCTCGCAAGTACTTTCTGTGCCGTTGTTAGCATATTCCTCTTCTTTCTCTGCCTTTAGTTTAGCCCCAAGTTCTCTTCGTTCGCTTACTGCGCTCCCCTTCAACTGCCTTTCCCTCTTTCTATCTCTCTGCCCCGCGCGCGCCGACTAAGGCGGCGATTTGTTCCTAGGCATGGGCGACAGGATTGGCCGCCAACAACAGCAATGACGACGACTACCAGAAAAGCACTAACACTTGCTACTACGACAGCAACAACAACAACAACCACGCAAGCGGTTCGCTGTTGTTGTTGTTGTTGTTGTTGTTGTTGCTGAACATCTGTTCATTTTGTCCCCAATTGAGCGCGATCAGCCCTCACAGCCTACCCCGAAGCTCACCGCACCTCACTAGCGCTCCTCACTTCGAGGTCGGCGACGAACACAGGCGGGAGTCACGATGTAACAAAACGACGACGATAAAAATAAAAATGCTTGCACACAGTGGTCGAGCGGACTGGCCAACTGCCAGTACTACATACATCGAGTCGCGAGGTGCTGGCTACAGTGGGAGCCATTGCAAGTACTACAAGTCCAATAAGAACCCCTACTGGAGCGACAACAAGACAAGGACACAGGATTTCTCCCCTATATTAGGGCAAAATTTCTATCATGTCGAGCTTGTCCTAATACTACTACTACTACTACTAATGGAGTGTAAGCAATTGCATATGCTTGGGACAATTTGAGCCTCACGCGGTATAGCACAAGAATGCCAAAGTCTTCTAAGTGAAGGACGTTCTACGGGTTTTGTGCGAAAGCTCAATATCTGTTTTGTGGCAAGGATCTGATGTGTGTGACAAGTATAGAATTGTAGAGCCGTAGTATATTGATATAGTTAAGCGTAGTGTTCATGTAATAAGGCGTTTGAGCCGAGAAATACACTTAACGATTTTTACATCTCATATTGAGGGTTGAGCTCGGTGGTGTGGTGCATTCACCTGCGCCTCGCGACCGGACGAGACTGATAGGAGCGCGGGTTCGAGCTCCACCGGTGCACATTTATATTTAGTAGGGTCCGTCTATGAAGCAATGCGAAAAGCAGTCCCGTGGATGCTAAATCTCGGCTGAGGGTCAGCCCAAAAAGTTTATTTAGATCTCATTCGAAGACCAAAAATAACGCCAGGATATATAAATATATATCGATCATAGCGTCACGTTTTACGAAGCTACCAATTCAATAGTGAATATAAATCTATTATTATATATGTGACGATATTTGGTATTGTTTCTCCGACTACCGAGTTTTGTTCTGCAGTTTAACCTAACACTTTTCAGCATAGATATATATTCTATTGGTTTGCGCACACGGCAATCCAGTAGCAATTTCCCTTTATAATCCAACAATACTTTATGGCTGGATATTTCCATCTACTTATCTAGGTCAGCATTGCGGATCTTATATGGCATTACGATATTTTACGGTTTGCTTGAACCAGCTTGAAGTTCTGGTCGAATGTAGCAAGATATTTGCGTCACTTCTAAGCCAATTATATTATCATGTTTATCCCTATCAAGTCTACGTGCCTACTCTACAAAAATCACTATTGATGTCTTCAATACATTTTGGCTAGTTATGCATAACGAAAGGACAAAATCTCACCATTATTTCGTTCTCCTATTTAGTTTATCTAGGTGCACGACATGCAATACAAACAGGAGGGGTATAAATATCATTCAGTTAATAAAATGGTTTAGGAATAGGTTGTTGTAGTCGAAGAAAACATGTGATTTTTCTTTTCCCATCCACATTATATTCGTGGCCCGTATCAAGCTGCATAGTTTTGTTTTTACTGGTAGCCACCAATAGCAGATTATTTCCTAAGAAAAATCGGTTCCTTACTTCTACAAGACGTATTGTGCAAGAGAAAAATACGTTCTTACTCTATGCCATGACAAATCTCCCTTGAATTGTCACTTCGTATTTTGTTTGTCTCTTTTGTTACCAAGAACTTAAGCGCTGCAAACACTTCTTACATATATATATATATATATATATATATATATAAGGATTTACTGAGATGTAATATATGCTCTTTTTTACATGTGTGCGTATGGGTGTGATAGTGCAAACATATGTGCGGTGTGCGATAGCGCTCCTTGGGGTCTATAGAGTCCACGGCGGAGCCTTCCTTATCTTGTGTTTCGGCGCCGATTTGATCAGTTCAACTACACATACATCCATAGTAGCTGTATGTGGCGTAGGTATGCCAGCCAGCCAGCCTATCTGCCGTCGTTTTGCCGGTCGCTGATTGCGGGCTGCGCGAATGAACGAATCTTTGTCGTTGCTCCTCTGGGTTGTGGTGGCGTGCTCTACTGCAGCAGCAGCAGCCTCGGGACTGCAGTTCGTTACCACCTCGGGCTTCGAATCGTCGGCGCTCGCTCTCTGACCCGGAAAATCGATCGAAGTGTTGGAAAATTCACACGCGCGTACCATTCACAGCGTTTGAACTGTTTCGCTAAGACGATCAGGACTAACAACGAAGGCAAGACGCGCCTGTCAACGGAAACCCCGAATACCAACCACCCCCCAACCCCCCGACCACCAACGACTTGGGCGACTTTGCGGCATGAAGTTGCTGCTGCTGCCGCAGTGACTTTCGACTCTCTCGGGGAAACTTTTTCGGTCGGGCGAACGAGCAGGCACTCGGTGGAGCGAGTTCGTCACATCCGCCTACCCAATCGATGCTTCTTTCCCACCCGGAGAGCGCTAAAATACACATGTATATATTTATATGTTCATGTACATGTACGTACAGATGCACGTCTGCGTGTATTCATTGGCATCCAACACTGTGAGTATAATTAAAGTATTTATTCAAAAATAATCACTAGACACTAAAGCAAAACTATCTTACTGTTCTCATGAGCTTAAAAATTTCCTGTTTCATTTTTGAGTCCAAGCGTCTTTCTTTGAGATATTTTTTAGCGGACCAAACTGATGGAAGTCGCAAAGCGACATGTAGGGCAGATGCTCAAGCTGCTCTCACTTGAACTTTGACAGTAAACTTTGTCATTGTCTACCTTTGACAGTCGTCAGGTGCCGTCGCTTCTCGCTTCGCTCCGTGAAATTTGGCTAACAAGTGTGGGAACCCGAGGCCCATAACAGGCTGACCAATCGCACGGGATAGCCGTAACGGTAGGGAGCACGACGCGCGAAGAAACTCGCCAACGGCACTAACAAAAACAAAAAATACAATGCAAGTTACTAACAGTGACTCTTAAACGTTTAAAAATCGAATGTCGCCAGCACTATAGCTCAATTGTTTACACGTTGAATTGTTTACTACAAAGAGGCCTGTGGCATCAGCTGCTCGGTGAGTATATATGTATAGTGATCGGGGTGTGTGCACAGTTTTATATATATAGCGGTGTAGATAGGTGTGAGCACGTACACACACTCTGTATAATACCGTGCCTGTGTATATCCGACCACCATTTATAGTAGCCCACCGTCAGCACCAGAGAACCCGCCGAGGCAAGATCGGTTCGGGTTTAAATCGCAGTTTTTAAGATTTTTCAGAATACATGTATTCATTTTTTTAATTTTGTTTTTAATTACTGACTTTTAAACAAGTCTGGACTAAAAAACATGTTGCGTTTACCGCCGCTCAAGGAGCATGGCAAAGGCGCCGGCGATGCATTGCAATTCTCGACGGACTCTACGACGGCTCCTGGCGGGGAAATTCCGGTGAAACGGCACCTAGAAACCATTTGGACAAGATCACAAAAATGGTGGACAAGCTGGTTAACCACACGGCCAACAGGAAAAATCTGGCCAACGTGGTTAAGAGAAAATAGAAGGTTGGCCACCAGTTGCCTACACGAGGATAACATACCTCGAGGTTAGCGCTCCGACTCCCCAAGGACGCAACGCCAATCCAGGACAAGAATCTCCTGGACCAAAAGTTAACAAAGGCCAAGGTCCTTGCGGGCCTATGGAACCTTGAACCTATCTCCTGCCACATTACTAGCCAGGGGGAGTAGAGAAGAGCCGGAAAACTTCTCGAGTGCTTAGTTCGAGCTCAAGGCCTACACCCTGCCGTCACCCCTTTGACATACAGGAAGACCCTAGATAGTGTGAGGAGGAGCAAGCCCAGTTCCACAGCAACCGTCCTTCCAAAAAAGAAGGAAGGCAATAGCAGCGCGGACATCATCTGGAAGTTGGGCACCAGGGAGGACCCCAACACACACACAACGTCAGAGCAAACCGCGTTTAGCAACTGCTTAACGGAGAGAGTCCCCTATGACACGCAGAAAGACCCTAGATAGTGTGAAGAGGAGCCGGCCCAGTTCCACAACTACTTTCCTTTTAAGAAAAAGGAAGGCAGGAGCTATGCTGGACATAATCTAGGAGCTGGGCACCAGGGTAAACCCCAATACACACAACGTCGGAGCAAACCGCGTCCAGCAACTGCCGAATGGAGATGTGAGGCTGGTAGCCGCGGAGGCGGCAGAATGAGTCAGTATAATAAGTCAGCGCCTTCATCCAGGTCCTAAAGTTAACCGAGGAGTCGACCGTCAGTGGTCCCCTGCAATGCGCCGTGCAAGGCGTAAGACAACGCATTGCAAGGGACCACTATCGGTCGACACCCTTCCAAAAAGGACTTACAGGTCGGTGGACGGCTCTGGCCTGAGTGGCCCCGGCTGGAAGCCGGCAAGATCCTTGGCATGAAGCGAATCCAAATGGGATGGTTCTCGTGCCGTAGTGGAGAAGTGTCCATACATATTAACGGTGTTAACAAGTGAGGCATTCCGCTTCTTCGTGCACCTATGAGGCAGTATAAGTTAAGCGCTGTCATAAATGCGCAGCAGACGAACCAATACCCGACCGGCACCCGCGCTCTGCGCCCCGAGACTCTACCCGATCCACTCTTGGGGGCCACTCCAGTGCCACGGTGGATGCTGAAGAATTCACCCTAGCAAATTAGAGGGGCCGCAAGAGGGCACAAGGATCATCACCCCTTATCGACTTCCGGGCCGCCAGGGCCCCCAACACGCAATCTTCTCCTGCGTGATCCTAGTTAGCGAGCCTAATGCCCGGAAGGCAGAAGAGCCCGCCCGGGCCACTCGGCAGAGACCGAAAGGGCAACAAGCATCGTATTTGACCGCCCCTGCCACTCCCGGATCTCGGGACATGCCAATGGCTATGGTTTTACCTGGGCGTTTTTACTTATACTACTGCAGCCCGCGCAAGGTTCGCGTGAACATCTTACCAAGCTTTTAGAAGACCTAACCATCTTCTTACCAAAATGACGAGCTTTTGGCTATGACAGGAGATTTTAACGCCGCGCCGGGCAGACCTCAGAATTTTATAGTGGAGAGAACTTCGGCATGACGAACAATCAGTGACCATCAAATTTTACGTGACGACCACACTGAAGCCAGCACTTTTAACGTTGCATCCGCCTATGAGAGGTTAGGAAATTGCCGAGGGACTGTATAGGGTTGATCTCTAGAAGCTTCTGGAGGCCCCTCGTCGTAGATGGCGGGCTTCAATATCAGCGCTCCTCCCAAGGCATGCTTCCTTCGACCGCGCCGCCTATCTGGAGGCCCCAGGGAGGGATGGACTGGACCCTCTAGAAGCCACCCTGCAAGAAAAGTGCGACGCGGCACCACGTCTGAAGGGAGGAAGGTGCCGGGCCCTGATGGTGTCCCAGTCTCTGCGGTTAAGCTACTAATGACGGATTACCCGCAAGCGGTAACCGTCGCTGCGACTAAGGTGTTTCAGACGGGCTCACTCTCTCCCGTATGGAAGGCCGCAGACTTCGCTCTCATACCCAAGAGCCCCGGCTCCTACCGTCTGATCTTGTCGTAAAGCAGAATCACTCTCTACATCAGCAGCCATGGTCGTTTGCTTTTGATGGAGCTGCGTAGGCTACGGAGTGTTTCACAGTACACGTCACTGTTAATGCTTTTTCCGCGATCGAGAAATTCAATGACTATCGAACCTTGAATGTGACGGTGAGCGTCACCTTGCCTGTTGAGCTCCTTCGGAGCGCACTGCGGGCACACTTTTCGGTAACCCAACCTGTCGTGCACAATTGTTCACACTGTTCCCGTTCTGGCTTCCGCCATGACTGCCAACATTCGCGTTTTTGCATTTGCCAACATGAGTTCGGCCGTAATTTTCTTGTTTGCCTTGCCTAACCTCCGGTTATTACTCAAATTCATCTCACCGGCTTAACGAGAACCGGCACTCCACATAGGTGCCTGCTTCTGTTCTCAATCATGCGCATGCGTACAACCACGCCGGATTCTCTATTCGCGACATATATATATATATATATATATATATATATATATATATATATGTTCCTTTCTTCACTAGCGGCAAAAGTTCGCTTTACAGCATGATGGTCGGCTTCTCTATAAAAAATCAACAGCATTTGGTAAAATTTAGATATGTATCGAACGCTTGCAACGCTCTTTAGACAACATCATTATGGGAAAGGGTAATACGTATATGATGAAGCTACTATTACTGCATCAACCGATAGGCTCCGGTTTGCCGCTAAAATCGTAGTTGCTTTCTGAGAAGGCGGAAGTAAACGTAAACGTGTAAATTTAGATGTTCTTTTACTGTGCGCGTTCCGGAAAGATCCCAACGCTTCCGTAGCTTGTCAAATCATCTTCGTGAGCAAATATAATCAACGAACGGACCTGCCAATTTTTTGGCTGTACGCTATATAGATGCAGCCTAGTAAAAGTTTCTCACTAACATAAGTAGCTAGTGCCGCCTGACAATTACCTTCTAGTGACGCGTTCATTAATATAATGTAATATACTACCATCTTGCTCACCGTTACCGTCACATTCCATGTGTCTCGCTATATGCTCAAAAGCTGTTTGCATTGAATATGAGGCTATAAGTTTGAGGCTCATTTTCAGAAAGCATTTACGATACCGTCTATTTTATTCAAACCTTTGGCCTCGAATAATTTGCTTTCGTTCAAGCATGGTCGACTAGAATCTACTTCAACGTTAGTTTGGTTTAAATTGAAAACTATAAATCAATTAAAAAATGGTATCACTTGGATTCGAACCCACTTGCAAGTGCACAGCCATGGTTCTGCCGCTATACCGCATTATTTTTTTCTTCATATATATATATATATATATATATATATAACTTCGCTATGTTACCACTTTGGAGTGGACAATTGTCTCCGCGTCAAAGTCAGGCCGTCAGGTCTTCTTCCGTCATCCCTCGATAGACCCGGGGGCTCTAAAACACATGGAAAGCCGGCAGATCGAATTGCGCGACTAAAGGTGTCATTTAATGGTGGAGTGATGCACTTACCGCATACTGCATTATTATTATTATTATTATTATTATTATTATTATATTATTATTATTATTATTATTATTATTATTATTAAATGAGATGGCATGATAATCAACGAAGTTATATATATATATATATATATATATATAAGGCAAGGGCGGGATCTGGCGTTGAAGTACGCAACATTTAAAAACTTGCACCGTTTCGTTGTGCCCGACGAGCTATTGATATACGTATATGCATATTTATATCCAGAGCGCGTGAGTCGTATACGGACTAATGGGGTACCATAATGAGAGCAGCGTCCGAAGGGGGCTGTCAGATGCTCTCGACATGAAGCGAATGGAGAGATCGGCCGAATCCATTTAGTTCTCGGTGTGGTGAAACCCGACCTATTTGGCAGGCAAACAGCTATTCATCTGGACTCGCACTATATCTTCCTTTTTCCGCTCTTCTTTTTCTTCTTCGTCATCTTCTTCTTCCTCATCTCCTCTCTTATCTTGTTTCTCCTTTCTTTATGCTTGTCTGTTCCATTTGTACATTCCCATTGGGTGGGTGTTCCAGCAGACTTTTTAGTTCGGCGTCTGCGCACGACCTAATTAATCCTCCTCCACAAACGGAGGACTTGTGAGTGCGGCAAGAGGCCGTCTCGTCATGGTATCTCTCTCATGTGAGGTGAGGACCATGATGCTCATTGTGTTGATGTTGGCCTGCTGGAGTAGTTGGTGATGGTGCGGAGAGGTGTGGTGCGTTGCCAGCTCATATCGCCGTCGACGTCGCCAGCGGAGTCGGAGTGTATGGATGGGGTCCAGCTATCATCAACGTCACCGCGGTGCCGTCATCAGCTGCGGCGGCGGCTGCTGCTGCTGCGGCCGCCAGACGACGCTAGCGGGGGTTGCTCAAGGGGCTCGGGGCACTACTTGGGGTAAAGGCAAACGGACAGACCCATGCGCTTTCTGCCTTCTTCCTCCCTCACTCACTCACTGGCTATCTGGCTGGCTGGTTGCTTGGCCAGGGAGCCTCGACGGCCAGGGACATCTAAACTCCTCGTTCTCCTCATCATCATCATCATCACCACCTCATCGTCTTTGCCTCGACTGCATCGTTTGCAGTCGTTTATTCGGCATGGCATCATATCAGCAGTCGTTACAGAAATGATTTTTGTTTTCTTTCAGTCTCCTCCGGGCGCACTATCTCATCCACTCTCTCGACTCTTTCCCCCTCCCCCCCCCCTCTCTCTCTCTCTCTCTCTCTCTGTTTCGCTTTCTCTCTCGATTTTTCTTAAGTTCTGCCTTTGCAGCAGGCCAAGCACGACATTAGCGACCACGGCAGTGAGACCGTCTCACCGGTGCACGATTGGCAACAAGCTATTTTCATTAGCTTCGTTAGCATCATCAGCTGTATCCGCATTCTTATTTATCGTTGATGAGTTGAGATGTGCCACTGCATCTTACGTTGCAAGGATGCATTCCACGAGAACGAGGTTTGTGTAGCATTTTGTATCCCAACATATATCCAGAAAAAGAACTGCACTGCAGAATGGACACTGCACGTATAGACTCGATTTTCGATAAACACCGCACTAAATGTAGCTCTACTTAGCTTAGATTGTACTACACACTGTGTGTGCAGAGGTCGAAACCGCAGCAAGCTTAATCTTGATAGAATTTCTAAGGGCTCTCCTTTGGCACGAACTTGCGAGTCTTGCGATTTAGGTCGTTTGGCTTCACCCGAAAATATCCACTAAGTAGTGTCCTTATTGTCCTCGAATTTTGGGGAACTTCTTTTTATAAAACCGTTTAAATAAATATATAATTATTGGTGTTATATTTATTTTTTCTCTAACCAATGGTGTATTGTGAAATGTTTGTTTAAGGATGTGCTCGATTCAAATTATTTCTTACGAATTAGACCTTTTATTAAGCACTTAATGTACACAATAAACAATGACATCATACAAACGATAGTAGTAGAGCAATCTTATTTGTGATAAGTATGTCATCACGCTCTAGCGCAGCAACACGTGCTTGTGATGCACTATATAACTCCATAGATCCCACTATATAGTCGCTCAGATTTGCTTTAATTAGTGCGCATAATTGTCAGTTCTATACCGTGGCACGTATAGGCTGGAGTTAAACAAGTAAAGACGCCGTTATAGATATATTGGTTTAAATACAAGTTAGTAAAACCAATATACTACGAAAACGAGTAGGGTATGAAAAACCTGCTCCTACACGGTATGGATTATATATATATATATATATATATATATATATCAACGGAATACGTCACTCATGTACAACACTGAAACGCATCCGCGTAAAAAAGATCTGCCGTACGACCACCAAGGTGAGGCGCTAACATTAAATCTGGAGAAATGACGACAAATGCGGACCGTTTAGGGGGCTTAGGAACCCCTAACAAAGTTGCAGGTTCGATCATCGACTTTTTATATTTTTATAACGCAAAAAATAAGCGACCGGTATGCCGTTTGTTTGATCACGTAGCATTTTTTTCAGCAACAGTCGTTATGGGAGGATACGTAAGGGCTCCCGCAAATAAAAAAACTATCGATTTCCTCTTCTCTAGCTCCACTAACCTCCAGTGAGAGGAGCGTGGATTGAGCACACTCGTGTCTGTTCCTCACTACTCGCTCTTCGGGCATTTCTTTCAACAATGCTATTGAATCGAATAACCGAATTCTGCTGAAGCTGGTGCCGTCGCATATCCGGTCTTACCAAGAGGCCAAGAAGGAAATAACGAAAAAAGAAAGCCTGGACGAGAAAGAACGACAAGTGGGAGGAGCTGTTAATTCAAACTAAGCAGAGGAGAACGCGAGAGATCGAAAAACGAGTAGAACTGCGGATGGGTGTGTGCGCTAGCTGAAAGCCAGTCGGCTTGGTGTTTCTGCCTTAGGTTAGCTGTGGTACGAAGGCGGTTTCGCTGGGGGGGGGGGGCTCATTCTGGGGGTCGTCCGTCGTACAAGTTTTGAGGGCTCGCGCGCGTAGCGTATAGATTGACGCCTTCGAACCGCCGAAAGGAAAATAATACCACGCGGAGGATACAGCGGTCGAGCGTGTGTGCAAGGTAGATACAGAAAGCTAGCAAGTAAGCAAGCAAGCAAAAAGAGAGATAGAGGGGGGGGGGCGGAGAATGAAGAAGGATTTTTGGGGGTGACGGCCTGCCTCGGGCCTCACGCGCGCGCGGTCTTTGCAGCGGGGGCGGAGGGCGAGGATCAGAATCGAACTGGTCCCTCGAGATCTTCTTCGAGCCCACGCGTGTGCCACTCTTCACATGTGTGGTGGCTCTTCGCTCGTTGGTTTGCTTATTCGTTTCTTCATACAGGGGAGTCGGCGCATGGGGCATACGCTGTCAATACGGGGAGAGGAGGCGGCAGCAGCAGCAGCAGCAAAGTTTGTTCAAGCAACGCATCTCTTTGTTTTAGAGCTGTGTTTTCACTCGGAACTGGGTCTGCCAAACAGACCACTAGAGCCACCGACCCCGAAGCACGGCGTTGTTGCCGACGACCACCAGGGATGCGCTGTGCTGGCGTAACAGCGTAACCGAGAAGCCGCGTGGCGACGTATCGAACGCCGTCTCGCAATGGCTTTGTTCGCCTTCGCTAACAGCCGTCAAGCCAGGCTATTAACGTGGGACATATCACAAACAGAAACTGTGCGTATGTTTATTTTGTTTGTTGAACATCGGGAGAGCCATTCGAAGAGCCAACGTGATTTTTCTACAATAAACGATACGTACGTACATAATTGAATAAAAAAATATTGAACCTTAGACTGCAATACCTATCATAGGCAAAGTGAAAATAAAAACTAAAGTAATCAACGAAAAATCGTGACCTAATCATTAATTTATGCTATTTCGAGTGTGTGTGTACCTATATTAAGCACCGCACGTGCGCATTTAAATTGCATCAGACAATGTGTTCCTGGTAAATATAAGCGCATTTCTTTTTGCAACCAGTGCGTCTTCTTGACCTATTAGCGTGGGTCTATGAGGGCTCATTTTCCCACCCGTTCAGATTGTGTGGGTTAATTTTATACACTTTAATTATTTATATATATATATATATATATATATATATATAAGAAGAAATATATTCCCTGTTTAATTGCGTACATTAAGTACTCTTAAACCAACGCCAATCCAGGGAATATATTTCTCCTTATATATATATATATATATATATATTCCCTGTTTAATTGCGTACCTCAGCTACTCCTAACCTAACGCCAATCCAGGGAATATATTTCTCCTTATATATATATATATATATATATATATGAGGAGAAATATATTCCCTGTTTAATTGCGTACATTAGCTACTTTTAACCCAACGCCAATCCAGGGAGATTGCGGGAAAATGTCACGTGCAAAGCGTATAAAAATCAAATACGAGAGGCTGCGTTGTAACTACGCATTAACATCCCTATCACATTTGCAAGTGTCTTTAAATGGCGAATTCAAATGTTCGATTGCTACTTATGATTATGAGTATACTTTGTCTGCCAATTTTATGGTGCAATAAATACTGAATTGAATTGAATACTCATGCTTATGACGTACTAACTAATAACCTAGTATGCAACTTAACCAGTGGCTACGACTTGCTATACCGTTAATTCATTAGGAAAATTCCATCTGACCGAAGGACTCGCCCTTCCTATTTTAAAGTAACGCTCTGGCTCAGACAAGCTAAAACAATTACGGAGACCTTACATTAACCGGGATGCGTCGTTTATGCCCGGTTCGGTTGTCACTACAACCGATCATATCTTTCCACACCCTCAGGATCAGAATTACATGGCAGTTCGATAAATGTGTAAGTTATCAAATTATATTTCCCGAGTTGCGTGCTGTATAAACGTCAAATTTCATTAGCTTCAAGACGCCATTAATGAGATGTACTTAATAACGGTCAACACAAGAGCAAGAAGTGTGTGTGATTTAAAACTAAATACAAATTGTAAAAAGTGTTTTGTTACAAAATACTAGAAAACTCGAAGTATTATTAACCGCGCATTTTGGTTGGGCATTCGCACAAGATAGTTGTCGTATTACAAGGTTGTTGAATGAGTCAACCGTTCAGACTGTTCACAAGAACCACAGGAAAGAGTTTTAAGGGCATTTTTATGAGGTGGTGAGGTCTGCACGGGAACCTCGACCAATAGGGTACAGACACAAGCTTACCGATCCCGATTACCAAAGTGGCAGGCTATCAGCACTACTCTCACATCGCCGTACAATTAACACACAATTAGTATACGTAAACTGATTATGGACTTTCGTTTAAAACTAAACTTGAACACTAAATCGTATCATTGGCTCTGCACTTTGTAGGATTGAACCAGCCTAAATTTAACTTCGTAGCCTCCTTCTTTACCCCTAACCCTAGTTGTCTTTAGACTTGACTAGGCCAAATTACAAGCCGCATATTATTTCTGGTCTTATATTAAATCGACCGTTCACCTCAATACACGACATGTTATTGTGTCAACAACAGCCAAGAACAGCTTCTTGTTGGAAGCTTCCGGACACTACAGAATATTTACCTGGTAACAGGTATATGTTTTTGGAATATTTAGCATTGCTCCAAAGTGATGATTAAATCGACTGGATGAACATTTTGAAAGCTGCGTAGCACCTGCAGAGCGTCCGGCAAATTGGGCAATGGGCCAAATAAAAACGGCACCAAATAGAGGTCAATAACGATTGTTGACTGAATAGAAAAGATATACAGCAGAAGCAAATATAATATTTAAACTTCAGCAATTGAAATCAAAATCAATTAACAGGATGTGTCCTTGGAATAATTAAAATTGCTGCAATTTAACTTTACCAAGCAACCAGGGCTGACTACCCAGTTGTGGCACTGACAGAGCGCAACAGATCAGCATCGACTTTGTTTAAAACAGAAGCATCATAAAAAACCCTTTACAATATTTCCTAACGAAACACGGCGTTTTGAGTTGACGCTTTATTAGCCCCGACATCGGCCTACCCCGTAATTTGTATCGTCATGCAAATTGAATCGTTCATCATAGTATTATTATCATCTGCTTTCAGTATTTCCCAGTGACGTAAGGTGTAAACAAGGCCGGAGGTCGTCCTCGTCGACAGGCCATCACTTTTGGTGAGTGTGACGAGTCGGGCAAGTGAGATGTCTATCATCACCAAGTGGGGTGCTTTACAAAAGATTAAGACAAAAACAAATGCGAGAGAACAAAAACGACGACCCGAAGAGCACGGTGGATTGTAGCGTTAAACGCTACGGCGTCATCTCTCTGACTGTCGTTGCTAAGAGCGGCGGAGCCCTTGCTGGGACGAACGTTGCAATCGGGGAAAAGTGGGGTCGTCCGTTGTGCATGTCCGGCTCTGCAAGCCATTTGAGTTGCTCGGTTCGTGGCGAGCTAACAAGCCAAGAAGCTTGGCGCTTGCCTGTCGCAAGGTTCTGCCTTCGGGCTACACGAAGGGAATCCAAATCCGGTTCGGAGGATTTAAAAACCACAAGATGAATTAGTCACTTCTGCGGAGTACGACGTTGTCGCAACACTGAACCGCCCGCTGCGGCGCGTCGCCTCGGCCCGTCCCGCCCTTACATCCTATTCCGTCGAGCTTCGGCCGACCGTGGACATTGACGGGACTGAAATATAGAATTTCCATAATCGCCAAAGCCCCTCTGCCACTCTGCTCTCTCGGCTGATCGGCTGTACGATCGGCCGATCATCGCGGCTGCACTTTGTTACGGCGCCTCCGGCGGAGCAGCGAGAGTCAGAGCGTCGCGCCCCTTCTTTGTTCAGACGGCTAACTAACTGGCTGGCTGAATGACGCGAATTTTTTGCTCCCGACATGTCAGGTTCAACGACGGCTTCTCATTTTATTTTATTATACATAGATTTGAATATTAATGTCTCTACGGTGCTGTGCCATGTACTACTACTACTATCGTGATAATTAGCGGTGGACGGGCGGGTGGCGATAACGCGGTCTGTCGAGTACGAATTGCGTTTGGCCGTATCGCGGGTCGCAGCGTTTCTCTCCTGCTCTGACATATCTCCGCCGACAGCCGGCTATTCCCTGTGTTCCTCTTTGACACTCGCCATTGCTTCAGTCACTTTCTCTCTCGATCTCACTTCTCGGTCGTTTAGCCATTCTTGTGGTTCCCACTGTCGTTGTCATCGTTGTTGTTGTTGTCGTGGTCGTCAGTCATTATTATTGAAAGCATCGTCCCGGACCACCTCCATGGGAGGATCATGACGGAAAATGACTGGTATTCCGCAGAGGCGGGTTTCGGTATTCAACTAATTACACTCGATAGATGCGTCGACGTTAAACCAAATTGGCGTCCAGGGATTCATTGCCCGAGGCCGTGGCTCCGGCCGCGTCGCCAGCGTCTCCGACTGCGTCGTGGTCCACGACGGGTCCCGTCGTGGACGATAGCGTTAGCGCCAGCGATGCTGCTCTCTGAACAAGCGGCACTAAGCAGATCTACGCACTGGCTGTATAACGGCGTACGTAGAAGCGAGGCAGAGCTGATGTAGATGCGCTGGCGCTAACCGGGCAGAGAAGCTTTGCGAAGCCGATCATGGACAATTTTATCCACATTGCGACGAGGAAAAACAGCAGAGTTTGGTGATGTCGTTAGATGACGCCTGATGATCCAGACACAAGTAGATCGCGAGATACACCGAAAAACAGAAGCAAAATGCATGCTATTGACAGGCAGTTACATAGTACCCTCTCGTTCTGTTAGAATGGCGTCTCAAGGATCACAGGTTCATCCCGGTTTGCGATCTATTTAGTAGGCTTACTAGGTTATTGTTGTGAGTGTTCTGTAGAAAAGCGACGAAGTGGGGTCCAGAAACTTGGGATAAATTTGAGCAGTTCTGTTTGACATCTTACTCTGCTGTTCAGTACGGTTTTGTTACTTCTACTCACTCCTTTTCATTTAGACATGTCACAGGAAAAGTGCAAATAAGCAAGGCTTCTGAAAGCCATGGAAAAACGCATCCGTGTTTATTTCCTAGTGCAGCTACCCTATGTAAATTTGATTATCCTATTGCACATATTCTGATAGCCTGGATATTACACGCGCTACAGTGGTTAAACGATCCCAACAATCCAGTAGTTTGTGTCAAATTGTTAGCTATAAGGTATGATACACGAGATGAAGGTCAAAGAACAAAGGGTATTATTTTAAACATTTATTACTCTTGTTGTGTGTCCTTGTTATATATGCACACATTCAATCATATCATGGATGGATGGATTTATTGTTCGCTTGACATGTACACCTAAGTACACATGTTTTCCTTCTTTATATTAGGAGCGCTTAGAACGGCAGCATAAGCTGACACGTTGAAACATCATAGTGGCCGTCGTCAGTTTCCGTGTTACTATGCAATGGTTATTGACTTTATTGCTTCTTGTTGTTGTCGCTGCAGTATTTAATTTTATTGCGTTTAGAAGTGGTAGTTGCTGTAGAAGTGGTAGTAGCTCTTTTTGCCATAGTATTAATAGTTGTTGTTGTCGCTGTTACGGTCGGCCGATGCTGCTACTGCTGAGGCTGCTGCTTCTCCTCTTCTTTATTTATATTGCTATTATATATTGCCGTTAAAGGGAGCACTATTATACGCCGGGAAGCGCTTGCTAGCAGTTTCCGTTCGTTATGGGGCGGAGCGATGTGGTGCACTGTTCTTGTTCAGTGTCGTTTGATTAGTCCTGCGCTCTTTCTGCGTTCATCATTGATAAACCTCCCCCAAGTGTTGGTGATTTGTTGCCTTCCGGAAACCTCCAGGTCCCCCAGGTGGTGAGTCTCCAGGCTTCCCCCTTCTTCGGCTTCGCGTGGCATCATGGCCTATAAACAATGTTAACAGCATAAACAGTGGTTTGGCGCTTCGGTTGCAGCCCACGACGACAGCGACAACGCCGATTATATGGTGGTGGACTTTGTGGATCGTAATTACCTCGGCGGTCGTTAACGCCGCCGTGAGTGCAATTACATGCCTTTGGACCCTCGAGGACGGACGATGTTCATTTGTCTATCTAGAGCATCGTTCATGATGGACAGGACAGAACCGACTACAAACGCTTACTTAAGCTAAAATCGATTTCACAAATCTTAGCTGTCGACGGATAGGTTCTTGATGTTCGGATAAGTAGAACAATTATCTTGACTCCACATTTATTGCACCATGCGAACATAACTTTCACTTTTTTTCACATAATTTTCAACACTTCAACTGTTCTCACATGTAATCTCGCATCGTTGAGAGTACCGTTCAACTGCTGCAAGTATTGACAATTGTATCTAGTGTTCTAGCCGGCTGACTAGTATAACAAGAAAAACAAGAAAACAGCCGAAAGAAGCAGCTAGGCCAAATGAGGCAGACTTGTGCCATTTGACCTCGGTTGCTGGCTGTCTCCGATCAAATGAAACTAGCAGCAGCAGCATCAGCAACAATAATAGCAGCAACAACAATAATAATAATAATATTGACAGCAACAACAACCATGGCAACAGTTTGCCACTTCGATTGCCAGCGCCAGCGGCCAGAACCCCAGTCCGTCCCATGTTGTCTTTTAGCGACGAACACTCGGGTTGTATGGCCGACGATCACTTTTTGGCGCGTTCAGTCAGTCCCTTAAGGGCAATAGTAATGGTCCGAGTCGACATGTCGGATCGACCAAGCAAGAAGTTGTGGCGTTGGGCGGCGTAAACTCTGAGCGCCAAAGTGGTGGCCCTTGTCGTGCCGGGGGGGTCTGCGACTTGAGCCCCTACGGTCTCTCCCCCCCCCTTTCTCTCTCGCTGACTAATGTTGGCGCCAAATGCCGCTTCTACGTGGCCCATAACGTAGCTGAGGATACGTTCTGCTGCTCCGTTACTAGTGACTTTAGTCGCCGCGGGTTATAGTCGTCCTTGCTTGTTGTTGTTGTCGTCGTTGCTGTTGTTGCTTTTGTCGTCGTCGTCGTTGTTGTTGTTGTTGTTGTTGTTGCGGATATTGCCGTTCTGGCTGTTGATACTACTGTAGCTTGTTGTTGTTGTTGTTGCTGTTGTTGTTTCCGTGTCATTTCTTATTGTTATTGGCGCTGTTGTTGCTACTGTGTTTTGCTGTTGTTACCGTGTCATTTCTGACTGTTATAGGCGCTGTAGTTGCTGCTACTGCAGTTGCAATACGTCGTCGCTGTCATTACTGGTAAACATAGCGACTGGTCCATTGCAGTGAGAGTCATTCGGACCGTTTTACGAGGCCATACAACATCATCGATAGGTGAACAACAGACAGGCTCACCCCGACCCTACAGTGCTACAGACGAAAACAACCAAAACACATCCACCCACCCACCCACAGTAGAATACGTTGCACTGCCTTGGGAAACCGGAACCAACAAAAGCGATTCAAGCGAAATATATATATATATATATATATATATATATATATATATAGAAGAAAAACAATAAAACGACAATAAAACATCCCGAGCCGACACTAAGGTCGACAACATCAGAACACAAAAGCAAGAACTTAAGATCCGTAAACGTATCATGTGATTTGTTTTTGAGGTTTTATTATTCATACATGCTGATACATGGTCACAACTCTTGTTGCAAATAATATTTACCTTAGAGGTACTGTCTGTTATTAGTACGCTAAATGCCGAGTACTTGAAGAAACAAGTACTCGTAACTTCGGCATGCCTTCGCCCCAATATGTGCCGCATTGGAATCAGAACTCCTGAAGTCACAGGCTGTTGTTGTTGTTTTCGTCGTTATTGTTGCTGTTGTTGTTGTCTTTCGCTTACTGTTGCTGTTTTTATTGTTAGTATATGTATTACTGTTGCAGTTACTGTCGTTGTTAGCGTTGCTGCCGTTGTTGCTCTCGTCTTCTCCTTTCCGCCTTTTTGTGTACCGTATGTTGAATTTTGTAGCATGGGTTAAAATAGACTCGATGTTTAAGTCTGTGAGCGCAACGCTCGCTCGCCCAGCAGGTCCTGTGCTCCCGGTCAGAACAGACAGACAAACAGATCCTCCCACTACTGCACTGCTTTTCACCTCTTTGCCCGCCCTTCGACCGCCTTGAAGAGGTCCCTTAGGTCTGGTAGCGCCCGGCGGTCCTAATGATGTTTTTGCGACTGCTGCTGTTACAGCCGGCGTGAACGGTTGGCGAGCATTAGCCAATGTCGTAAATGGCGCGGCCCTCAGCCGTAACTGCTGCGTGGACAGCTTTCCTTGCTACTTCCCTATTATGCCCCCGCATAAACAATAGTCCTAACGACAGTAGCAGCAGCATAAATAACAGCAGTGACAAAAACAATAAATACTGCAACACCAAAAACAACAATAGCAACGCTAGAAAAACTTCAAATTGATTATGATCTCTTCTACGCCAAATCAAGCGCAACGACTTTAGCAAAATTCGTGACAAGTGTTATATCTAGATAACGTGTAGGGCAAAGAAAACGACAGTAATAACAACAAACGCAAAAAATCATCTTTCAAAACAATTATGAACATCAACGAAGACGGTGGCCAAAAAAGCGAATATAGTTCTGGTTGTCCTCGCGAATTGGATCTATCAGAAATTGTATACATACATATTGTTTCGCAGTAACTTTGCTTTTCAATATGGTTCATAATTATAAGATAATTATCATTATATACAATTACAATGTATTATAAATGTATATAATGCACGCTCAAGGCTTCAGAACCAGCAATGACATTGATCACTAAGTTAGTGAAATCCTTGGATCGAACATACCACGTAATGATGGTCATGCACAATGTTTTTGTGTACACGTGCCGACTAGTGCATGCCACTCCGCCCCAAGGATCCCTGGCAAGGAACACATCTAACTGCGCTACCTTTGCCGAGGCTTCGGTCACTTTTTCCTGCCACTCCAATAAATATTGCTAAAGTTGTCCGGTAATTGGTGACTTAAAACTAACTCTGATTGTTTCCACTGCCAGCTCATATATATTGCAAAGCATCTTTCCAGTGTCGCAAAATTTGCCGCTGAGAGATGGCCCACACCCTGCCAAGACTGTAGCTCGACATTGGCAAAATGTTAATCTCAGAAAACGCGCTGCCACATTTAGAGACAGCATTCGGGGGTACCCTCACCTCTCTCTCACAAAATACACACATACAAAAACATACTCACATAGCTGAAACGCAAATATACGCAAAACCGGCGCATTTATAGTTACAGTGCTATACGTCGTCAAAAAGTCTCCGTATGTAAAGTAGATGAGACAGCTGGTGACTGCAAGCGGAGAAGCGCGTCTCTGACCTAGCAAAGCAATATTTATTGATATTTGCAAGTGTACTGTATTTAATTGTTTTGATTTGTACTAACTTATAGCAAAATATTTGCAAGTTTTCGGAAGGATCGTTTCGAGGGAGTATGTGTTACGACAGAATTGGACCCACGACCTCTAATGCCTGCACTCGATCTCGCAATTCGTTCGACGCCATTGCGAGACATATATTCTAAGTATTCTAAGTATTGTATAATTTTATATGTCATGCTAAGAGAAGATTGGGAAGGAAACCTAGCAGCTCCGGATTGTCTGAAGTTTAAAATAATCGCCGCTGTTGAGCGTCCTATTTACACGTGTTAGACACGAAAAGCTACCTGCTTCCAGGTGACGCACCTTCAGTTCAAGGTAAAACGCACGTTGTAACTCAGAGTAAAGCAAAAGCTCCTCGAGCGCCGCCAAGCAAATTGCCACGCTAATTCGATCACGTCAAACCGCGAGCTGATCGAGATCATTCTCGTGGATTAGCGAAGCCACTCGACCGGCTAGTGCTATCACTCTTTAATCTATTAAAGGTAGAAGACCTTAAGATCTATGGCCTTATCGACTCCCGTCATGTTCTTAGTTCGCACAGAATCATATGCAACTCCCTCCTAAAAATATTTAACACTGTAAAATAGGGCAACCAAAACTTAGGATATCTATTAGACTGTATAACGTTGTTAGCAAACTTGTGTACTGTTCTCCTGTGTAAGAATACTTCCCACGTACTTAACAAAAGTAGCTTAGTCAAGCTTGAAGGTATGCAAACGCAATTTTCAAAAAGACTCCACCACTTAGTGTCTGAACGCAGGTTCAGTGGGCCAAAATGTTTTGCCACTTATCCCACATTCGATGGTATGGAGTTCGTGATCAAACGAGTCGCACGCACATGGTGAATAAAGACCCTTTTTCCCGCCGCATGCCCGAATATATACATCCTAATAGTTCACTACTGCATGTGCCGTCGAAGGAAGAATGCCAAAGCAGTTGTTTGGCAAGTCTATATCCGTCCCCCTCCCCGCCCTCTTTGGTTGCTACAAAGCTGTAATATATATATATATATATATATATATATATATATATATATATATATATATATATATATATATATATATATATATATATATATATATCCCAAAGCAAACGGGACGGAACAACGACTTCCAGATATATCAATGTTTGTATGTGTGGGAAACAATATATATAGATCTTTCGAAATGCCAAGAAAAGCAGTCTAGCACATTTTTGCAGGTAGCAGATAAATATGTGCCGGCAATCACCGCAGCAAGAGACCGACCATGTCTGTCCATTATGGATATTCAGGTGTGGCCAATACCTTCACTATCGGCGGCTGCCTTTTGCTCTTGGTGTTGCAGCAGCTGCTGTTGGCTGGCAGGACCGACGGGCTAAGAGCGGACTCGGCCATCTCTTAGCGCTCTACCGCCCACGCCGACTAAACCAACAAGCGCCGAGGTGTCGAAGTGACCAGCCGTAGAAGTAGAAGAATCAGTACTTCTAGTTCTAGTAGTAGTAGTAGTAATAGTTGCTGCAGTTATAGTAGGCACGCAGCGACGAATAATGAAAGTGAGCCAAAGAGGAAAATGAGACAAAAGAGGAAGAAGGCGAGAAAAAAGAAACTGCGTCGTCCAGAAGCAGGGAAAGGAGAATAGATCGAGTGGCCGTCGCTCGGTACGCTCCGGATGGCCGCTGAGGTGGTCATCGCGACACTGAGACGCGGCAACGGCCTAGAGACCGCTCTGTTAGCGCCGCTGCTGCTGCTGCTTGCTTGCACAAGCGTCGTTGTGGGGCAATTACGAAGGATTCGTCTCTAAGGACAGATTCATCTCAATGAACACCTACCCAGAGCGAGCCTTGAGCGTCCGGACCTGCGGCTGTCGGTGCTACTAGGTGCTTACTGCGATCTTACCTCTATTCCTCTCTTCCTGCCTCTGTTTCTCCCTGCCCGTCCTCTGTTGCTCGAGCAGATGACGACGACGCCAACAAATGAGGGAACGGACACTCTTCGACGCTGCATACCGCACCTGCGGTAGATGCGGGGCAAATACGCCGATGTGTCCGCTTGCTTGCTTTAGCGACAAAACGACTGCACAGCATTGCACTGTGCTGCGTGACCGGGTCCGGGCACCGGTCAACGTAGCCCCGACGCATCACAGACGTCCCCTCTCACAGCGCCTACAGCACCGGCCCTGCGCCACTAGGGGGCCCATCTGCCCAACCACGTGCACGGCAGAGGAGGCGGAGGGCATGTCACAGGCACAACCACCAACCATCTGTTGTGGCGGCGTCGGCCGCAGCAGCACCCGCAGCAGAAACAATGGCACAGCCTTCAAAATAAGTACGTTGTCCCTCGAGTGAGGCAAGAGCTCCACGAGCGCCGCCAAGCAAATTACCACGCTAATTCGCTCGCGTCGAACCGCGAACTCATCGAGACAATCCTCGTGGGCTAGCAAAGCCACTCGATCGGCTAGTACTGTCACCCTTCAACCATAATTCGATGAGCTGCATAGCGTGCACAGTAAAATAATAAATATTACTCCTGTTTCCGACCTTCGGAATATTTCCACCAACTAAAACGTGCCAATAGTAAGTAATACATATGTAGCATTTAAGTATAATAATATTTACAAAAGTGGGAGCAGGCATGTTTTTTATTAATGCTGTTCGATGCATTGGTGTTCGGTCGTGTCTCGTGTCGGCTCCCGTAAAATCACAAGCTACAAGAGGCTTGGCTGTGATTTTGATAGTGATAATTACATCATCTAGAGTTTCTATACTGAGTGTTCGAACGGTGCATAACATAAGCCTAGAGGCACTCTGGTTACTCCTCAAAGGGTCCCGACCCCTTCCGGGCTCTCTGACAACTGTGTTCGTTTTGCCGACGTCATTGCTAGCCATGAGGTTGTGTTCAACCTGCGGCTGAGGTTGCTTCTGCTTAAGAGTGGATTAGGCAGAATTGCAGAATGGCATCAACGTGACAAATTGTTTACGCTAGTAGTGTCTAAGCGTGAGCAGGAAGACTATATCTTGCAAGCAACTTCAGTTGGATAAGCTGATAATGGATACGTCAAGTGGTCAATTTAACGCTTTTAACGCTTTTAAAGCAGTCATCTAGAGAAAAACCAATGAGGACCCCTCTTCCAACGAGTTTTCTGACGACACATTGCTGTAGTAATGTAAGGCTATTCATTCCAATTGCCTTCACTGCAAGATATCAATCAGTAAAACCGCTATATCCATATAGGTCAACTTAAAGGATGTGGCCAGAACTTACGCAGCTTCCCGCAATTGAGTCAATATCCGTCACGAAAACCTGTAGTGCTCTACAGGCGACGAGGCACGCGACGAGCTAGCAGACTTTCGTGTAAGGCACGCTCGATGCTGAATCCGCACAGCTCACACTAAAAAAAACTACTCAGCAAGACGATGCTGACGTTTGACCGCCAACCGCATGTATCTGTCTTTCTGGGGCACAAAACCTACTCCGCCGTTCTAGAGCCCAATCAACCAAAGTGATGCTACAATTGTCAACAAGTGGGCCATCTAGCGGACAAGTACACCTTTCGCAAGGCTTGCAAGAAATGTAAAGGCTGTGATCATATGGCGCCTAGTTGCACAAAACAGTCAAGGTGTATAAACGTTCCACGTGTGGCTTCTCTTCGTGAGTGTAACAGGGTTATCATAGAGGCGAGAGTTCTTCAACAAGTTAAGACCGCGCACTCGACTGCGTTAATAACAAGGCGACCTGGTGTCACAGCCCCTGTCGTAGAAAACGTACAACAGGGTTGTTCTACCAAAGATAAGGCTTCCTATGCTGCATTCCTTAGGCACATATCTAGCACGCAAGAAAGCACGTCGCCGCAGCTGCTTTTTCCTAACCCGCCACTGCTGCCGAAGCCCAAACAGAAGCAAGCCGACACATCGACGACGACCTTCCCAGACGAATTATGGTCAAGTCGTTGGAAGGTGATATCTTCAGTGCTGCTAGATTGGTGAGCTCTCCGGATATGCTAGCGCCAGCCAACGAAAATACGGAAGCTTTCCATTCCAAACATCCCGATGCGCCTCTGGATCTCTCCGTGCCCACACCCCCGGCGGTCACACTGCCTGCGTCCAAGGTTTTCATAGCAACAGCTGAAGGTCTTAATGCTATAAAGACCTTCAGCTGAAGTTTAACCGCCGACAGCCGTGCTCTTCTACCGATGTAACTGGGTCCTTCCGCGCAAAGTACCTCTATTACCCATCCGATTGAATCATCTAAACCTTTTTCGAATGTCCTGGCCTAGCTTCTCTAAACTAAGCAACCGCGACCTCCTAGTCGTCGCGTAATCAGCAAGCTAGGATCTGAGGCATTTAGGTATTCTCCCAACATTATTCTCCTACCCGAAGTTTTCCTTCCATTGTAGCTTCATCAAGGTTTTTCTCCTATCGCAGTATGCATTTCACAAGTCCTAATTAAACGCAAAAGCGCGCTTTTAGTTCGTACCACGATGAAACTGCTGCTCATTTACTGATCGAATACATGTTCTATCTTCGAATCCACTTTGAATTTTCAGAAACTGCTTCCGTCATGTATACCCAAATGTTTGCCGAAAGGGCTTCGTTATTAGCCATTGTCATTCGGGGTACGGAAACAGAGCCAGCAATTTGGACGGTCTCGCCCTGTTTTGCCGTTTCTGGCCTGCCAAGATTCCCAGGAGGGCAGAGCAACTCGTTTGGCGCTTCGGCCTTTCGTTGACCTCTCGTCTAGATACCCGTCTAGTTCCTAACTTCTTTGGCGCTCTAACCCTGCCTCTCTTTTTGTTGGCTCGTGTCGTTGCTTTGTCTATCCCTGGCTAGCTATCCAATTGCTCTGCGTCGATCGTAGTACGCAGCTTCAGACGAGACGTCGAACACTCCGGTTCCCTCTTTTGCTGCCACTGCTACAGTAAGTGTCGCTGCCAAAGAGCCGTTCGTGAACTGTCACTTATTCATTGATATTTGAAAATCGTAAAGCTTTTAAATCTTCTCACACTTTCTCTCGACGAGGCGGCAGCAGCAGTCAAGCAGAGCGACGGGCAAAGTGACCCACATCATTCGACCGAATGGGTCTCCGGCCGAGCTGGAAAGTGCTCTCGCAAAGCGCGCAAAAAGGGGAGCCCTACAAAGATCTCGCGAAGGGCTTGAAATCTGAATGTCTGACTGAATGTCCGCTCCGAACCTCGTCTGCCATAGACCATTTGCCGGCGGACTCGTTTGTCGGTTGTCAACCCGCGGGATCGAACGAGCGTAGAATGATCAAGGATCGAACTCATTGTGCCACTTAACTGCGGGTGCAGCCAGCAAGGCCCGAAATTCGGCGATCGTCGGCGTTAGGGTCACTTGCAGGCGTTTGCCCCATCATTTGCATAAAGAGCAAACTTGCTCAGTTATATTTCTACACAGCAGTAGAACAAAACGGACGCACTTGTTTAATGCACAAGTAAACGATAACATACCAAATTGCAGAATAGCGCCTTAGTTGCGACTAGAATGAACGGTTGTTGCTGCGTTCCATTGAGTATTCCACACGCGCAGGCACAATGATTCCATATAATGACGAAATCGCCTACGGCGTACGAAAGGCCTTGAGAAGTCTGATCTTCAAAGTATAGGCCGTAGTTGACTTTACCCTGCAGATAAGATTCTTTCAAAAAAACGCTATATTTGCGTACGTAGTTCACTTGATAATTGAGGTAGTTTTTATTTCTCGCCTTCTACTTTTGTCGATGCAATATGTAATGCGAAAGCCAGTTGGAAACGTGTACAGAGCGTTAAAGAGGCTGCTTTGAGAAATTGAAAACACTTTAATCGCGTTTTACTTTGCTATGGTACTTATTACTATATATATTACTATATATAGGCAAGCGTCAGGCGAATAAGAAAATGCCTCGTGCAATGGTGACTGACTTCCCAGCAGAATTTAAACGCATTTCATAAAATTGTCTCTCAAAACCGAGTTTAAAGCCAAAGGTACTAGCTCATTTACAATTGCTATAATTGACCTTCTTGAGCGAAATTACCCGGAAATAATGTGCTTATTAACTAATTAGTTATGGTGAATAATTATTTTAAAAAAACTCTATATATATTATATATATATATATATATATATATATATATATATATATATATATATATATATACAGGTAGTTCAATAAGTTCTTAGAATGAGCTTTTTAGAATTCGAATTTTGGCACGCTTTCACCGCTAATAGGAACTGCAACTTTTCGACTGCTAGCACTCAATATATGATGGTGATTGGCCGTTGCGATTTCGTTTGATAGCTTTTCCCGTGCAACGTATCGGCGTGATTTTTAAAAATGGAGAAAAAAGAGTTTCGAGTGGTTATCAAGCATTTTTATTTCAAAGGTTGGAATGCGACCCAAGTAAAAATTGAGTTAGACGAGACGTACAGTGACTCTGCGCCATGTTTTGCCACTGTTTCCAACTGGATTAATGTGTTAAAAAGAGGTCGCAGAAGCACCGAGGATGAACTACGTCCAGGAGGCCCAAAAACGGCAACTGATGAGGAAAACGTAGAAAAAGTGCGAAAAATTATTGGCACAGATAAGCGAATGAACATTAAGGAAATAGCGGAGGCATTAGGGATTAGTTTAGGCAGTGTGCATTTTATCCTACACGAAAACTTGAAGATGAAAGAGCTTAGAGCAAAATGGCTGCCGCATTTGCTCAACCAAGGCCAAAAAGACGCGCTTGTTTTGGCTTTACAGCGAAATTTGGCCAAGATGTCAAACAATCTGTCGGATTTTTGGTGCAGATTCATGACCGTCGATGAAAGCCGGGTTCATCACTACACTCCCGAGACCCAAGAAGCATCTTGCCAATGGTGTGCACCTGATGAAGGACCTCCGAAGAGGGTGCGGACAACGGCATTGACCGCAAAGGTGATGGCTACAGTTTTTTAAGACCAACGTAGAATAATGCTGGTCGACTACCTTGAGAGCTGTAAAACGATCACAGGAGAATATTATGCAAGACTGTTGGACTGCCGTTAGCAAGAACTCATCGTAAAACGGCCCGCTTTGCAGAAGAAGGTTGTCCCGTTTCACCAGGGCAATGCTCCTGCACACAAGTCCGCGGAATTCCACTGAAGAGGTATGAAAGCTCTGAAATCTCGGTGAGAAAAGTGTATTGAGCTTCTCGGGGAGTAATCGAATAAGAAAAATTTAAAAACATGATTTGGAAAATTCTCGGTTTTCATTCTAAGAACTTATTGAACTACCTGTATATATATATAGGGGTGAGAAAATGATTTGAGAAAAACCAATAGAAAGAAAAAGCAAAAAATATTGTACAGAAGTGTGATATTTTGATTGCATTTTTCTAAGCTGTGATTATAGGTAGGCTGTTCGACATAAGTTTATAAATGCACGATTTTGAGAGAAAGCATTACTTAACTCGAACCGAGCATACCGACGCATTTGGGAGAATTCTACATTGTCTGAATTATAGCCGGGTTTAGCTTGAGCACGAACTATTTTAAGTTCGCAAAACTATATTATTGTTCTTGCTATAGCTAAGACCAATCTTAGTTCCTTATTTATAATGCGCCGGTGTGCTTGGTTTTTAAATTGAGTAATGCGTTCCCTCACAATCATGCATTTTATAGACGTAAGTCGGGCAGCCCACCTATATTCATCTAATCATTCTAACATCATAGCTTAGAAAAAATTTCATTTCACTACAATACGAAACATTTCCGCTCCTCATTACCTTTGGCAAAAATGATTTTCCGGTGACGCTTTAGACGAGGTTATCCGGAAATTCTGTATATATATACATATATAGAAAATATTGTGATGATTTATTCCTCATTCACAATACGTTTGCACCCTCGGCAGTGCTCGCCTTAACTTAAAATGGTGGTAAAAAGGTGTCACGTGAGGTTAATAATCAGCTGTCCGTGTCCTTGCTTGATCGCCCCCGCTCTTATGGACCCGGCGCGAGCGGTATATCCTCAAGGTTCCTTGCAACGTTAAAACGGTAAGATCCATAAGATTCCTCTTTGTGACGCCGAGCCCTAAGAGCTTCCTCGCAGATTCGGAGTCCCATACACTACTCATAGAGATAGTGATGGATCCGAATCTGCAAGGTTTTTGCGGGTCGGGGAGCGCCGCTCTTAGGAACTCCACGTCATATTTGGTGATCTTGCCCTGCCGCGCTTTTGCCAGGTCCCGGTTCGGGCCGCAAACCTCGGCATCTAAAACCCAGACCTCGGTAGGTGTTGCTATTGGGGGCTCGTCCGGGATATATATATATATATATATACAGGGTCATTCATATCGTTATGTACTTATTTCGAGGTTTGGAAGAACTCAGCAAGAAAATAATTTTTCCCAATGGAAGGAGGACGCAAAAACGTCTTGTTTAGGAGAGAGAGTGAAATTGATAAAAGTAGTTAGTCTGCCTTTTTCTCCAACATAGTTGTGCGAAATCTACGTTTGCGGGAGAACCAGGAAGGAACCGATTATACCGGCGTGTTCGGAGAAAAATTCTGCACAGCAGAAGACATTTCACTAGCTTGCGTAGCAAAAAGCAAATAGCCAGATTGAGGAAAGTCATAAAAAGACGATATGTTGTTATGTCTTACGTTAACGCTGTGTCGTGAAAAATCGTATGCTATTACGACCAAAAATGGTCTATTACGACCAAAAATGTATGTCTAAAAGACCAGTCTCAATAGCAAATTTAATGCCCACCATTTTCGTACCAAAGTGATAGTGCTACGTTACGTAGTTATCAAGTAACTAAGCTGTTTCGATAGCCATATCGAAGCGAACGTGGCGGTTCTGAACGTGGACACTTGCACGTAAAACATAACAACTATGACTGTCGAAAAATTTTAGTTACTTGACAACTACGTACCGCAGCACTATCACTTTGGTACGAACATGGTGGGAATTAAATTTGCTATTGCGTGAGGGTGGTCTTTTGGATGTACATTTTTGATCGTAATAGGAACATTTAACAATTTTTCATGAAATAGCGTTAACGAAACATACATACTTCTTATGACTTTCCTTAATCTGGTCATTCGCTTTTCGCTACGCATGGCAGTGGAGTGTCTTCCGTTGTGCAGAATTTTCATCCGAACACGCCGGTATAATCGGTTCCTTCATGTGTTGACTGGTTGTCCCACAAACGCAGATTTCGCACAACTATGTAGGAGAAAAAAGGCAGAATAACTACTTTTATAAACTTTACTCTCTCTCCTAAACAAGACGTTTCCGCATTCTCCCTCCATTGGGAAAAATGATTTTCTTGCCGAGTTCTACCAAACCTCGCAATATGTACATAACGATATAAATGACCCTGTATATATAAATGTGTGTGTGCGGAGAATCTTTAGAAGAGCGTGGTGCCATATATATATGGTGCGTTCACCAATGTCTGTTAAAAACTTGTGTATACTTATTAAAAAATATTGTACAACTTTTTGTTTGTATTGTTGTAGCGGTTCGACTGGTGCGCGTACAACGCTACATCTATTGTGTGTAGGCGTTATTGTCGTTGACGCGTTTGTTAATACTGTAGCACCTGTTACTGTTGTTTCTGTTATTGTACTTATTAAGGTTGTTCGCTAATATTTTTTCGAGTAGGTGATACATTTTTTAACGGGTAGGTGATACAGAAGGCATAAACCGCCACTACGACGGCATTTGCAGTCCTCTTTGGGTTTATGAAACCCAGCAGACCGGCATAGTAGATGGTAAAATCCGTGAACACTGTGGAGAGTGGTGAGGTGACGGCATGAGCGGAGACACTCCTTCGAGGCCTAGTTAGTCATAGCTACTTATAGATCAAATTTTCTGCTAATTAGAGACATCTTTTTAAAATACTCGTGCCAAAACAATCCCACGGCGACTGTCTGCGGTAAATGAAAGCGGTCTACGAGTTCGCCGTTAAATGATATTAAGCTCCCGAGCATGTTTACTGATCTGTTGCGCGAATTTAACGGAAAGTCGAGTACTCGCTTTACGAAAACTGGCTTCACCCTGTCCAACTGCCATAATGCACACGCGATGTGTTAAGATATTTTCATGTCACTTGAATATCGTAAGCAGCTACGGATGCCACTTTGAGCGTAAATAATGTCATAGCCGTTCGAGTAGAGAACTGTGTCGGGTTTGTGATACCAGATGCCGCGATAAGCGCTTTTCTATAACGCTCAGTTTTATGTTGATCATAATAATCATGATTAGGATCTTATTGAACGCATACGCTTTCACAATAAAACAAAAACGCAACACAGCGTTAAAAAAATATCGTGAGACAAATGAGGTATAGCGCTGTTAGCGTTGATTATTTATGCGGTCTGATTATCTGAGTTTTAAGTAGGATGTCCCACGGTCGTAATGATTTGCGTCAACTAGCCAAACAAATGACGGGAGGGAGCAAACAAGGTCGCCAATGGCTCCGGCATTTCCAGTGGCGGGTTGGCACATACACTTTTGAATCGATCATTCTTGAGATTTGCAGATTGAAGCTAAAGTTATAACGAAAAAATATCGCTACCGGAAATGCTGTTCCACACATCTCTACCTCCATCTTGATTTACTCGTAGCAGTCCCACGTTGCTCACTCAAAAGCGGCCTTAGGGAGGTGCAAGCCTCTTTCAGTTGTTCGATGCGACAAGCAAAACCTCCAAGCAAATTGATATGCTTGGGCGTGTACTGTCTCTCTCTTTCTCTCTCTCTCTCTCCTCTCTATATATATATATATATATAATATATTACACGAGTCAGTTCACTTTGTGTACGGCGATGATGTTCTTTAAACGAGCGGAAGGTGGTATATCGGCGCGCATTCTTCAATTGGGGACCGTCGAGGACCCAGCACTGCTAGCTGGTCGCGTACCAAGACCGTCAGCTTCTCCAGCGCTGTTGGTGCAGCCGGTGCTGGCCCTATGACGGCGACTCGCCGTTGTCGAGCACGAGCACGGCGGCGAGCGGCGGCTCCTGAGCACCAATTTTGCCTTGCACGGACAACATACTACAACTACTACTACTGCTACTACTACGACAACCTTTAGCAAGGATGTCATTTTTCACCTGGACCCCCGTTTCACAGCAGCCCTTCTCTTGTTGGTCGATGCTGTTGTAGTGGTCGTCGTCGTCGTCCTCCTTCTCGTAGTAGCAGTAGCAGGAGTCGTCTTCGTCGTTCAGCTTCTTTCTATACTCCTTCTCGTGCTATTGCACTTTCCTCACTAGGAGCCTTCCCTCGTCCCGCCCGCTCGAAGTTGCTACGCGACCAAAGGCCTGCATGGCTCGTTGTGCCCTTTGTTGCACGTTGCGCCCTAGAGAGACATGATCTCAAAGAACGAATACTGAGGACAGACAGAGAGAGAAAACTTGAGAAAGAGAGAGCGAGAGAGAGAGGAAATACTGGATGGTCCACCCAGCAGGCTGTCAGTCAGTGTACGCTGAAAGGCAAACTCGAGTACCAACGAATGATCGCGCCCGCCGATTGTTCCGAACACCAAGAAAGGGGAGGCGGCCAAACAGAACTGCAGCAGCAGCAGTAGCATACATACATGCAGACAATAAGGGAGCAAGTGGATAAAAGAGACATGGTTTATCTTCAGCTGGTAGCAAGACAGAGCCGAGAGAAGGACAAAAAGCAAAAGAGCGAAAGATGTAGAGAGAGAGAGAGAGAGGAATGGGGAAGAGAGAACGATAAGATGTAGTGGGAGAAAAAGACTCCACCATTGCACGTGAAGTTCGGGTGTGCTCGCCCGTCGAACGGCACGAAATGCGGCTTCAGCGAGACGACTTCAACCAAGAAGACGAGGAGGACATCGTGCAAGGTGCACGCCCTCGGCGTCCCGAGAGCCACAACTACGGGACAACCAGCGCAGTACAGCCAGCTCGACGATGCTTAACACTCCCTCTTTTTTTCGTCGTCTTCGTTTTTGTACCTCGCCGGCAAGGAGCCAACAGTTGTTGCTTGAAACTGACACAGTGCCCCGTCGCCGTAGTCAGCCGTAGCTGGCTGTGTGCGGCTGGTCCATCGACTCGTTCAGCCGTTCGCCCGCTTCCATCCCGATTTCCCCCTGTCGTCCAGGTCGCCCGACGATGGCGCCGGCGTCGTCCCTCGCGATCGTCGCTGCTGATTCAATAAGAATTCGACGATTACTCACTTCGGCCGCCTCACCGGGCCGCAGGTGCATGCAGGACAGTGTGACACGAGGAACGACGACTTCGACATTGGAAAATGATGTTCATCATTCCGTCCGTGGACGCACTGATAGCGAGCAGTGATCTCGTTCCACACAAGAAAAAAAGGTAACTACTCCTTGAAGGTAACGAGAAACGTGAAGAAGAAGAAGAAGAAGAAAAAGAGAATCTATGTTCGCCTCATCTATGAAATGGCCTCATCGGTTAAGTGCGGGGCTAGTTTTTTCCACAGCGATCAAGGTGTGTTTGCATTACTTTAAGATTCGTCTTAGTCTTATTCGGCCCCTATAGTCAAATGCGAACTAGCTAATCATATAGAATGATTAAACCAACGCAAACCCTAGGTACCTCCTGCTAGCGCGGAACTGACCTTTGTCATATAGATGCGTGTGCCAAAATACATATACACGTCGCTCAAAAAGTCCGTGTTGACCATCCAGTTTTTCATATACAAAAAGGCTGCGGAATAGGCTGATGACGCATGCTCATTGAGTGGATTACAACAAAAAAAATCGGAAAAATGTCTAGCCCCATTTGGCTGCAATGCAGCATTTTACAATACGTAAAGCCGGATCGAAATCCGGGCGAAAATGCGTATATGGTTCCATCAAACAAGCATGTTGAACAACTGCATGCCTGCATTAAGAAAGGCAAATCAATATACTTTATATGAATAATTAACTGCAGTACGATCAACTCCCTTTTTATGGACGCTGTAAGTTTACTTTTGCTTCAAATCTTTTTGAGCACGTTATAGGTTGAGACTCAAAACTAAAATTCTCAATGCAGAGAGCTCAAGCTTAGATCCCACCGACGCATACGACAGGCTCATTACTCTCCTAGCTACGCGTGCAGAATACCTATTACGTGACTTGCCTTCACCCTTGTCGTATTTGTGTTCCGTCCGCGAACACACTTATCAGACGTCATAAATTACTTGAGTTTCATCTAGTGGTACGTTACTTAACATTTGTATCTAACGAGCTAGCCTGTAATAATAATGCCTAATACCTGTTTTTCATTTTAATAGATCTGCAGCAATACTTTATTTCGCTTATCATCCTCTAAGGGGCTACCTGCAAGGGTATTGCTTCTATGAAGTAGGTCTTTTTTCGTGCAAACGTCAGTTCCTAAGGCGGCACTTTGCCGGCGCAGAGAGCAAAGCGATTAAACTTCACCAAACAAAACTCCAGGCAGTAGTCAGTCATATACAGTGTAGTTGCGTTGCCTGTCACGTGCATGATGAACTTTAGATGAACAAGCTGCACCCCCCCCCCCGCCCTCCACAGACTACGTTAAGTGCTTAGTGCCCTTCTTCATCGGCTCAAATCCCCTTGCCCCAACCTGATCCTGGTCTACTTGAGTCGCAGCCCGCTGTTCCTCTGCCTGTCCGCCCAAGACGCCCTCGTTGATCTCTGGTTGCTTTGTCCGCTTGTATCCAAAGGAGCACGGAAACATTGCTGCCAGCCCGTACTGCAGCTCCACGGGCGATGACTCGGCTAGATTGTCCGCCGTCCTCGGGGAGACGCCGCTACCTCGACGTCGGCCAAGCGTCGCTCTGTTTGCTCTGACCTCACGCGGGTGGCAAAGTTGGCCAGCCGCGACCCTCGACAACCACTTGGCCATTATGGAAATTAGACGCGGCGCTTTCGCGCGCCTACTACAGCGATTGCGCTAATTTCGATTAGCGTTGTTGCTTAGTTAGCCGGTGAGGCGCTGCCTTGTCTTGATGATGATGATGACGACGACGACGATCTCAGCGAAATGAAGGGAGGGGCCCGAGAAGTTTCGTTTTCGTGGCGGACAATTATGCTGATAACTATTGGCTACAATACGTGGCTGTTGTTGGCTGAGGTCTCGACAGTAGCTCGAACTCAACGAAGAAACAGCTCAGAAAAGTTCGCATCTAGAAGGAGTCCAATAGGCACGTCGAGTGTTCGCGATTCAAATTCCGGTATATAGACCACGATTTTTGCGTTGTACTGATAATGCTGGCTGAGCTCGCCATTCGTCAGTAACTCTAAACACCTGTCTTTTGTACAAACTTGTCTGCTCTGTGCATAGAAGGCGCTAACTTATTGGCTTAATTTATTAAGCACAATATTTAACTTATTAACTCTTTTCAGGTGCATATTAACAACGTGTTCATATGTTAATCATGAACAATACTTTATACAAACTAAGCATTCGATTCTACTTTTGATTACACGTTTTTCGCTGTCTTTCTAATGTATAAAGGTCAAGAAGAGCCGAAAATGTGTCTGAAGTAACGATATATGAATTTACTCCTAGCTAAGTCAAAGAATTTATCCAAAATAATATTTGGTGTAACGTGACTGCACTAAGATGCAACCATTACAGACAAGGCCAATCGTGTCTTTCGTGGTTCGTGAAAGGCGATCAAAGACATCTGTTTGTGTATTTTTATAAAACACCGCTTTACTCTAAGTTCGCAGTGGTTATACAAAACAACAACAAATCTTAAGTAACTAGTTGTGTACATAGAATAAATATAAACCCAGATCGGACGTTTAAATTCGTAAGTGGATTCCGAGAAAAAACTTCACTATTAGCATACAAAATTCGTTAAAATGCGAGAGAGTAGCCAGTGATTAACTAGAAGATAACTCGACAGAAGAGGCTAGCGACTAACTAGTGGGAGAAATGGTCGGACCCTTCTTCCCCGACCCTCTCACCTGTTGGTTGAGTAGGAATGTAGCAGTGGAAAAACGGTCCCAATTGGTGCTTCATTAGGCTGAGAAAAGTGGTCGCTATGCGTGTTAGTCAATTGGAACAAATAGCAAATTCACTATAAGCCAGCCGACGGTACCATAAAAAGTTTCCTTGTTTTCAAAAAGACTGATGAAATCTTGCCGCTAAACTTCTGGCGTCTCTTCCTGTCCATTACGACAACGATGATGATGATGGCAATGATGGTTCTGCAAATGTGCTGCGTGGCGTTACGGCAATGGCGCACACAGATGAGACGGCAGAGTCGACGCTGCCTGTTTGAGTGTTTGTTGAGCGACGTCCGACATCCGAGGTTCCATCAAGCTTTGCCACACGAGCTGTCGCTCCGGCTGGCACGACTGGCCGCTGAGCCACGGAACCGTGGTGGCGCGCTGATATGGCAGCAGGCAAAGCCTGGACCAGGCCAGTCGGAACTACGCCGTCGCCACCTGAGGTTAGGCGAGGAAAGACCGATGCTCATGTGCGTACGTTGAGCCTGTCGAGTCAGTGTTCGCCGACGATACGGCCCTGTCCTTCAGCCGTGACGGACCCAGCGGAGTTCTCTCAAGAGGACGGCCGAATCCCCCCCTCCTGCCCCTGGATCGTGTCGTCTCAGGCTGCCTTCAAGGGGTCGGCCCACGGCGACGAAGTGACGAAAGACAGCAGTCTCCTCCTCCTGAAGGCGACCGACCGCGAATGGTGCGCAAAACAGACTGCTCGTTATCCTGCGAACGCTGTAAAGTGCAACGTCCCACCAGTAGCAGCAGTCTAAACAGCGGGTAGCTAGCGTCACGTCAGGGTACCTTCCGACTTCGACTGAGATCGAGTGGTTAGAGAACTGTTTTCTTCGTTTAGTAGCGCATTCTTTGCAGGCATGTGCGAGTGGCGGAATTGTTGACATACGGTCCCAGATAGAATAATATGAACAGAAAAACGACAAATAGTTGTGCACGGCTACGTGGCCGAAATGTTATAAAATAGAATATATATGTATATATATATATATATATATATATATATATATATATATATATATATATATATATATATCCGTTAATATTCCTTGGTTGAACTGGTAGATTCATAATTTTAAAAAAACTAACTCAATTATTCGATTTCTTCCTTTACATGTGTGAGTATTCTGATGTTAGAGTTATCAGTTACCCATTACAATGAATGAAATTAGAACTGTCATTTCTAAGGTCGTGAAAGGCAACGGACACTGACGGTATCCCTACTAATGTGCTCATTTGGATCACCCTACTGCTTTTATGAATCGATGGAGGCCATTCTGCGTTTAGACACTTTCTTCGACTGCTGGAATTAGGCCCATATTGATTTCTACAACCGGATCCCCTCAGAATAACCCCTCAGCCTTCACTCCATTAGCATACGGTTTAATCTCTCCAAAGCGGTCGACCGTTTTGTCCATATAAGACTGACGAGGAAACTGGACAAAAAGAACCAATCCGGAGACCTAACACAGCTTCCGTCCAGGTCACTTAACGCATGACGCAATCCTGACTGACATCAAATATGCCTTTAAACCTTTTACATGGAACTTCACAACTGACGCACTAGCCTGTTTTTAATTTAGTTTGCCATACCTTGGGCATTTTTTAGCATTTTACTTGTCGCAATGTACTACCGCCTACATCGGCGTGTCATACCTTGCCGCAGGCGTTTTCCAGGATCCATTCTAGATTCAACTCTATGAAACATTCCGTACGATGAGGTCCTGCCTCTTGCAAATTAATTTAAGTTAATCGGTAGCCTAGGCAGATAATCTTGCTATCGTTCCGTCGGTGAGTTGAGGAAGACAACAACTGGCGCTCTGGAAGACATCGTTATCTGACGCTTTCCGCATAGGCTTGCAGAGTACGACGACTGCGACCCCTGCAACTACACTTGCATAGCATTATGCTATAAGCAGGCCCGCTGTTGCAGCATACGGCTGTAAACCAGCGTTACATTATGCTACATGTCGGCGGCTCCTGTATAAAACTCACACGTTATTGGGTCTCTAGATTTCAAGAGTTAACAAGATTGCGCCCACCAGTCCAGTCCAAGTATTAGCTTGGCAGATTCTATGAGACCTACGGGCTCTGCAGACTGCAGTCACTGGAAGCCGAATCCGCTATTTCTCAGATAGATGCACGACGTCAGACACTCGACGTATAGAACAAAAGATAGGCAGGAGATCCAGACGGGCCAGGGCTTCTTTTGCTCCCACTTCATTATCTCAGATAGCTGAGGTAGCGGTTTAAGATGCGGAAGGCGCCACTTCTCTATGCACTGAAACAATTCCTTATAAGCTACCCTTAGATATTTTCGTTTTATTGGACGGGCTATGTCGCCAGTACGTGTTATCTGTGGCTCAGGAGAAGAAGACGACGTCAAATATACGTTTGAAATATAACTGACGTTCACTGCGGATAGATTGAAGGAGAACTGCCTGCAACTTGCATAAAATACAGATACAGACCGCAGTGCTCGATTTGTCAACGCAAGCCTAAAGCAAACGCAGGGGGTTGAATTTAAAAACAACCTTCCAAAAAAATTATCTTTATCGGGTGGAGGTAATATTGACGAACGGTACCAGTTCCTCGCGTCGTCATGAGGCCTTTAAGTGAGAGGTTTTCAATCAAAAGACATCGGCATCGTGTCATACACAACCCGTCCCGTGTATGCGTAGAAGCACTTTTTTCCCTCACAGCATGAAAAGAGCCCGGAAAGGGGCAATATACATTGCGAAACACGTAGCGTAGTGAGGTAGATACGGGGTGATACGGTTGAACCGGGGTGGCTGTTCTGCTAGGATATTAACAGTACTAATAGTAGTGTTAATAGAAGTCGCGCTAGTATTGTGTTCAACATCGAATTAAAGCGCAAGCGGTTCCTTTAAAAAATGGTTGTAACATATTTATCAATAAAAAAAAGAAAAAAGTAAAGCGTGCAAAGTCGTTGTAATAGTAGCTGGTGTTGATTGTGCACCCGCTGACTGTTTCTGCTGCTGTAAGTAGGCAATAGAGCCATTTTTATCTTCTTATCTGCACGGCATTGGCAGCCGCTACGTTGTTGTTATTGCTGTAGTAAGTTGGTCGATCGGGCTCCATTTGCTTCTCCGCCTATGTTTCGTCTGTCTGCCTGTCTGCCTATCATCGTGGTGGCCCGGAGATCATCGTGGGGTCGCCGTTCGTCCATCGTTCCACTCTTCGGAACGGGTGTCCGACCGCCGCCGTCACCACGAGATGCTCTTCTAGCAGCACACGATGGCCCCCAGCACGGCCGCCCCGTCTCCGACTGACTGGCGCGTTAGTACTATGGCAGCAGCAACAACAACAACAGCACCTTCTCCTCATACGGCTACTTTCATTATTACCGTTAGTACGTCTATCTACTATTACGGCTTCTGCCGGCCAATGCCGCTACTGCGGTACCACGGTCGGGCCATAATCGATGCCACTAAGGAGTAGACTGCATTGCGAGAACTACTCTTGCCGGCATCCTCGTCCGCAACGAAGAGCCAAACGGAACACCAAATGTATATATGTAGATATATATATATATATATATAGAGAGAGAGAGAGAGAGAGAGAGCGGCGTAGAGTACAGGGTACATGGGGAAAAGGGTAGGGAAAAGAGATCGCCTAATAAGGCCGGCGATGGTGGAAGCAGCAGTAGCAGCAATAGAAGAGCCGGTTAGTTGCATTGGACCATATCTTAATGCCGCCACGCTGGTGCGGAGGACAAGAAGGAGAAAAAGAAGAAAGCCAGGCAGCAAGAAAGACGCTGGCTCGTTCGCTCTCCCATCCGAAACCCTGGGGACACGGCCGCTGGTCGCCATGGCTGCCTGCTGGCCGGCGTGCTGTGCTCTATGTGTCTCGGCCCGGTAACGTCTGTGGACGTCGCTGCTTAGCTGTATTTTGCTCCCTCTGTATGAGTCTGTATATATATATACATACAAACAAATACGTACATATACATATTGTCTCTGTTTCTCTCTCTCTCTCTCTCTTTATATATATACATATATATATATATATATATATATATATATATATATATCCGCTTCGATTCCGTCTTGGCTGCAACGCTCAACGGCACATCTTCGACCGACTCCATCGTAATGTGATAGACTCGAGCCGCTACTCTATGCGGTAATAGGTAGCCAACAGCACAAACAACGACAACGGCAACGCACGTGCCACTACGAGAAATAGTGATGGAAGCCCTTCATAATAACGCCGCTATCCGTCGCGGCCATTTAACCCGCAGCTGTTTCGGTGTCTTCATCGAGACTACATCTACGTAGATATTGACCATATCTACGTCGATGTAGTCTCGATGTCTGGTATTGTACAAGTTCATAATAGACTGAATTTAGGCGTATGGTTCATGTGCATACTTACTTTATAGACCGGTTTGGTGTCGTATTTTCCAGTACAACATCATCTCCTTTTCCATATATATATATATATATATATATATATACATTGACGATGCTTCCTATTGAGTATGCCCAAGACGATGGCAGCCATCACATATAAGCTGACTAATTTCAACACTCTGCAAAATATGGCAAAAACAGGGCTGGTCGTTAAGTATCTTGCCAGGACCCATTGCGCCTTACATCTATACCTAGTAGCATTTATTAGTATAGTAGCATTTATAGTGATGCTTTTTGTTTTTAACCTATAATAGACCACAAGATACAACACACCGTTATATATATATATATATATATATATATATATATATATAATTATTATTATATTAGGTCGAGATCTGATAAGATATAAAAACAAACTAGACAGAGTTGTCATCAGTTGACTAAGTAGACGTTTGGGTGCTTATATATAATATATATATATATATATATATATATATATATTTGCTCAACGTACGCTGTACGTATGCAAGCAAAGTGGAAACCTAATAAAACTATGCATACAGAATAATATATATATATATGTATATAACCTGTACATGGCATTCATAAAATGCTTCCTTCTTACGTGTTACGAATACATATGTTTATATATTAACATCGCATTGTTGCGTATATATATATATATATATATATATATATATATACAGGATGTGCGGAAAGATCTTTCGGGTAATGTCAAGCAAAACTATCCGCAGATATATGTATATATATATATACGCAGCGTTCGTAAAAAATAGGACTAAACTCCTAGGGGTATGATCAAACTCGGCGACGGATATCTGTTCGAGCAAGACTTGAAGTAAAAATAAATATTCGCCTAAGCTTCCATATATTTGGCAAGTGACTTGATTGACAACGAAAGCGAACATGGTAACTGCATGTATGAACTCACATTTTATATGGTCGTCCGGAGATTTGAGCTACTTTGCTTCAGTGCTACCGATTTAGTACCAAAACTATTAACTAATAATGTGCATTCGTCTGAACCTATTGGTTGTGCACGCGTAATGGAAAAATGATTTTGAACATGCAAAAGTACAATAATATAGTTTTGCAAACTCTTGTTAATATCACAATAGTTCCTGCGCTAGCTAAAGTTGTAAAGTAATATATATACGTAATTTATATACGTTAAGTATATTTCAGCAATGTAAAATGTTCCCGATGTGCCGAAATGCTTGGGGTTTCAATTGAGTATTGTGTTCTCTTACAGTTGTGCATTTTGTGAGCTTATGTCGGGACAGTCACTCTATAATCAAAACTAAGAAAAATTGTCATCTCACTCCTGTTCGAAACATTTCCACTCCCCTTTTCATTGGCAAAAATGAGTGGCCTCTGAGATCGGCAAAAATGAATAGCTCCTAAGTTTGATCTTATCTTTTATGGACATCTTGTAAATGTATATATCCATATACTTTATGGATATTTATTTACTCGTGAACGTTTATAGGCGCGTGAGCAAGTTCGAACATATACATAATAAACTCACTACACAAGAGTTTGTAAGTAGGACTGCTAAGACAGAGCGTTACTACGGAAAAACGCGTAGAGGTTGTGAAAATTTACCGTAAAAGGGGGAAGCTCTGTACGGACATACTGGCGAGCTCCTCATGCAGTTTACGGTCGATTACAATTTACATAATCGGCATTCTGAAAAAACTATTCGTGAGCTTGTGCAAAAGTTTCTTAGGTTCAGCACGTAGTGCGCCAAGTTGTGGAAGAGCACGGAGGGCTCGTTCGGTGTAAAGCATCGCGGCTGTGGCCGACAACGTAGAACAATGTATTTTTTCGGAACGTGCCCAGCGACTGGACACCCCTACCGTGCACCTCAATTGACATATTTTGAGGTCGCATCAAGCAATGTATTCATAAAAGATTGAGCTGTCGCAAGAAATCAAGTCTAAGATCACCTTTTTTTTCTGGGAGGTTTCGGGAATCCATGATGCACATGCGCCACTAGCAGCCTGCGTGACTAGTGTGAGACTCGCAAACCCACTAAACCCGGATTCCTCCCCACCCCCCCCCAGGCTCGGTATTACTTTGGCATTACATCGAAGCCGTGGGAGAGGCGTCTCTGCCGTTCTCCTTCAATCAGCTCTATCCCTGACTATCATCCCGCATGTCTACCTGCGGTTGGATAGGGGGATGCCATTTTGTAATCCGTCCTGTGAGGGTGCGTCGAGACCATAAGGGCCTGGCTGCTCCCCACCCCCTCCCCCTCCCTCGGCTCCTCGTCTCGACCACTCTCCCGAGAGGCCCGCTCAAACCTCTCCCGCCTGGCCGTTTCAAGTCTAAGATCACCTAAAATAACTAGACTTCGCCAACTGGGTTCTATGGATAATGCAGCGTGATGCCGATCTTGTAAAAAAAAAACTTTTTTCGATAAAACTAATTTCTATCTGAATGAAAGCTTCAAGTTTTTTTTTACGAAAAGCCGTTAAGTGTACCACATGTGAGAGTGTGGTGCGGCCCCTGGTTCTTCAAAAGAAACCATTGGACTATTCCACGGTGAATGGCAAGTGTTATCGCATCATGATAAACACCAAATATAAATTAATAATTGTCGGCCTAATTGTCTTTGGCCGAATTTAAACGGAAGAGATTTTTGCAGAAGAACTTTAGTTTTAACTAGATGGCTAGTTGAAACTAGTTCTACAAGCCACTTAGCCGGCGAGATAATTGTGCTTTTAGGAATGAAATGTCCCGGAAGGGTAATTTTGCATAATGTATATACGATTTAACGCCGTACTACGCTAATAATTCCACGATCATCAGCGAACCAAAGGCCAATACTAAAACGCGTAATAATACAATTGAATGTGATCTAGTATTTAAAACGTGCTTAAGAATTTGGTGTTTCGTATACAGCTTGTAAAAACAAAACAATGTCACCACCTCACCGATACTGCAATGGCGGAAATTGCGTTATAAAATACACAAATAATATTTTCACAACATATATTTTTATTTAAAATGATTGAGAATATATATTGTTGTTAATTTTAAAGTAAAACAATAAGCTGTCTTCAAATTGTTTATTTTTCTGTCTTTAAAATGTTTATTTTTCCTTTAATATCTCAGCCTATATATTGAATACTATATATAATATATATATATATATATATATATATATATATATATATATATATATATATATATATATATATATATATATATATACTCATTTGTAAATCTAGTGTGAATAAATAAACGGCATTATTAAATCCTACGTTTCATATGCGCAAATGATGGCTCTGCTTGCGTTCGCCGCAGACAGACAACAACCGATTGTAGAACATAATTCTTCATAAGAGCAGATACAACAACTTGCGCTTATGTGCAAGCGTGTATGAGTTTGTGTATGTGTGCAGAAACTGGGTGCATATACACCTGTTACCAGTGGCCCATGTTAGTCTGGTTAGTCCCAAGCTTCGGGCTTTACGGTGGAGGAGCGGGCACCATTGAAGGGGGCTAGCTAGAAATGACCACGAACCGGCTACGACTAATAATAATCATAATAATAATGATGGCGCCCAACGCTCATGGGCTGAGAGCTGCTCGCCTACTATTTAGGTCATTAGTCATCATAGCGAGCAGGACGAGACAGCCATAGAAGCAACGGCAGCATCTAAGGGCAACAAGCACACTCTTGACCAACAGCACTAGCGCGATGGGCCGAGAAGTCCCCAGGAGGCACTGTGCCGTCCGCATAGGTAATCCTTATAAGTCAATCTCGTTCTTCATTTCCTTCACACGGCGGCAGCGAGCGGTGAAGACGAAGCCCATGATGGCGGCGATGATGATGATGATAATGGTAGTGGTGGTGGTGGTGGTGATGATAATGATGGCGGCGGCGCTGAGGAACAGACTAGTTCGCCCCATGGAGTACCTCGTCTACCTCGTCAACTGCCGTCGCGAGCGTCTTCAGCGAGCGAATCAATGGCGGGCTTCTTACGTGCAGCCCATAAAATCAACTGGACACTGTCCGTCGTTCATTTCGCTACTGGCTCTGCTGTCGGCTGTTGCTTTTGCTAACCTACCGGCTGACCCCTCCCCTCCCTTCCTACTTCGACTCAGTTCTTGCAGGACCCAAAATCAAGAAGACCACCGATCATGGAAGCATAGCACACGAGCGCGTTTCGGGACGGGCTACGGCTAGGGAAAAATGGCCAAAGAAGCGCCTGTTGAGCTACGGCGAAATCAGGACATGGTAAATGAGTCACACGACCAGCATACCATCATCATAAGTTTAGTGCTGCTTTGCCAAAAAATGTGTTAGGGAAAAATCAGGCAGGGAACGACGGGATTTTTATTTGTGTTACGCTGCCGCTATAAACTGTTCGAGATTTGCCGTGCTTATATATATATATAAATAATAAGCCCATAATAAAAATCCCAGACTTTAACGCTAGACATAATTATGTTTAAGCTGTTCATAGATCAAGTATTGAAGTATGTAACTACACCTGCAATCAAAATAGTATCATATATATATATATATATATATATATATAGGTACGTTGGGAATTCCTTCATACCTCCTACCTAATTGCTATGTGACACATACATTTTGTAAGGAGTTTTCCTTACTATATTTTTGTGGTTGCGTACTCAAAGGGTGTCGGGTCTCGCCGGTTCGATTCCCGTTGTTGATCGAATTGCATTTGAGCGACACTCACTGAGACTACAAGCCACAATAATTGTTGAGAAATTGCCTGTCTTCCCAATTAAGGATAGACGGCCTGAAAACTAACTAAGATGTCCTCAACCTCAACAATTTATTGGGGCATATAACAGTATATGAATTCTTTAGTTCCCTCCGTAGTTAATACACAGCTTTTACGTTAGCCGCTTTGTACCACACATGTTTATTGTTCACAAACACCCCGAAGGATAACGCTGTGTATTCTCTTGAGCAACACTGAATGTGTGAGCCCGCAAGTGACCGGGAAAATAAACCGCCTATCTACATTACAATCATCAAAAACGTCTATCTGAATAAGTCAGACTAAAATGCGGCAGAAAATGGCATTGTCGATCTGCCTGAATCATATACGACGACGGAGCAACATGAACTCTACACGAATATATATATATATATATATATATATATATATATTATTCGTGTCCGACTAATTAGCCCCTTCAATGGTCGGTGCAGGTGCGGACCGAGCAGGTCATGCTTCCAGGTTAGCAAATTAGGTATTATATTAAGCAGGTTAGGCTAACAAGTGCAGAAAATATTCCAGTGTGGATTATCCGCACGAATTTTGTCCTTTGGCGTTTGAGACAATAGGAACTGCAGCCCTCTTACGCTCAAGCTGGTTACGCACGTAGGTAGAAACCTCAGTCTTTCGACAGGAGACTCGAGGGCATCCGAATTCTTGCGTCAGGGACTGTCGCTTGACATTCAACGAGAAAATGCAGCGTCTGTTTGGGGCACATTGTTGAACTGGGCTAACCCTGGGTTAGAGAACCCGTAATCACACGTTCGCGCGGAGACAACTGTCCATTCCAAAGTTCTAACATAGCGACGTTATAAAAAAAAAATATATATATACATATACATGACGTATACTATTAACGAACCGCAGTTATCGAGTTACTGTGTGCGCCTACATAGAATATTCTATGTAGCATTTCAAACGCTGTACACGAAACCATTTTAATGATAGCGCGTTAGGCTAAAATATCTTGACATAACGGAAAAGGTCTGGTAATGGCATCATACACAACGGTTATGGAAAAGTGAGGACACTCTAGACAATGTCGATCGACGTTTTGCTCAAGTCACCGGAAATATTTACTTTCGAGTAATAATGATTGCTTTAACATTTCTAAATTTAAAGCCGGTGAAGAGAAGTCATTTTAAATTGTTACTGTCTCAAACAAAAGTAACCGGATCTATTTATAGACAATACTCATAGAGCCTGTTTTACAATTATAACTGAATTACCTCTGTGCGTAGGCAAATGTAGCTTTATGCTTAAAGTTCTTGCATTACCTTTATAAGTCTTAACTTTGTTTTTCAATATTTATACAGTGACATTCGAAATTGCCTATCTTAAACTGTGCACGACTGAATCATATATGTATTGTACAATATAACATAAGAAGTTCATAATACACACTTGTATCTACATAAACTAGATTTATAAGGTAAATTTTCTTAGTTTTATTCCTAACTTGTATCGAAAATTTTAACAGTGTTTGAAAAGTTTTCCAACTGGCACTGTAAGTAAAATCTGTACTGTTGAAGATTTCAATGTATGTATGTATATGTATATATATATATATACATATACATATATACATAAAAATTACTGTGTAATCGTGTGCTTACGTACTCATACGCAGCTGCATACTTGCATGCATATAACTACAGGAAATTAGCACGCATATAGCACCATCAAGCACGTGTACACAGACCATCCTTTTGCATACGCAGTTCTAGTTTAACATTTGCTTATTGTCTCTCATACGCAGTCCGATGAATGCGCACAAAGTTTGTACGTAACTAGTAAAAAACATTAAACGACCACATTGTGTTCCATCTCTCACTATGTACACGTCTCCTTGATTTATATCACCCCAGTCAGTTCTATCCAATAAACTCAGCTAAACTCTACAACACCTACAAATTGTTTTTTAATTAAATAAGTAATAATAGTTAAACGGCTCAGATAATAACAGTACTAAGAAGGTAAAAGCACTGATCAACACATTTTTGGCGTATTTTAATAATTCACTTTATATATATCTAGATATATAAATATGGGTCTATGTACATATGCAAGAAAAGCATTACAGACTGCGGATCCGCGACCTCTATCTATCTATAAGTGGATTTGCGACGCATTGCGCTCGCTATAGGAGGAGGTCGACGAAGATGGTAGGACTCAATGGGATGATCGGCCGGGGGGGACCGAAGCCGTATTGGGCAACGGGTCCCTCCCGAGTCTGCAACCTCGCTATCTCGTTTGGAGAACACATACACCCTTTTTACTTTGTGTAGAACACACGATGTCGCTGTCGTAGTCAACTCGATATGATCGCGGATGCCGACGCGTGCGTGAAGAAGCAACCAAGCTACCACCGCCTCATTCATATCCTCCCCCGACGACGACAAACACGACGAGGACGACTCCAAGAGACTGGTGGGCTCCTAAGCGGACGACGTGGAGGAAAACATTTTTTTGTATATACATATATATATATAGGACGATCGCTCTGATGGTTGTGGGGAACTCACGGGGGTGTGATGGCGTTGTGTTTTCCGGCGTGTCGTGCAGTGATGCTCCTTTCGTCGGGCGTGCATCGCCGATCTAACGGAGGGAGTCGGTGTTTGGCAATATTTTGACAAAGAGGTAGAGGAATAACGAGTTAGATAGAGGGAGAGCGAAAACAACGGCAAAGAGAAGGAGGAGAATGGGAGATCATAGCATCAACATGAGGATCCAGATTCATGTGCATCGCAGATCGGTCTCTGCAAGAAGCATTCGCTAGGGGGAGGTGGGAGGGGCGATCTTAGCTAGAAAAGGTGCTTTCACTGCTTCTCGTGTTGGTGGAGTGCTGCTGCTGCTGCCGCCGCTGTGGTGGTCCGGTGCCGTCCCTGGAGAATTCATTGTTTTTGCCTTCGGCCACCAATGGAAAGGCTTGAGCATCATCTCGTGCGTCTCTATGATGATGCGCTACCGTTCGCTCGCATTGCATGTCTCCTCGGCTGGGCTTCTTTGCCTCCACCACGCAAACTGTGCTACCTACGGCCCCGGATCGGCAGGACCGACTCGTGCCGCTTCCACCACGCTTGCCCTCTTGGGCATCTCGCTTGCTCGGTAGCAAGCGCTGTAGCCGCTCCTGTAGACAATCACAATGTCTATCGATATTCGTCCTCAGTCAATTTTCCCTATATACATACATGTGCAACACTCACATATATATATATATATATATGGCAGGACACGGCCAGCATAGATCGAGGGCAACAGTAAAGGCGTTGTCAAAACTATCATATATATATATATATATATATATATATTCTAATCAATGGGTTGAAGCAAGCCACTACTGTGCACGTCATAATCCTCAAAGGAGTGTACGTATGTATGTATGTATTTTTCCTCCTCCTCCTCAAAGGCCACCGAGTGGCGAGCGCGGACGCTAGGAGTGATATCAGCCGGTAGATAGTCTTTGTTGCAGCAGAAGCAGTAGTAGCGACAGAAGCAGCAGCAGAGGCGACTCTGTGTCCTCTAAAAACAAGGGGAAGTGCCGGCTGGATGATCGGTGGCTTGACAGTCAGCGAGGACGACACGCGCGCCACGACCCTTCTTACTAAGGCGATACACAGTGTCGTGAAAGAAAGGCAACTCAGTGTCAAGACGATGCCGTCGACACCGTCGCCGACGTTGTCCGGAGGTTACTGGCTACTCGCTAAGCAAAGGAGAGTGGGTAAGAGAGCAAGAGAGAAAGAACGAAAGAGGGAGAAAGAGATGAGGGGGAGAAAACGTGGTGGGGACAGCAGGACAGAAACAAAGAAGCAAGCTAGTGAGATAACAACGATCGGTGCCGCTTGCAGATAATACGAGTAACCGTAGTACCAAGTAGCAGACAATGGCTTAACTTAGCAACGGCTCTCAGCTGACGGTGACCAGTCTTGGACGAATCGTCGAAAAAGGGCGGGGAGGGGGAGAAGAGGCTAGGCGAAAGAAGGGGCGCTCAAGAATCAAGGGGGATCGTTGCGATGAAGAAGCATAAGGTAATGGCGCCGTGCAGGAAGTGTCCAGGTTCGCGGCTGTGGAGAGCAGCAGCAGAACGGGCGGACGAGAAAGCATGCCTGTGCGTAAGCAAGCGACCCTCCGGCCAGCCGGCCGGCTTGTGGACAGACAGACAGACGGTGAAAGACAGCGATCGCTGCGAAAGATAGCAAACCTCATGAACGCCGCTGATTAAACGACGCCGAGACGTGGTAATTAAAAGTGGTTATTATTGTTATTACTATGATTGTTATCAAGACGCTGATAGACAGACTGAATGGGAGGAGAGCTGAGAGTTAGTTGACAGGAACTGAAAGAAAAGCACACAGACAGTGGGGCGGCGGAGCCACTGAGTGTTGCGAGTGGGAGACAACGTGTCTGCTCGTCACGTGACGTGATGAGGTGCCGTATTGTGTCCGTACAGATCTCCTCCTTTGAAAGGTAGGAAAGGTATCTGTGACTTCGCGCACTTCTTCAGCGAGGCTCCTACTCGCATTACCACGACACCCTGTGCTGCGAATCAACCAGTACGACCCACGTACGCCGTTGTGGTCTGCTTGCCTGGCTAAGCATCGTCATCAGTGGACCACACGAATCTCGATCGGGGGCGTGAGATGCTCTCTAGTGTAGTGAAACACACTAGAATACATAGGCAGGCGCGGAGAAAGTGCAGGGGGAAAGATGGAAGAATCACAAGCTAGAGGGAAGTCGAATTAAATGGAGGGAAACGTTAGATCACTCGGACTAAAAGGGAGAGCAAAGAAAGAGTCGCAAACAGCGAGCAAATCCCCCAGGGCATAGAGACAGAATAGCGCGACATCGTGTCGGTCTGGTAAGCCGAATAATGTTTACATACTGGGCAAACGGAAGGTATATGCTAACTTCATATTTCATCTAGCGCGCACAATATATATATATATATATATATATATATATATATATATAATATATATATATATATATATATATATATATATAAAATATTGTGATTAATCATTTACAATACGTTTGCACACTCGGCAGTGCTTGCCACAAAATTTGTGGTAAAAGGTGTCACGTGAGGTTAAGAATCAGCTGTCCGTGTCCTTGCTTGATGGTAGCCCCCGCTCTTGTGGGCCCGGTGCGAGCGGTATACCCTCAAGGTTCCTTGCAACGTTGAGACGGTAAGATCCATAAGATTCCTCTTCGTGACGTCGAGCCCCAAGAGCGTACTCGCAGATTCGGAGTCCCATACACCACTCATAGAGATAGTGATGGATCCGAATCTGCGATGTTTTTGCGGGTTGGGGAGCGCCGCTCTTAGGAACTCGACGTCATATTTGGTGATCTTGTCCTGCCGCGCTTTTGCGAGGTCCCTGTTCGGGCCGCAAACCTAGGTAGGTGTTGTTATTACGAGGTCGGGCTTTAGACCCGGTGCGCACGGTCGACGGAATACTCGCTCACGAACCACCTCAAGACCCCTCTCGCGGAGAAGACGCGCCACGCGATCACAGACGTCGTCATGTTTCTTTATAGGTTGTTTGTGTGTTGTATCGCACATCTGAGCGATATGAGCCAACGTCTCAGGCGCTATATATATATATACATAAAAAAAAAATATATATATATATACATAAAAAAAAATACATATATATATATATATATATATATATATGATACTACGAATAAAATCATATGTGTATGTACAGTTAGCCAAAAATATGCGAGCAAATCTTACATGCAAGAGCATTCTTTGCATGAATGGAGCGATCGTAGTATATGCAACTACGCGACTCTCAATAGGAGTATGCAAGAAGCATATATATATATATATATATATATATATATATATATATATATATATATATATATATATGTTAAAAACATATTTGTACGCATGCGAAAAAAAGTGTGTTGTTTTCTATAAGGGCTGAATAATATGAATATATGGCGTCTCTTTCTCGCTCCGCTATATGAGATTCGCGAGTATATTTGACTGTTCAAAGCACTGGCCGCCATTAAGCTGTTGTACTGGTCTTCCGTATAGCGGCCATACCGAAAAAACACTTAGTTTCCTTGAAGGGCTGGAGGAACACTTTAACCGGAGGTGCTTTATACATTTTGACAGACGCACGTATTGTCTGGCTAGCTGAGTTTTCACTTGTTAAAACATTTGTACCTTGGCCAAGTTCAGCGAAATGGCCGATCACTTGATCTAATCGAACGGTTTAAGGATTTACCTATCGGTGACCTCCAAGGTCATCGCGCGCACATAACACATAAATAACCTTGTTGCCAGACGCATGACTAAGCGAATACATCAAAATAGACCTGATTGCAGTATTAGGAAAAATAAATAAATACACAAAGTTGTTGCTTTACGCACTTGTATAAAACATGTGTCGAACCTCTCATGAATCATATGGAACTGTATAGATTTGGTACGATTTTGTCGTCTTACATCAAAGACGGGTCAAGCTTATGGCCCGTCCCCTTAAATTGAACGTGACAGCATCGGTGGTATCAAATAGACACGGTAGTTTTCTTCTGGTAGTTTTTCATGGTAGTCCACTGCCCAATCAGTCAATAATAAATACTAGAAGTGAATAGTGTTTTTTTTAATTAATTTAATTAGGCAGAAATATTGCTTTAGCCAAAATGGCCTACAATCATACAGGCATGAAATGCGGGTTTAATCGCGACCCTAGTTAGGCACGGCCAAAGTATTGTGGGGGTACCGCAACAGATAAATACCTGTCATCTATGCTTTGAATATTGTGCATCACTTGCGAGACACTATCAGGGACGTAATTAGTGCAGTGTACTTTGCACTAATGAGACAAGGTCTCGTTTTTATTATCTGCAAATGAGTGTATACAGATCGCTGAAAACGACACACGCAAGCTGTTTTTTACTAGGGCAAACTGTAATTCAAGAATTAGCTAGCTAGTCTAGTCTGTCAATCGAAAACATTGTAGTCTCACATCAAACCCTATCAGAACTTAGTAACGTTACATAACATAAAAACACTTTTATTGTCGCACAAAGAATGTAGATACACATGTATTGGAGTCAAACAAGGTTATTTTACATAATTTTTCCTTAAAAGCCTGCGCTGAACAATTAGGTGGTTTGTATGTGAATTGTATGTGAATCACGAGGGATTGGGTGCGCCTACCTAGCCATCCGCCAAACAAGCAGACCATTGGTAAGCGCCAAATGTGTCACCGTATTAGGTGCCAGAAAACGTTGACATTTAGGTTTGTGTGAAAGACGTGTTCTAGTAAGTCCGCTCTCATAAACTGGCGTTAAAAAAAATCTGGGTTTAACTAGTTCTTACATTCGAAAACTTGGGGCTTCCAGTCCAAGAAGCAGTCCATGAGTGTAGAAGGTACCGGAGTTCTATAGAACCTGGCATGCAGCGGGGTCTTTCGGCTGATGCTCCCAAAAGACGTGGATATTTTGCGTACGCCGATGACTTCATCTACCCGTCACCGCTCGCCAGAGAACTACTCTGAACAAAATTGTCAACACGGCGCTAGCCGACATACAGGCATGGATAACCGCCAATCATCTACAGCTTGTTACACCAGAACAAATTAGGAGGCAATTTACCGAACGGGCTGGAACAGGTGACACGTGGAGCCAACCCGACCCCTAGGAGCCACCTTATCCCGGTTAGCAGGACTGCCAGGTATTCGGGCGCTATCTTAGATACCGACCTTACGGGTGCCCAGCATATTGACCACATCGTCCTCAAGGTCAGCAAGATGGATCCGAATCTGACTAGGATTGACCCGTAGGTAACCTCCCCCCTAAAACGAGCGTCCTCGGCCACGTCTGTCGCGGAGTCTTTGGCAATGCACGCGGCGCCGGCGTCGACCGATCTAGCCCCACTCACGGGTCGCAACAGACGAGCTCCGCACGGTGAGCACAGGGGCTAGCCAGTTCTCTTGGGATCTCCCACCATGGAACAAAAGCGAGCGTAGGACGAATGGTGTGACAGACTTGACGCATCTCCCAGAGACAGCGCTTGAGGTGTGGGCTCTCGAATGGACAACGCCCGGCTCAGGAGTTCCCCAGGCACCCTGGACCACACCGCTTGTACTGGCGATCCGTCGTTGGAATGACGGACCGGGCCGGGGGGCCACTTACGTGCTTTTTGATCTAAGGTATTACGGGCCACGGCCAATTCCAAAATGTGTACGGTACGGATTATGAAGGCGTAGAGAGAAACGTGCGCGCTCTGCACGTCGGGGCACCCGAATAACGCAACACGAAAGTGCAACGGTCTCGTTCTGCGGCGCCCTGGCCCAGGTCCGCAGAAGCTCGACGTATGCCACGCAGGGGGTCGACACGGGCGCCGCCGCGTGGACGGCAGGGGTCTATCTTTAGGAGCTATGCGTGCGAAGGCGAACTGGGGCTGGGTGGTGGTGAGAGATTGGGTTTTGTACTGGGTGTATGTCTCATAGTAGGTGCTGTTGGTGGCCAGGATATAAAGTTCCAGACGCGTCAAACTAGCTGTCACAGAAAAATGTTCTACTGCGTGTATGGTCAGTAAAGGGATTTTAATAGTGTGAGTCATGAATGCGCTCGACCTGGAACTCTATAAATGTCAGCGTTTGTTAGGATAAACGATTAGTATATATATATATATATATATATATATGGAGAGAGAAAGAGACTTACGCTTATCATAAACATCCCTTAGAGAAAGAGACGTACGCTTATCATAAACATCCATTTTGAAATTGTTTTAGTACGTAGACTATATTAAATTGCACTCTTTGACTAAAACTGATATCCATAAACGTTTGTTGCAGTTACTTAACAAAAAAAAATCAAACTGATTATATTACCTTGACGCGTAATGATGGTGGCCTCAAACACGACTGGATTGTTACCTACGTATACATGCGATCACTAATTAGCAAGCTGATGTACCTGTGATCTCAAAAATTGACTTGTTTTGTCATAAATCTCAGTTGACGAAAATAATTGTTTAGAAGAAAGGTTTAAGTAGCATATCTTGTTGAATGATGTAGACTCGTTATTGTCTGCAGACTCACTATTATGCTTCGATAGATAGAGTTAATTTTCTTGGTAACGCGTGTACTCAAAAACATTGTCGGATGGCGTGGGAAATTAAATGCTTGTTAGACACCTCGCGCTTTCTCAAAAAAAGCGTTTCCTGTTCTACTTCATGTGTCAGTTTTGTGTCGACTTCATACGAACGCCTACGGAAGGCGTTCTTCGTACATGGCACTCGATCCATCAGGACCATATTATCGCAATTTAACGCTAATGGCTTATTCAATTCCGTAGAGGAGGGAGTCTTCACTCGACGCTGCTATAGGTTGAAGCCAAGCGGAGCTCTCCAGCACAGCGAAGCAAGTAAGAAGCAGCCTTTGAAGTCGAAGTCGTCGTCGCCGTTGCGATAATGATGGTGATCGCCAAGGACCGCCTCTTGTTTGTTCACCTCGTGAAGTCTCGTGTTCGCTTCATTTGCCCGTCCTCTTCTTTGATGGGTCCTCTTACCACCATGTAACACCTTAATCCTCTTGCCTCGTTTCTTTCTCTTCAGCTTTTTCTTCCTAGTCCTCCTCGTCGATTTGGCGTTGGTGCAGTTAGTGGTTTTTTTCTGTTAGATGTAGCCGAATAGATAAACCTCACACAGAATCCGTATCGCTTCAGCTTCGCACACACACCCCCACACTACACTTACGTTCAACACCCACACACAGCGAGCGAGAGATCGTGGTGAACAAAGACCAACAACTACGGCAAGTCGCACGTGTTGTACCTGTTAATGGTTATCTCGTCGGCTGAGCTGCTGCTGCTACTATCGGTGACGCTGCCGGGCTACGATTTCTGCCATGACCGCTGCGCTAACAAATGAATGAATCTGTACGCAACGGACACCGACACTCGCACTGTTTGTTCATCGGCTGGCTGGCGGCTAGCGGGCAGGTTGGTGAGAGCTGACTCCCCAGCCATCGCCATGATGTCGATTTGCTCCATCCATCGCGAGAGTCGACGATGGCGAACGACGGGGCGGGGGACGACCGCGCGCTAAGTCGTTATCTTCATTGGCGTCTTCGCATTTGTCTCCGTATTCTCCTGCTGCTGCTGCTGCTCTCCTTCCTGGTGCCGCTTCTCTTCCTCCTGCTCCTGCTCCTCCTCCTCATTATCTTTCCTCATCCTTATTTTCCTCATCCTTTTCGTACGCAGGCAGGCAAGGTAAAGGCGAGCTCTCGTTGGACGTTTCGACGAACGACCGCTTACCGAGTATCTCCCCGGGGCAGGGCAGGGGAAGAAGCCTCTAGCTCGAGTGGTGGTTGGTAGCTCGAGTGGGGAGGGAGGGGTAGTACTTGGGGTAGTAATAGTAGCGGTGCTTCATTTAGTTGGCTGGTTGTTAGCTGGATATCTATCCACAGCTGCTGTCAAAGGCTCTGACTCTGGCTCTAGGTACTAGCTCCCCGCTCCCTGCTACGACGCCTACTCCAACGGCTGCAGCTGCTGCTGCTGCTGGGGCCACCGCTGCTTCGACGACAGCTAAAATAGCTGCTACCGCTGCTGCTGAGGGTGCTACTTCATTATGTGAAGTCGGCCTGCCTGCCTGTCTGGGAGAGAGCAATAAGACGGGAGGGAAGAGGTGCTGGTAGTGATGGTGGTGGTAGTCTGTCTAGATAGCGGGTGAGTGGGGGACTGCGAACGGACGAGGAGAAACCCGCAGATAAGTTTGGATCCCTAAGACAGGAAAGATAGCGAAAGAGGGAGAGATTGGTCACAGAGAGGGGAAGGGGGAATAGGGAGACTCCAGAGAAAAAGGATAGAGAAGACAGACAGCGAAATGATCATTTCATTTGTTTCCATCCATCCACACGTCTTCATGTGCAACCATCCTCTTACCTTCATGATTATTCTTGACAGATTGGCATGAATATACACATACATGCATGCACACAGACAGGCACGCGTGTGTGTATATATATATATATATATATATAAGACCATACTACTATGCAGAGTCAGCGCGACATCGTGAATGCATTACTGCACCCATGCTCACTCCCGTTAATGGTTTGGTTCGCGCACAATAGTGCATTGCCGATTCCTTGACTCTTTAGTTAGTATATATATATATATATATATATATATGTGCGATTGAAATCGCGCAAAAAAACGATAATAAAGTTTAAAGAAAGGTGAAAGGATGTTCAATAGCGAGCCTTTTCATAGTAACTTAATACCCCTCTGGTCTGAAATGTATAGGCTATATACACCAAGCCTGAATGGATTTGGTTTTATTCACGTCTGAGCAAATACAGTCGAAGGAACTGAAGAAATTAAGAAGCTGTCGGAGCTTCTTGGATGCGGCGATCGTAGTAGCATCTGGGCTCGAATCACCCTTGTGAACCGGGACTTTTTAGTGGAGAATATTTTATCATAAAAATCTTAAAAAAATCCTGTTCTTGATAAATTCGTGTTTGTAAAAAGAGATGTAAAAGGCAGAAGCTAATAAGCATTTCATATTAATTCCGGACAGAGTAATCCTGAGGTTCTCTCGTGTTCCTCTGATGGAAATATTCGTAACTAGAGCGCAAAGTTGTCATGCATGCTGGTACGCCGGTATCCGGCCCTTAAAAAGGGATGGTCTGCGATAAAGGACAGCCGGGCTCCTGAATCCGCTGAGTAGTTCCAGACCCAGGGAAGGTTGCTCGTAAAACGCTCTATGTCACTCTCTCATACATTAACTTAGTTTCTTAAAAGGCATACAACACTTGCACTGTATCTAGTAGGAACTTAGGAAAAGTAATATTAAAAATGGTATCAATTCCTGACAAGGCACCTACGTAAGTGGGTTATAATATATATATATATATATTTACCGAGCAAGGTGGCTTAGTGGCAAAGTTTTTGCCTTGCATTCGGGAGGACTGGGTTCGAGACCCAGACCGGCCACTCTTAAATTGGTTTGCATGGTTTCCAATTTAGACAAGGTAAATGCCGGAGTGGAATAAACTTAGCCATGACATCAAAAATCCGTAAACGGGCAATTGCCTTACGGGAAAATCAAAAAAAAAAAAAAAATATATATATATATATATATATATATATATATAGCGATATTAGGCGAGCACTGTCGAGTATGCAAACGTATTGTAAATGATTAATAAATCATCACAATATTATATATTTGTTTAATTAACACCCAAACTGGGTAAATGTGTTTATGTTACATCAAAATGTTTCGAGACGCCAACAATCTAGCGTTTTGCTAGTTCTGCTATAGACCTAACCGCCGGGCATACCGCGGCGTGGTATCGATCACATTTGCTCCAGCATTGTTTGCATTGACATTCATCCTGTGGTTCATGAAAACCATCCACGTTGCACAGAACGTGATGAAATCCGTGAGCTGCAAAGGCCGTCGTTAGATGTCGATCCGCTATTCCGCTACCCCGCTATTCAGTGCTCGTCATTGCTGCTGTTCCATAAATACCTATGTCCACCTCACTAATGTTGGTTTCCCAGTTTCGCATATAATTTTCAAAGGCGCACGTTTTCTTCAGATTAAATCGTTTTTGTAGTTCTTCTGTCAGCAGCGGGCCACCCTCCAAGACGTGAACAATTCTATTCCTGCATGTATTCAAAAGCGCAAAAACCCTCTTTAAAAAAAAACCTCACCCCATCAATTAAACGCAATTCGCCTACTCCCAACTTATCCCATATTAGTGGAATGCCGTATCACAATATTATATATATATATATATATATATATATATATATATATATATATATATATATATATATATACAGGTAGTTCAACAAGTTCTTAGAATGAAAACCAAGAATTTTCCAAATCTTGTTTTTAATTTTTTCTTATTCGATATACTCCCCGAGAAGCTCAATACACTTTTCGCACCGAGATTTCAGAGCATTTATACCTCTTGAGTAGAATTCCGCGTCTTTAGACTGAAAATAGGCATTGACAGCAGCCTTCACCTCTTCATTGCTGGAAAAACGCTTTCCACCGAGACTATTCTTCAAATGTCCGAAGAGGAAATAATCAGAGGGGGCCAGGTCTGGAGAATAGGAAGGTTGTTCAATAAGTTCGAACCTCAGTTGGGCCAGTTTTGCCGTTGCTTGCCGCGACTTGTGTGCGGGAGCATTGTCCTGGTGAAACAGGACAACCTTCTTCTGCAAAGCGGGCCGTTTCACGATGAGTTCTTGCTTCAGGCAGTCCAACAGTCTTGCATAATATTCTTCCGTGATCGTTTTACCGCTCTCAAGGTAGTCGACCAGAATTATTCCACGTTGGTCCCAAAAAACCGTAGCCATCACCTTTCCGGCCGATGCCGTTGTCCGCACCCTCTTCGGAGGTCCTTCACCAGGTGCACACCATTGACGAGATGCTTCTTGGGTCTCGGGAGTGTAGTGATGGACCCAGCTTTCATCGACGGTCACGAATCTGCGCCAAAAGTACGACGGATTTTTCGACATCTTGGCCAAATTTCGCTGTGAAGCGGAAACACGCGCGTCTTTTTGACCTTGGTTGAGCAATTGCGGCACCCATTTTGCTCTGAGCTTTTTCGTCTTCAAGTTTTCGTGCAGGATGAAATGCACTCTACCCAAACTGATCCCCAAGGCCTCCGCTATCTCCCTAATGTTCACTCGCTTATCTGCGGCAACGATTTTCCGCACTTTTTCCACGTTTTCCTCATCAGTTGCCGTTTTTGGGCGTCCTAAACGTAGTTCATCCTCGGTGCTCCTGCGACCTCTTTTTAACTCAATTAATCCAGTTGGAAACAGTGGCAAAACATGGCGCAGAGTCACCGTACACCTCGTCTAAATCAGTTTTCACTTGGGTCGCATTCCAACCTTTGAAATAAAAATGCTTGATACCAACTCGAAACTTTTTTTCTCCATTTTTCAAAATCACGCCGATACGTTGCACGGGAAAAGCGATCAAACGAAATCGCAACGGCCAATCACCATAATATTTTGACTGCTAGCATTCGAAAAGTTGCCGTTTCCAATAACGGTGAAAGCGCGCCAAAATTCGAATTCTGAAAAGCTCATTTTAAGAACTTGTTGAACTACCTGTATATATATATATATATATATATATATATATATATATATATATATATTATATATGAAAACGCCTACGACAACAGACGCTGCTACACGGCGGAATAGTCTTACGTGCTTTACAGTGGATATGTAATTTGCCTATGAGAACAGCAATCTCTAAATTGGCGGTCCTAAAATTACAAGTCTATTTCCTTGTTTACTTTTATTACCTTCGAAACTACTTTCGAAGCGTTTGCTGAGTCTTAAAATGGCTCTACGGGAGGGCGCTCGCTTAGCACGCTATATGTAGCAGTGCAAATTATTTGACCTCCTGTCAAAGCGTTTGTCGCTCGTATTCCGGTAACGAAAATTTTACAAATAGGATTCCATAAATCTCACACACGATTCCAAGTTTTTGACTGTTATCTGAACTACCGTCCGAGCAAGAAATAACACGCTAACTAGCATTTACATACATACAGTTTACACCCAAGTTAATATGTATATACGCTGTTTTGCAAATTTAAAATATGTTCTATTTTTTAATGTTATTTTTTATTATAGTTTATTACCGATAGTGCTGGATGGCTAACGCATCATTTAAAACGGCGTTTTGCCTATACAACCACTATAATTGGGCCAGCCATTGCAAATTTGCGCTATCAAGAAGGCGTTTGTTTTATTCAATTCAATTGTTCGTAATTACTTAAATTAAGTATAATATTTACTTCATGGATGGTGGTTGGTCTGATAATCCTGTATCTGTCCTCCGATGAAGTGTGGGCAACCTTTTACAGGTCGCGCTTTCTAAGTTTGGCGACGAGGCATTTCGCTGTTCTGAGCCAAGCCGTGACAGACGCCATAACCGCGACAATCGGATCAATCGCCAATATATGGAACTGATTACCACAGTGCGATAACCAAGTCAACCCAAGAGTCCCAGAGTAAGCAGTAAGTAAAGCACGCCTGCCAATTGGCAGCATCCCGGCCAGGTTCAGTTGTGTCGTTTTTCCAGCTCCCGTTCTGGATACATTGCTCCTTTTGTACGCCTGCACTCGCACACGGATCGTTCTGTGCCTCGGTGCCAATGTCGCCGCAGATACCGTATTTCGACCTGCAAAAACCGATTGGCGCTCTAAGTCGTCACTGCTTCCTGCTCACGCGGAGTGTCGGAACACTCGGCAATTAACACCACCGTCGCGACCGCATTCCGGTCCGCCGAAATCCGCCCTGCACCCAAGGACACTTCGGAATTACGGAAGCCTTTGATTGACGACATTACCCTGCCACTGTTTGGAAGACGCCAGGCCTAGTCTGGGGCAGCATGGTTACCGACTTTCTTATACATTCCATGTTTAGTCGCGTTGCCACTTATTCCGTGAACAAAATGCTCTCCTGGAAAACCTCTAGACTTACTTAATTCTATTAATTTGGCTGAGAATGACTGAAACGAAAGTAAAAAGATTAAACTTTGCACTAAACAGCACGCGTTGTGTCCTACTTTACCTGTAGTACTATTTGTACTGCGTGTGCATGTTGCTGCATCAATGTTCACCATAAATCGTTTGAATTGTGTCCTCTTCTATATAGTAATTCGTAAAGATAGACGATTTCGGGTATTCCATGTCTGTGGTACATAATGGGGCACATAATATGCGGACCTCATTAGACCACCAGTGTAGCCTTTATCAATCAATTACCTGGACCTCTTCTGCAGCATAAGCTATCACACGGAGTACAGATAAAGTCCAAGTTACGCAAAACAAACACACGTCCGAATAGTCCGATTTAGCAATTTGGGCTACAGTTAATACTATAGATCGATGGCAAGTACAATCGTTGTTTTGTTTGTGCCCCTTGGTTAACTTTGCACCCCCTACAGCTTTATGGACAACACTTGGTCTCAAAAGACGTTGTCTTGTTCAATTCGCTATTTCGCGTTAGCTTTAATTAGCAAATCCCTATACATTGGTTATACTTCTACTGCTGTTGCTTTCTGTACGCGTAGCGTATATCCACATTTGGATTTGCTCAGCTTACGCTTGTTTTATTCAGCAAAGCCACACACAATAACAGTAAGCGAGGTTGTCCGCCACTTGTCGCAGAAGGCCAAACATGGAGTGAGTGAGGTGCGGTAGGGGGGGGGGGGCGTTGTTGTAGACATGCCGCAGTAGATGTCGTCGTCATGGTGGCAGTATTAGCGGAAAACGCAATCAAGCCGATTGTTTAATATACTCCCGGCTAGCGTAGCTAAACCTATTGGATCCCCCGCCGCTCTCCGCCTCCCGCATTTTCCTTCTATTTCCTCTCTCTCTCTCTCGTTCGTTTGCTCTCTGCCTGTCTTTCTCGGCGACCCTCTGGTCGTGCGTGGCTGGGGGAAGGGAGGCGGACAGAGAGGGCAAGCAAAGCAATTCGATAAAGAACAACTACTAATAATCCTGGTCAACCTACCTAAGACCCATTGACAGGGTTTCACGGCCAAACAGGCCGGCTGCGGGTGGGCGTAAGGGGCGTGCGTTGGGGCGTTACAAGGAGGCGTCCCGGCGATTTATAGAGGCAGCAGTAGCAGGAATAGCACTGGTTGTGATGGTAGTAGTGGTTGTCCTTGTTGTCGTTGCTATCGGCAGCACCATGCCGTTCGTTCGATGTGTTTGTATGGCGTGTCCTACGTTGTTGTCGTCATTTCTACATATATATATATATATATATATATATATATACATCGCGTACAAAGAAAACACACAGAAAACACATCTATGTTTCCTTCGGTTTATCGAATAGCCACTGCGACAATTGTTTCTGCCGATGCCGACGCCACCGCCGGCGCGATTGCCGCTGTGACAATATTAGAAGAGATGGCCCGCGACCAACGCTTGAGGTACGTTGCTCGGATGCGCACCAGTTACCAATTGCTGCCAATTGAGGGATTGCGAGCCAACCTAGCTAGATGGTCTTCCTGGGCCCCTAGCCTCTCTGCTGCACCTCACCGCTGCACCTCACCCCCCGCCCAACAAGACCTCGGCACTTTGGTGGTTTGCGACGGCGATGCTGGCGGTGAAGGTAAAGCATCGAAACGTTTTCGTCAGTCCAATATTAGTAATATTAGTAGTAGTAGTAGAAGCAAGTTCCAACAACTTGGCGCTAGAAATTGCCGCCGCATTGTGGCTTGCCAATCGCTTCGAGTCGGTGGGCATTTGTTACTCAATATATGTATGTCAGGTGCCTGCGTTTATCGATGTGTGTGTCTTAATGGCCATCTGCCTTCGTTCGTTCAGATCCCCTCGGCACCGACCTGGGGACGAGATCGATGCTGTTTTCGCTGGCTTCGGGTTGCTGACGAAACACACGAACGAAGAACAAATCACGGGCTTCGGTCTCGATCTATTGCGGTCGGCAAAACGTAATAGGGATCAATGCAATGAATGTGGCGCCGCTGGAAATGACAAGATGACTGGGACGACGACTTGCTTAAATAGAGCAGAAACCTCTTGTTCGTGATTTTGTCTACGTAATCAGTTTTTGTTTTGCTTTTGGTGTTCTTGAATGAATTGCAGTCTACCTTGCACGCATGTTTCATCCTATAACATATCATAAGGGTTTCTAGCATCGCCCAGCATTATTTCAGTGTCATTCTCCCACACACAACGGTGCGGCAATGGCGAATACGAGTATGCCGGTGGCACAACAGCCGTAAAAATGGCCGCAAAGCGTACGTCTAGCTTGTACAACTCCCAGCAAGGACAAAGTGCACTAGAGTTTTTCGAATGGTCTTGACATCCAAAACACCAAAAGATAAGGAAATGTGACCCATGCAAAAGCTGCGACTGACGAAAACATAAACATAAAATATGCATCACTTAAGGAGGCTTTGGGTTTGGATGCCGTGTTCCTCCATAAGAGCCCTCACAACCACCTCGGACTCACCAAACAATCTGCGGTAACTCTTGATTTATCACATAACGAAAAAGAGGTGCGGGTTTTTCTGGCTCAAGAACTTTTGATAAAATTCGGCTAGGGCCACTGCCACCCACAAAATGAGGCGTCAGCGGTCGGCTGGCAAGGCGATGGTCGCTATTTTTTTCTCCAGAAGTGGAATTAATCTCGAACTAAAAAAATGTCATACACTTACAAGCGATTGGTATATTACAGAGAATATTTTACGCTCTCCAGAAAGAGTCCTAAATCATCTCTTAGGCGATAGTTTTTCCACTACGAAAACTCGCCAGCTCACAAAGCTGTAAACCCTGAGTGTTTTAGCGGTCCAGGTGGACTAAGTGTGATTCGATGTATGGATCCACTGCCTTGAGAGATTTATGGAGATGGGTAGAAATTCCGCCAACATTCTAAACATGCTTATATTTTCACGAAAAAAAAACACAACTTTTTATTATACAAGTCGCTAAAATTTAGATAGATGTTCACGTATCCTCACAGTAGACTGGTTTTAACCTAAATTTCGTTATCTGGTGATTAGTTTCACAATGACCGCGTCATTATGTTTACTTTACTGCGCACTTGCACTTCATCAGTTCTTTTCAATATTTATAACCACTCCTATTATTTGCCTTATCGGTTCAGATCTCTACAACTACGTTATTACGTGACAAAGCTGCTCGTAATTTTGTTTTGTGCATAAACGGTTTCACAGGTAGGTGGTTCTCTGATTGTTATACTATGTCGTATTTTGCTTTATTATGATTGCGGTCGCAAATTACCAAACGCAATCACTGTGAAGCAGGGAATAGAACACTTCAGCAGGCCACTCTTTTCATTTTCCTGAATTAGTTTTTGCAAACCATTTCCTATTTTCAAGATTAATCTAAGTTGAAGAGTTCTGTTTTTAACCCGGTTCTGGACATTCAAAGCAAAACGTACGTTCGAGCACTCCCACTAAACTGCCCTTTAAATTCTACGGCCGGACAAACAAGTCGTGAGTAAACAACTGACGCATATTGAAGACTATAGAATACAATTATACCTATCTTTTCTTTTTTTTTATAACAATGTTTTATCATGCCTTTTGTAACCGTACGTGCTACGTATGCATCTAACCTGAAACCTCATTACTGGGAATGACGATATATGAAGTCGTTCCTCTGCGTGACCGCATGGAATCTCAACGAAATGCGCTATCGAATCCGTCACCAAACGTGCCCACACGGGTTGCCTTCTAAGCAATATAAAATAATGTTTCCAATATCCGCCATAGGAATGCCGCGGCAGACAGTTGAATCCTTCTATGTAGCTAGACTACCACTATTACTACGAGTTGGTACTATGATGTGATCGTATGCGAGAGATATGGCCCGCTCGAGCGGCTCGTCTCTGGTATTGTCCATCAACGAGAACCTCCCGCGCGCGTGCCGTCTCTACGAGTGACGGATGTCAAAATAGAATCTAGAATAGCACATTCAGAAGATAACGTCGGTTAGACACTGCACGTTCGCCGGATCAAAACGGGGAGTGTAAACTAGAGAGCCAGAGAGAGAGAGAGAGAGAGAGAGGGAAAGAGTTTTTGCTCCCGAAGTGCAACTTTAAAGGCGTGAAAATTGATTCACTTCAAAAGCTCACCGATGGCTGAAGGGCGCAGCAAAACGCTCGTCTTCTGCGGCTATTTTGCTCCGCTGTCAAGGACTGATCGTTCGAAAAATAGATGGAACCAATCGTGGAACGCACACACACTTATATATATATATATATATATATACATATACACACACACTTATATATATATATATATATATATATATATATATATATATATATATATATATATATATATATATACATATATATACATAAGCGTGACGTGATCGAGATAAAGCGATTAAAAGATTAACGCAACATCTGAGGACCAGCAGTGAAAGCAGCATCGAAGACTTCGGGGGTGTTCGCGTCTCGACGTGTGGATTCGACGATGAGTTGAGCTGTCCGCTTTCTAGCCGGCAGTATTACTGCCACTACTACTACTACGACTACTACTACAACCGCTGTTACTGGTGCGAGCGCCACTGAGGCCTCGAGCGTCCATCGGTGGGTGTCAATATGGAAAAGCGCGTTCGGGTCGCTGGTTTGGGGAAGGGAGATGTGTTGGGTTGAGGTGAGGTGAGGTGAGATGAGGTGAACTCCGAGCAGAGGTGTGGCCCGAACGCTTTGGCTCATTGATATGCAAGACAGGATGAGGACGGACAAGTAGCATGAGAGGGCGGCTGTACGGGACTTTGCCTTGGCGTACAGGACTTTGCCTTGGCGACTGGGTCTGGGGAGACGCCAACCGAATCGAAGGAGGGGCGAGGCAGGGCACGCGAGCAGTTAAAAAATAGAAGGTTGTGATTGATTCTCTTAAATATGGCTGAGAGTCATTCCCGGCGGCCCTCGGCTGCGCGCAAGCGGGCGTGAGCTGAAATCGGGAACACGTTACAACAGACCTGACCGTGCCATACTGCCTATGCGAACGTAATTGAGTTTAGCCTCCTGACCATCCGGTTACCGCTCAACGTCTCTCTCGCTACGTATGTATGTGTGTATATATATATAAATAAATATATATGTGTAAGCCCAACATGTTTTTGCCCACATGAGCCCAGTCGTTTGTGGAACGACTTTGCCAATGTGATAAGAAGGTCATACCTAGAAATCACAACTGCTAGAGCATAGTAATGGCCAATAATGAGCACCATATATGTTCCTTGCGCGCCAAAATAGAAGCTCTTTTACGATGAGTATACAGTCACACCTGCTGCGTATATGTGACAAAGAAGACGTTGTTCGAATTTGCAGCAATATTTTAATGTAATTTCAAAAACAGTTGTATTCGGTGGTAATAGACGTTCAATGCGACTCAACAATAAGTTACGACTGTCATTAGATAACCCTAAGTGCTATTTTCGGCCGAAACTAGGCAGTTTTTCGAGTATCGTTTGTTGAAGAGTAGTCAGTCATGCGGGCACCATGGTAGAGTGGCGTGTCTAGTAGGATCTATGGGAGCTACTCCATGGCGTTCATGATGCCGCCTCTTGTAATGGCAAACGTTGCTTCGCTCTCGGGCAACTCGGGCGAATCGTAGATCTTTGCAATGCGCGTGTCGGCGCGACCTTTGCGAAGCTGCACGCGGGTCGTAGACGCGTGCGCCAGAACATGGCCGCCAATCGGTTTCTTCGGATCCGCCTGAAAACTCATGGTGGCTCCGGGATCAGCGGTCATCTGATTGGTGATGAGAACCGCCACATTGTACTCTTCCGAGATCTTCTGAAGTCGCGACATCATCTGGCCCAGCTTTTGCTGCCGATCGGCGAGCTCGCCCCGACCGCAGAAATCGACCCTGTTATAGAACAAGGATGCACAACAATTAGGAACAAGTTTCGATCATCGAATGAGGCTTGAATGCTAATGCCGCATCGTCACAACTGTACGACAGTGAAGAAAACCGCCAGGCGTGCGAACTAAGAAGCATCCCTTAGATGAGGACAACGTCTTGAATAGGGTAATATCCAGCCCGCATGAACTCGCAACGGTCGTTATGCAGACCATCTAGGGACGCGCGGTCGATATAATTTTGCACAAGGAATATTCCTTAAGCAATGAATAATGTGGATTCGTTCTGATTTTACCATGTTTGCATAGCACACTTGGCGCGGGTATGGTGGCTTTCGGTTGTCACAAATAATATAATATAATTCAAATAAAATAAACATAGATTCCGCGGTGAGAGGCTTTATAGGCACAGCACACTAAATCACGCGCATTCAAAAAGTAAACACGCCAGTATACCTGTCTAATATATAAGCACGAAATGGGCCAATGGTCAAGTCTAATTTGGCTAGGTATTTGCAGCTTCCCGGGCCAATGCTCAATGATCACTGTTCGCTAGAGATGTTCACGATCGTTTTTTTTCAATATTCCATAGTTTTATATATCTAGTCTTGCTCATTTGTTGAGTGTAAACAGACTGGTGAATCCAGCAACGTCATGTGTTGAAATTCAATGGTACGCAGTGTTCAGTTTGCTCGAAATATGCCAGTACCTAAACAAGGCCATAACAGAGTCGACCACGAGAAGTTTGAAGATGCCACGCTCCTCGTGGAACTTGGCGGCAGCCAGGTCGAGTAGCTCCATCTGGTGGTCGGAGGTGAATGCTCGGGCGTAGAGGACATTGTCGAGCATCGCTTCCTCATCGAGCTCGAATCGAGCGGCGATCTCGCACAGGCGTTCAGGTCGAAACGTATTCTCGGTGTCGATGAACAATGCTTTGCCACCGGGGTAGGACTCGCTGGCCACCGGCAGCTGGCACGTGACGCAGCAAGTATGCGAGATCTGCGTCTTGCCGCAACGGAACTCACCGAACACCTCGGTGATAGCCATGCTCTGCAGGCCGCCGCCGAGAATGCGGTCGAGGTCCGAGGAGCCGGTCGTCACGTGAAATACGCATCGTCGCTGCTCACTGTACGATCGCGCCGTAATGAAGCCACCGTAGCCCAGAACGGCGTACAGTTTAGCTGCCGCTTCCTTGATCTTGTCGACTTTGGCCTCGGATAAGCCCTTAATGTGTGTCAGCTTCTTTCGTGTACACATCTGGATGCCCTTCACCGTACAGATGCCGGCTGTCTTTAGCTTGCTGATGTCCGACACGTTGATGCCGTGCTGTTGCAGTAGTTCCACGTCCTGACGTTGACGCCCGGCCGAAAAGTACATAGATGAAAACACATATTCGCCAGATTAAGATTAGCACACAAATCCAAAGGTGTATAGAGTTGAATCTAATATATATATATATATATATATGTCAGTTACAACTGTCCACTCACGTAAATTGCTGCAGCTGCAAACGAGCTGGTGTTCAATTCTATGCATTACGTGATATCAATCAATCTCAATTTCACTATGATATTTTTAACGTGGGTTATTACAGGAACTGCAAAATAAAATGTTTTGGTTCTCATTAAAACATATTTATAATACATACATTTAAAAAATTGTAGATATTGCTGTCAGTCAGAAAATAATAGTTGTGTCAGTCAAAATGTATCACACGTCACAAACACCACACAAATAGCACGTTGGCGGTAACCATGACAAAATGTGTTGCTAGGTAGCCATGTTTGGATCCGTTATATAATACAAAGCGGAGAGTGATACGGCGAATGTTTGTGGTATTTTGTCCCATATATTTGCCAAGCGAGGAGCAAATGCTTGCTAACTAGATTTGTTAATAGCTAACGGCCCTGCAAACGTTGTGGCAGAGACTCCGCTTAGAAGAATTGCTTTCCATTTTGAGTGGGGTTAGGTTTACCACATGTTTTATTGATAAAATGCCAGATGTTTTATGTCGTTACGCAGCTCCGAATCTTCCTCTAATTAAGTATTATGCGGCACGTGAGTCATGTTGATACCGCCTAAGGCACTCTAGGTATGAAAGATTACTCTCGGAAAGCATTGTGAGCTTCCGATATATTTTATTGGCGCGCCAGCGGAGCCGCCGCAACATGACAGAAAATAAAAAAATTCTATTTGGTGCGCTCTCCCTGTGAGTTTTAGTGCGCAACTGAAAAGATGATTCAATAGAGGTTAAGAATAATATCTCGTGCATAAAAACTCAGCCAGGATGCTTTGCTCACGCGGTTTAGAAAAAGTAAATGCGAGCCAAGTCGCACGCCCGAAATGGCACGGAAGATTCAACCAGAGGCCGAGTCGACAACTTTCAGCAATTGGAAGTTTCTTTTTTTTTTTGGAAGCAATTGGAGCTTTTGCATGAGCCGGCATTCCATCAGGGCTTTTCGATTTCACATGCCCGGAGTGGTCATGCTGCGAAGAACGAAGATTGTAGCCTTTTGCAATTTACGCGACTAAATCATCTGCGTAAAGCACATGTGGGCTTTTATTTCTAGGAGGCACCTTCTAAAACCAGACGCGTGCAATGTAAATAAAATGAGCTAACTGTATTACCCACTTGACTAGCACTAAGTGAAGCTCCTACCTGTATGACGAAATCGTCGTCATCTTCGATGTCAGCCGTAACCATTTGTGGACTACCACCACCACCACCCGGCACCACCTGCGGCTGCTGCTGCTGCTGCTGAGGCATGACGGAGCTTGTGTGCAGGTGTCTAGCGGGGCTAACCGAGGATGATTTTTGACTGGATGTCTGGCCAGTTCTGCCGGCGACAGACGCTGTGCCGCTGCCGCCGCCGCTGCTGCTACTGCTGCGGACGTTCGACGACGAGGCCTTCTTGTTGCGTCGTGTTGGGGGTAGTCGCTTGAGACGCCGAACTCGACGAGGCTGCTGGCGGCGTGCCGGCCACCTGCCACAGCACCTGCGAGACGCCCGGCGAACTACCGCTTGGTTGAGAGCAGGCTTTTGGCGCGGCTATGCCATTTTCGTCTTTCACTGTGCTCACTTGTTCGGCCATGCCAAGCCTGGTGGATTTTGCAAACTATGATTACACATATGCTTAGTCGCTCTATATTTGTACAATGCTTTGATTCTCTGCGCGATAAAGATGCAAGGACGCATCAAAGTCTCAGCAGATTCAGCAGAAAATAAGAAAAATATGGTAAGTAAATGTATATATATATAAATATATAGGAAGGCACCATTACAGAGGCAATCTACAACAAAGCCAATTAGCAGGGCCTTATACGCAATGAACTATTTGCGTATCCACCAGGACACTCGAATACACAAAAACTTTTGTAAACTCACGATGATTGGGTAATTATGACGTACGATGTCAAGCCAAACATTATGTTTTTTTACTATGTTTTTTAACTTAAATCCAAGACGTCACGCATAACTTGCTTGCTTTGATAGCAAAAAAATTGCCGCGCATTTTTTTAAATGAATCGCCAGCTCTTTGGATGACCGTTTTGCATACGTCTTATACGCAGGTGATCTGATATCCAGTGGCGTTGGTGCTGGGTGTGGATCGCCAGAAAGAGCAAACTGGCTTCTGAGAAGTTTTGTTATAGCGAACGCAAAATTGCAAAATACTTTTCATTTATTTGGGTTATTTAGTTGCACATAGTTTATTGACGCTGGCTCGATTCGGCTACGGCAAAAAGGGAAGTCCCTTGCTCGTGTGCAATGAACCAATTATTGATGCAGCGTTTCCGCGTTGGATTTCAACCGATATTCCTTTGTAGCAAGAACTGCCATGCTTTTCTATCGCCGGTTGACGCAGCGACTCTGGATCCCAGATCCGTCAGAAAGCTCCTTGTGATTTTCCCGCTAAATGTATGTAAAATTCCAAAAACAATCTGGATCCCGAATCTTTTGTATGCACCTGCTGTATGAAATACCGAACTAATCAATGCACGAAATCTGCTTTCAAAGATGTATCGCAAACTTATCCGATGAGTCGCTTATAAATATAAGCAAGATTGTTTTCTGTGATATTGAATGTGAAAGTATTTTTAAGCTCCTCAAGATGTTTGCTAGTCATTAAGAATATGATAGCTTGAACAGTATGTTTCAAAGTGTTACCACTGGAACAAGAAGTGATCCATATATAGAAGCCAAACGCACCTTAGTGCAATATATGAGTGCATGGCGGGTATGTCGCCAGTAATGCGGTCACTCATTTGGAATACTATATTTATTATATTTAAAACTTTTATAATAAGCAAAGCCCAATTTTGTTATACAAATTGTAATTGAGGTTTTTTATTTTGAGATTTTAAGAGTTTTTTTGCAGTGGTAATTATGAATAAGGCTGGTAATAATATCTAACAAAAGAGATATGATCTTCAACGTGTCGATTTGTCGACAATCACATACGTTTTTGCGAGTCTCAAGGAAACCTCTGGATATCTTCTGAAATGTTTTACTGCATTCACCTTGCAGGCGCAATCTGGCATCCTTAGATTGTTATTTTCAGTATTATCTTTGTGAATAAAACTTTTAATTCTGGTAATGTCCGAAGTTAAATACAGCTATATATATATATATATATATATATATATATATATATATATATATATATATATATATATATATATAGGGAGAGAGAGGGAGAGAGAGCTGTATATGCGATCTATTACCAAAGCATTCCGTATGTAAATCATGTAATAAATAGTAGAAATTTCTTAAGAATTGAGCATATGAAGATTTCGTTTCAACAATATCCTGCAATTAATCGGATTTTTTTTACCTTACTTTGATCGCCTAGATTTACATAGTATTTTAGCGGCTATAGTTTTGAGACGAGCGACAAACATGACAATCTAATGACGCCTGCAAATCATGTCACTTCGCCAAAACATATCAGGAGAAATTTATATATATATATATATATATATATATATATATATATATATATATATATATATATATATATATATGTTTTTTTTTTTTTTTTACTTAAATACATAATTCACGATGCTGAAAACATTTACTTTATTCGGTAATTGCAAGAGTGACGGAAGATATTTAACGGATCTATTTTGCCGCCCGAGAGGCACTGATTTTCAATGAGATTCTCTGCAGTCCAAATTAAACCACTATCGACGGCTTGTTGTATGTTTTTATGGGCATGGTGGGATCCGATACGGCAGTATATGACATCGTTATCAGTGCTGGGTATTTGCTGCTGGGTTGTTATATGTCGGACCGTTGCTGTATATTGAGATGCGCACAGCGAGCACAATGAGATCGTAATATGACCGTTTCCAAGATGGTGAACGCCGATGATTGAGATAGGGGGCATTGGAGAAATTTGCAGAGCACCTGTAAACTGGGCATCAAGTACATCTTCGGTGTTTGTTGGAGTCAATACGCTGCTTTGTATTGATTTAAACGAATATGCAATGGAAGCATGCGTCGTCACCTCTCTCTAAAAAATGCAAAGCCGTGCCCTCGGCATAAAAAGTGATGCTTACTATCTTTTTCGATGTTTAAAATTGGATACTCATCGAATTCCTTTTGCACGGAAAAACCATTATCAGGGCGTGTACTGTGAGACACATCGTAGCCTACGAAATGCCATTAAGAGCAAACGCAGTGATGTATGGTTCTGGACACACAGCCGCAGGAACGCCTTTGCTTATTACAATTAAATAAAGATTTCAATTATGCCCACAGTAGATGTTCCCGCCAACACTTAATATATATATAGTTTTGAAATACCTAACTTACTTGCTTCTTTAGCATGGCCAATAACTCTGGTCCCCGCGTTATCGACTACGGTGCTCTGTAGGGAACAATCTTTAAAATATTAGAATTTGCTAGGAAAGTATTAGAAGAACTTACGGTGAAAAATTGACCTACAGTTACCCGCAAGCAGCCGCTTATTACATCGCACTGCATTAAAACCCACAGCTTTACGGATGCTGACTTAGAGAACTTCAAATTGAAATGCTTCTACAATGTATATGCGCGTCTACATCAAAATGGCAGGTGAAACAAGTTATGGACAATGTTCGGTCGGGTGTAAGATTTACACATCGCTCTTGTTCGTAGTTTTCAGTGAAAACAGTGTTTGCCAACAACTTGCTTAATGAAGCGGACATATCGAAATATTCGAGCTTTTTTCAGTGCACCTCGAAAAATATACCGCGTGACAAGTTTACTACAGCAGTACCAATAGGAAAAACAACTCCCGAAAGCACAGCACCACTGAATCTCCGCATATAGTTCACACCAAAAGCAAGTAGGTTATGAACGACATCAACGTTTCGGATGCCGATAAAAAAGATTTATTTTAAACGGAATCGTCACAACTGGTCGTCTGATTTCGGTCGATCTTCTTCACTTGGTACGCTTAACAAAGAATCGCCCAAACGCAAAGTTTCACGCAGCGAACACATAGAACATTTTACCATACAAGGTGCCGGTAATACAAAACAGTTTAATGCTACTGTCCTTGTCTAATTAATGAGGCGGAACTTTCCAAACTCAACAAAGCCGTTCAGAAGAATCAAGTGATACTCACTATAAAAATAAATTGCGTAATTCCAGCATCAACTGCACTTTTTCATCAGCGCACACGCAGGTATTAAAGTCGAAGAAGTCGGTATCTCCAAACAAGATTCCGTGAAGTGCTCTGCTCAGTTACGAATTAGACGGCAGCCATCATCAATAAAGTATATGTAATTATAAATATTACGAATCATTGCATGTATGTATATATATATATATATATATATATATATATAAATATATTGTAACATTATTTTTCCAATCGCTAACTTACAGTACATTTCTCGCCAAGTTGGCACTGCTTTTCAGATAACCTGTTTAGGATCTTGTACTTCCACGACGACGACGACGAGACTCGTACCTGCTTAACTGCGGCGGGATGATTAATTCTGTCGTCTAGCGGCAAGCCACCGTCTCGCCGTGCATTTCCTTTTCTAGCTGTCAATCATTCTAGCACACACACACACACACATATATATATATATATATCTAAGATTCAAAATCAAATTAGAACGGACTTTAATCTAGCAATGCCTTCTAACTATCAACTCGCGTGTCACTTCGCAGCCACTGCAGCCACGCTTCGGATTCTGATCGGATTCTACACCGGCTCGTCTCAGGGTGTATCCGCTATCTGTGCGACTTGTGGCCGTGATGATTCGAATTATCGCTCGACTCATTCATGCAATAGCGTTAGTCATTGTCGGTTCATCGTTGTTTCTTTCTCAGTCTCTTCAGATTCGTCATTAGATCTTAGCCAAAGTGTCATTCGAGATTGTGTCAAAGTGCCTATTTACTAGACGACGCTACAGAAATCTCCGTTTTCTGGCGCCGACCTACCGACGACGATTGCTGTCGGCGGCTTTGCTTGTTACCTTGAATTTCACCATACATGCACTTAAAGACACACACACATTTATATTTATATATATATATATATATATAAATGTGTAGTCCCTTCGATCACTAGCCTTTTTGCAGTTGAACCATATTTGTTCTATTTTAATATAGTCTTTATTATAATATATAATATGCCATTATGGTGGAACCTTATCTGTGACTTTATCTCGGTTGTTTTAGTAAGTTAATAAATGGCTTAAACTGTGGTCTAGGAATATTTGTATGTGGTGCTCGATGAATAGATGTTTTGCCGTAAAACTTTAGTAATGGCGGAGAACAAAATCTACTATATTGATCGAAGAACCGCTGTAGGCAGCTGATACAAACTCTGCATTACATTTCATTTTATATTCCAGACGGGCTCCAAGGCACGCCCAGCTAGGAGCCAATCATGATGCTCTGAGAATCTTAGTGGAGCCTAAACTTGTACGACAGCAGTGTCTAGTGTTTGGTGTACTAACAAGATCTCATTTAAAAGAGCAATACATGCCTATGTCGTAATATAAAGAAAGAACTAGCTCAATTCGAATCTTTGAACGTACATAGAAGATATTGGGAAATTTCGAAACTAGATCTCTCGGTCGGTTCCTTTAGTGACGTTAAACGAAAAAAACGCATCTCCTCAGAGACGTGAAACAGCTAGCCTTGTTGACAAACATGGTTGAATGACCGAATTTGCGCTCCATTAAGTGTTAAAGCATCTCGTTATCACTACAGGCACCCTTGTTAAACTATTTCTAGATTGAAAATTGCGTAAACGCCGTGTGTAACATATAATATACGACGCTCGGAGAAGCTGTGCAAGTTTCACAGACGACAGCACTGTCGAGCAGTTAAAAGATAAATTATTAGAGCAGTTTTCTAAGAAAATAGGTTGTTATTGGGCCGCGCATGAGACGTTCGTAAAAAAATTCAAATCGTTCTACGGCATCTTATACTGTACGACACTTTTATTAAAGGTGAGTTCGTGGCTAAGAAAATCAACTTTAAGCAACCGAGCTATTTTTTAACACTTTTAACTTATTTTTAACAAATATCTGGATCTGGCTGGGCATATATATATATATATAAAATATTGTGATGATTTATTAATCATTTACAATACGTTTGTACACTCGACAGTGCTCGCTTTAAAAAAAAACAAATATATATATATATAAACCTCCCCATTGGGTACTCTGTTCCAAATTTTATTTTCCCTAGAGACCAAGTCGTCAATTCGCAACGTAAACATATATGTATACTTAGGAAATTATTTCCATTGTACTTTCACATATCCTAGCACTTGTGATTATTAATTCAGACATTAGGTTTGGTTTATGCGTGTATAACTTAAGGTATATATATACCTTTGCGGCGGGGGAGGTATATATATATACCCCCCCCATCCCCCCCCCCCCCGGTGTGTAGGTCCCATGCAATCTACTTCGTGTCATAACTACCATCAGCTCACAATGTTTGCTCAACGCCAGAACAGTGTAACAGGGAAACACACTAAATCGACTAAATGCGAGCCCAGCCCAACTCGCTCTAGGTAAAAAAACAAGAAACGCACACTAAAATGTGCACCCGGAGTTGGCTCGGCAGCTGATGACGGGTGTAAACTGCTCCCTAAAGAACCCTCCACCCTGTTCGGCTTCGAACGGGTCGGGGTCGTCGAGCGAGTGAGCGAGCGCGCGAAGTGGCGGCGACGCCGGGCGTCGACTCTAACCGCGTTGTGACTACCTTTGCCCAAGACGCCAAACACTCACGTCGCCCCGTAGACGGCACAGCATAGCACTACACCCTCGTGCAAGTAAGTAGATGCACTAGTTATTGTCGTCGTAGTAACAGTAGTTGTTATCTTGGTTACTGAGTCAGTGCCCTTCGTTCGCCCCCTTTTTCCCCTTTTCCTGGTGTTGCGGATCGTCCTCTTTCGTAGCTCGTTTCCCCTGGCTGTTTAGGATCGGGCTAGCCTGGTTGGTGAGCTTTGCATCAATGCGTTCAACGACCGACGCGTTAGAGTAACGCCGACCGAAAGGCTGCGTAATCGGTAAGTCTAAAAGGGTACGTCTACATATTGGATCGAGATGTCGACCACAGTGTTATCAACTGTTATCACAGACCACACAAAAAGAACAGCAAACGGCATCAACAGCAACAACGACGACGTCGAAAACTACCTGCAAGAACAAATATGGTAACAACACTAGCATCCAGCCGATAACGACAGCTCGAATCACAGAAGCTGCAGCAACCACGGCAACAACAACAACAACAACTACCACTGCTACTACTACGACTACTTTTCAGCACCTGCCATAAAGACGTTAGCTGCATAATGGATGTACGTACATACACCTATGTATGCTTGCATGAAGGCAGACAGGCATACATACGCCTCCTATCGTTTACTCTGCCGTGGCGGCGGCTGCGGCAACCAGGCGTCGGCCAGACGCGTCCCTTAGCCGAAGTTGGTGAGTGCAACGCTGGCCTCAGTGCCGCCGCCGCAGTCGCCGCTGCGGGCGCCGATGGCTGTCCTGGGAGCTGTTGGCCTAGCTCCTCCGTCTAGTAGGCGCTCTCACACGCCCGCCGCTCGTAGCGAAAGTTAGACGGAAACACCTCAACAAATCTCCTCCCGCCACCGTCGTCGTCCTTCTACGCCAGTTTTGATGTCATTCACCCGTTCAGCACCCACCTCGACTCCAGTAACATCCTCCCCTTTACAGCAGCCGTCACAACAGCCTTTTCTTGGGATAAAAATAATCACGCCTCTGTTACAGCGAACCACATAACGAGAGCTTGCTAGGCTCGAGCGCGCTAACTATTGTCTATTCTATATCTATTATTGCATAAGTGTTGATTATTATTGTTATATTATTATTATTATTATTATTAATGTCGCAATCCGGCGCGACACGAGCTAGAAACTTTTTAGAGAACGTCTTAGGTGTTATTTTGTTTGGCGCCGTTTAGTTTAAACCTTGTTGTTTTTAATATTTGTCATGTGTCTGCCGAGGATAAGGCTGGGTTTGCCACGAGCCTACGCTCAGAAGGGGTAGCATATTCAACTACTTGAATTAGTGCCGTCGGCTGTTACTTTTACCCAGAAGCTAAAATTCTATGCTTTTGTATAAACTGAAATTCCCGCACAAGAATGTGGGCAAAAGGCGTTTTTTCTAAGAGTATTTTTGGTCACACCCAAACGGCACAGCCCCGTCTTGTTCATCGCCGTGAATGACCTCTGATGGTATCTGAACAAGGATTCGTAGGGAGAAGTTTGTAGTGGTTATAGTGACTGATCTAGCTAATGCATATTATTGAAGATTACAGCTTAAGCGAACACCAGACTGCCCAACACGCTCCGTCGTCCACGGTGCTTCTGCTATTTGTAGCCTCGTGTAGTGATGATCTTGATGGACTCTAGTTCAACGGTCCCGTTTTGTACTCGAACTGTTCCATACAGCTTATCTTGGCTTGTTGCACGCAAGTGGCAAAGATGTACGCTTATAAGAGTTCCATGACAGATATGACCTTTGACCAAACGTCACGAGTCAATGATGTCGTCCGGGTTCTGCCCATAAGTTGAGTGCGGCCCTCACAAGTCTGCTAAATTCGTGTTTCTCCACACCCCTTAAAGCTCAGAATTGCGTGGCATTTCGTCAACATATTTGTGCGACATTTTGTTCATGTACGTTGTTCGTCGGTGATATTGTTGTTGTTATTGTGCAATTTCTAGGTCAATGTATGTTACTGCTCAAATGCAAGTAGTTTTAAATATTTCTGCTAAACCTCCAAAACGTGCATGTTACACAAGTCATTTGTGCACACTGTTGAACCGGCACAGCTGGAGACGCGATCCACGAACATACCACAACTACACACCGTCTAGGCATCTCAGACTGCTTCAAAGCCAGATTATTAAAGCAATACTTACCATTTATGCCCAGGGCTATTTTGTTTATGTAACTCCTACTTAATTAAACAAGTTGAACAATGTTTAATGAACGAACGGAAAGCTACTCAACCAAAGGTGCGGCAAGGGCACCAAGGCCCATGCTCGCCATTTTTTTCCATTTCTCCACAATGACGAGAAAATCATACGAGCGGTTACGACTAAAGTTAAGGGTAAGGTATAACATTCGGCTCATGTATCGTGAACCAACTACAACGTATACATGTGCCTGTTAGGGTCTTAGCAGGTTCAAGCGTGTCTTGTCAGTCGCCATATGAGTGGTGATTAGGAAGAACATAATAAATACGACACATTTACCTAAAGACGGGCTGAAGACATATTCTTCAAAAGAAAGAAAAAGTACCACACTAGCTATATTTTTACACAGGATTAGTTGCAAAACGGGTTTATGAAACTGAACTAGCTGTAAAGATTAAGGCGCAGTTCACAATGGGCAGCCCGCATGCACCTGGTATGCGTTCACAGCGGACATCCACATCTGCTTCAAGATCCAGTTGACCCAACTTTTTCTTTAGTCGAGAAAGGCCAAGCTTTCAAAGTTTTATGTGCACTTGAGATATAATGTGAATTATCTGCCGTAAAACAGAAGCATCTATCTTAGCTTGAATGGGGTAGATGCCTTGTGCCTGCAGTATGCAAAATGTTGCCACTTTTTGTTGCACTTCCGTCAAATGTATGAAACAGTAGGTCAATCGTACAACTGTCACTATGGCATAAACTCGTGAACATTTCAAAGTTCGTGCTTTCTAAAACTAAACACGACACAGCACCCTGCTAAATGGACTCCGTCGGGAATACCATTAGACCATCAACTGGTTCTTTAAACATTTAGTAGTCCCCGTTAGCGGTTTCTTTATGCTTGCTGCTTCTAACTCATATGTGCATCATTATTAAGCTATTTCTTATGTAGCTATCGTATCGGCAGGAACTCCTCAGTTCGCATGGCTCGTATAGACATCGCGGTCACTCGCTACTCGCCTAGAATCTACTCCGTTGTACACATGACTGTACAGTACGATGTACTTTCCATTTAAATAAGAAGAATAAAAACCTACGTTTGAAAGATAATTAGAAAGCAGCAATAGTAATATGTGATAATGATATTCATAGTAAAGTTGTGTAACGTGTCTACTATAACATAACACAAAATCACCTTTTATTACATAAAGGGCATGTAGTACAAGTATTATGGTCATATGTGTATTGTGCTTAGTACACGTACTTATGAAAGAAAACGTAGCTAATCGCTAAATCGGCGTCGATAAACATCCCCTTGAGGCGCACCGGATAATCCAGGGTATGGACGACTAAGTTGTCGCCATCTTTACTGAAAGTTACAGTTACTCAAAATGCCTTCTCCCATTGCACTGTACATATGTGATACCTAAATTTCGCCAGAATGTGGTAGCTAATCTAGGATAAGTATATACTACTATGAATACTACTATGCATAACTCAGCAGTAGGCATTGCCCTAAAGGTATCTAGCGTCGTCAGCGTCATTCCATCCGGTCAAAGGAGTCGCCTCGTGCAGGCCCGCAGGTTCGAGGTAACCAGGACAACATATTAACCAGAAGATTTAAGAATACGGATCACGATATTGTACAAGATGTCGTAGAAGCCATAATCAATCTAAAAATGAGACAACTCCCCACAGCTGCACCCGTGTTTCTTAACTAGTGGGGTCCCAATGCGGAGACTGATACATGTCCTAATGACGAAGTCCTACTACAATATTCCTTTGGGCTGACTTGGCAGGACATGGAGCTATGCACTGACATCGCTGGGCAAAACTGCTCTAGGACGTATCTTGTCCAACTTGTTTTCTGCTGAATCAATGAGATTGCTTAGAGGTATGTAATTATTCTATATAACAGCGCAGTCCAGCTGAGGTTTTGGTAGAAACCAATATACGTTCCTTGGAATCTGCCGAGACGATTTTAAATCATTCGATTGCTTGGGGCATTGAGTATATTTAATGCCTCTTTCCAGGCGCTAGACGTTAAAGCCAGCACCCCGAGGCCTGCAATCGAGATAGCGTTTGGTATATGGAGGTCTAATTTTGCTTGTAAGAAAGCTTGTCCGCAAGCTGCCTCTGAAGAATTTAGATTAAGCTGCAAAGTTTTAACGAGTGAATGTTGAACCGTTCCAGAGTATCTTCCTCAAGGTTAATCCCAGAGTCCAGCTAATTCACACGTGCTGTCGGGAAGCAGGATCTCTAAAGAAAAAAGCTCCTATGTATACCTAGGAGGGTCGGGCCACTTGAAGACGATCTTAATCGCCAAGACAGCTGGACGTTTTTTCTAGGTGGTGGGAAATGCCTTTACACACACACACTCCGATGTCAGTGGAGGATGCGACTCAACGCCGGGGGAGAGCATACGACTCGATCCAATCCGCGCGTGCTACCTTCTAAAAGCCGCCTCTGCACACCCTTTCGTGATTTGGAATTGTAAACCATTATCTTCAGACCGGGAGAGGGGAAGATGCAGTCAGAAAAGAGATTGACTATCAGCCTGAGGATTCTGATATCGATGATCCCGATATAAATAATTCGCAATTGTGGGTTCAGGCATAGCCCGCTGCATCAGTGTCTTCATTTCAACTTACGTCCTTTCTGAACTTCGGCCACCGTTGCAGAAAGCACACTACCATCCAGGTACGTACATTAAACAACCACTTAAAAGAGTCGATCAATATCTTGAATGCGAGGCAAATAGTAAGAGAAAATAAAATATATAATTATATTATATTTTCTCATATATGTACACCTGCTTACTAATTTATATAATATATTATATCTAGATGTAACTATCTCTCTATGCATCTTAGTCTTACGCGGCAAAGCGCACAAATACCTTGACCAATCTCATTATTTCATATATTATTTGAAGTTGATTTTTCATGCTGATGCATTCCAGCAATGTGTCTATTTCGTTTTGAATCAGTGCGTGCTAGGTTCCCTGTGGTAAAAGTGTGCATACAGTCAAAATGCTTTCCCAAATTGTTTGCTATTCATTTGTAAACGTAGCCTACGGGCGCCAATTTGAGCCATACATACGGGTAGATTAACCAGTTAATGACACCTGATTAACAGCCTGAAAGCAAGATAAGTACGCAAGAAACAAGTAAGCGCTTTGGGGTCGAGCATCCTGGCTGGGTGATTTGGACAGGTGACTACTGCAGGTAACTGAATCGGTTAAGGTTGTCTCTAATTAAAGCTGTTACGGGTTCGTCTCAAACATTTACTATGCGGTTGAAGAGGGTAGCCCGTGAAATCGTGCATAAAGAGAACCAGGACATTAAATTCACGCTACGTTAATTCAATATTCTAGCTAATACGTCAGCTGCTACCGGCCTGTCACTCCGTTCAATGGTCGTAATCAACTTGAAGTGTTTGCGAATGTAAACCGCCTTTCGTAGAATTAAAACAAGTGCATAAGAATTGTATAAGGGTAACCCTCGACATTGAGTCTAAACAGTGAAGTGGGTGGGATGCGCGACGAGGTCACAGACAGCGTGGACGGTTGCCGTACCTCTCTGTTTATCAGAGGATAGAAAAAGAGAAGCCAGACTCTTCGTCACGTGTCAGTTGCCCACTTTGAAAAGATATTTGCTCTGGAAGTGAACAAAAATCCGCCCGTGTCGGGTGTAACTGTTCTGTCAGTCTAGTAAAACTTCTTTCTGTGCTTGGAGTTGGTCGAACACAGTTGACATTGCGTCGCCTATTTATCGTATTCCATACGCTTGATTCGCATATCTGGAACTTCATCGCACTTATCGCTAGGCTAGCTGTAGACTCAATTGAACAGTGCGGCAAACGCAATTCTGGTTTGAACGATTAATTTTTCAATGATGTTAAGCGCATTTTTGAAGGAGAGTAGTCTGGTCAATGCCGGTGACATTTTCGGCATCGTTCTGACATTTATAGCACATAAAAAATGTCTTCTATAGTAAGTTTATATATAAAATTAATCAGTTTGTAATAAACTCTATAAACATTGGGATCGGTCAATCAAGCATATGGGGGTAACGCCGCTATCTTAGTCCCCATAATCCAGCTCGACCTCTCTTCAAGATAATTGATTTGACATGTCATAATGACGTGACATGAAAGCCACAGCTAACCACCATTGTTTCCAAAACGTATTCCTAGAACTGACTTTATGATATATATATATATATATATATATATATATATATATATATATATATATACAGGTAGTTCAATAAGTTCTTAAAATAAAAACCGAGAATTTTTAAAATCATGTTTTTAAATTTTTCTTATTCGATATACTCCCCGAGAAGCTCAATACACTTTTCCCACCGAGATTTCAGAGCTTTCATACCTCTTGAGTAGAATTCCGCGTCGTTAGACTGAAAATAGGCATTGACAGCAGCCTTAACCTCTTCATTGCTGGAAAAACGCTTTCCACCGAGACTATTCTTCAAATGTCCGAAGAGGAAATAATTAGAGGGGGCCAGGTCTGGAGAATAGAAGGGTTGTTCAATAAGTTCGAACCTCAGTTGGGCCAGTTTTGCCGATGCTTGCCGGGACTTGTGTGCGGGAGCATTGCCCTGGTGAAACGGGACAACCTTCTTCTGCAAAGCGGGCCGTTTCACGATGAGTTCTTGCTAACGGCAGTCCAACAGTCTTGCATAATATTCTCCTGTGATCGTTTTACAGCTCTCAAGGTAGTCGACCAGCATTATTCTACGTTGGTCTTAAAAAACTGTAGCCATCACCTTTCCGGTCAATGCCGTTGTCCGCACCCTCTTCGGAGGTCCTTCATCAGGTGCACACCATTGGCAAGATGCTTCTTGGGTCTCGGGAGTGTAGTGATGAACCCGGCTTTCATCGACGGTCATGAATCTGCACCAAAAATCCGACAGATTGTTCGACATCTTGGCCAAATTTCGCTGTAAAGCCAAAACAGGCGCGTCTTTTTGGCCTTGATTGAGCAAATGCGGCAGCCATTTTGCTCTAAGCTCTTTCATCTTCAAGTTTTCGTGTACGATAAAATGCACACTGCCTAAACTAATCCCTAATGCCTCCGCTATTTCCTTATAGTTCATTCGCTTATCTGTGCCAAGAATTTTGTTTGCACTTTCTCTACGTTTTCCTCATCAGTTGCCGTTTTTTGGCCTCCTGGACGTAGTTTATCCTCGGTGCTCCTGCGACCTCTTTTTAACACATTAATCCAGTTGGAAACAGTGGCAAAACATGGCGCAGAGTCACTGTACGTCTCGTCTAACTAAATTTTTACTTGGGTCGCATTCCAACCTTTGAAATAAAAATGCTTGATAACCACTCGAAACTCTTTTTTCTCCGTTTTTAAAAATCACGCCGATACGTTGCACGGGAAAAGCTATCAAACGAAATCGCAACGGCCAATCACCATAATATATTGAGTGCTAGCAGTCGAAAAGTTGCAGTTCCTATTGGCGGTGAAAGCGTGCCAAAATTCGAATTCTAAAAAGCTCATTCTAAGAACTTATTAAACTACCTGTATATATATATATATATTTTAGATTTCCCGTAAGGGCATTAGCCCGTGTACGGATTTTTCATGTCATGGCTAAGTTTACTCCACTCCGGCATTTACCTTGTCTAAATTGGAAACCATGCAAACCAATTTAAGAGTGGCCGGTCTGGGTCTCGAACCCGGTCCTCCCGAATGCAAGGCAAAGGCTTTGCCACTAAGCCACCTTGCTCGGTATATATATATATATATACATTTATTACATATATACACAAACATAGTTCAAAGGTAGTAAGAAATTACACTATATAACCAGGTTTGGCTTCAGTTTACTGAATGCCGCGAAGAATATTTACATGTCTCCTTTCTGTGTGTGTGTACCCTATGTCGAACCGCAATGATAGCCAATGATTATGCTTAGCACGCAATGACACCATTGTAACGTAGCTTAGTGAAGAAAGCAGTTTAAAGCACACTAATTATATCTTATTATTATGATCATTGTAATTGGTATCAACATAGTCGCCCATACTTTCATTGCCGCGTTGTTGCACCGACTCTATTGGACCTACGAGTTAGTTCCTGCACACCCTCAGTGTAAAAGAGGAACTAAGAGCTTAAAATAGAGTAAGAGCAAGAACACGCCTAACGCTAGTAAGTGCGCTTAACGCTAGTACATTGAGTGAGCCTTACCAGTGACGACCGATCAGATACCAGGAGAGTGTTTTTGGCATCAGCAGACATCACAAGAAAACATGCTTCAGTGGTAAACAAGCCCTTCCAGCTTTATGTGAGTGACGCCTTAATGCAGTCGCGTTCAAGTGAACCCAGACTAGAAAATATGGGTCCATACATTAGGCTTAGTTGGCTGCTACATCGTTGCGAATCGTTCAGAAGGCTAGCTTGTTTAGGGGTCGAAGTTTTTGTCTAAGTAGTAGAGGCGCGGTGACCCTTTGATCTCTCGAGGGACAAGGCGCTTCGCTGCATAATGGACCAAAACAACAATAGCAGCAATAGCAAGGACAGTACCAACAACACCAACGACGACTAATAACGGGCGTAGAAAAGGACAACCAATACGCAGGGATGGCATTGCCTAGCATGTTCTGAGACACAGAGGGTTATCAATGGTTTAAGGCGCAAAAGTGTATCGGCATCACGATGCTATCGCAGTGAATGCAATGGTAGCTGTAATGGTAAGGCCACTAGTCAAGCCTTCAGTGACTCAAATTCCCCTTTTAAGCTCTTCGCGATTGCCTCCGTTGGATGCATGCATGCCAGCGAATCGCCGACACGACCGGATTAACCGCGGGTAGAAAGAAGAGTATATATAAATATATATATATATATGGTTATTATTTATGTGTATTAAGATATACATTTGTGATTATATATATATATATATATATATATATATATATATATATATATATATATATATATATATATATAGAAGCAAACACGCTGGTAGAGCCAGCACTCAAATAATAGCTAATGTAGAGCCAATACTCACAGACCGCAGCTTATCTTGCACACGTTTGACAGCCAAAATTGCTAACGAAAAAGCGGGTGAGCACAGCTCCACAAAAAGCAAATTCGGCGAAACGAGATCGTCGGTGTGATCTTGGCGCGCGAGACGACTGCGCTGTGCCAACTGACGCCAACATAAGGTATTACAATTAATAACGTAGCTTTCGATCCCAGTGATAGAAGATAAAATGTGTTTGCCCAATAAAGTACGCTGAATCCTGTTTTTTTTATGAATAATAATAATAATAATAATAATAATAATAATAATAATAATAATAATAATAATAATAATAATAATAATAATAATAATAATAATAATAATAATAATAATAATAATAATAATAATAATAATAATAATCTATTCCGCCATGGTCTAAGGGCAAATGTCTAGTATGGGATTTCACGGTATCATGTACAGTGGCTCCGTCATACTTGATGCATAGCGCTACCCGGTCAGGGTGGGTTGCCGAACATGCTGAGATCGCAAAAAAGCGCAAATACTCTGACCTGGAGAAAAGATACCACTTCGTACCCGTCGCCATCGAAACGATGGGCCCAATCAGCGAAAACACAAGTATCTTCCTCAAAGACCTAGGTATCAAAATAAGTGCTAACACGGGTGACCAGCGCGAGGGTGAGTTTCTACGTCAGCAACTCTCGCTCGCAGTGTGTAGGGGTAACGCCGCCACTGTCATCGGCTCCATGGATTGAGGAGCGGGGGTGAACCTAGGCGGGTACACGTTTAGATCCCACAATTGTAGGGAAACACCGAAATATTGAATAAAAATTAAAAATAATAATAATAATAATATCAAGAATTACAGCAATACTAGAATAGGGACGAATAGCAATGAATCATCTCTGTTTTATTGAGGCCTCTATGCCTTCTGTTTTTTGTTTGTTTGATCATGGCCGATTGTAATGCACTCCGACATTCACTTTGCCTGAATTGGAAACCATGAAAACCAATTTAAGAGTGATCAATCGATGACCTCCCAAATGCAAGCCAATTGTTTTGCCAATAGGGCTTACTTTCTACTCTCACAGGAAAGGTACTGAAATTATGGAAAGAAGCTGCCTAAGGTGTTATTCCAGCAAACAAAAGGCAACTCTGTCTGGGAAATTATCTTGGGAAACATGTTGGTCTTCGACCGGAGAAGCGAAAAGAGTTTCTGCGCGAAAATGAATGACAAACATTACGATACTTAAAAGATGAGATTAAAGTCCTACAAGAGCTCTCGCCAGCGAAGCCCAAAGGGCTAAGCAGCATCTTGTGCTTGGTCCTGCATTGCATGACTTTCGTTGTCTAATGCCCTGCCTTTTTAACTAGTTGTGCTCATACTGGACTCATCCGGGAATTATGCAGCAGAGAAATCAAGTAGCAGGACAGTGCTCAACCATATTCGCAGTCAATGTAGAATGATGACCTCCACGCGGACAGGATTTGATTCTACGAAAGGCAGTGCCCCATCTTTCTTCAACGGCGCCTCCAAAGCCTCCAAAGCTACAGCACAACGCATACTATTCGTGCAACTATTGATAGTGAAATAACTGGAATAAGTTAAATACTCGTGATCAATGCTTTGCCACCTTTCGGTAAAAACAAGTTCTTGCCGATATAATGCTCCACACTAGAGGTTGTTCTCATTTTTAGCATGCAGGGAAACTTCAGCTATTAAATCTAAGTATTAGTAAAACTCGAAGTCTCAGTTAACGTTTTGCAAAACTAATAATAAAAATAGGCCATCATGACTCAAAAAATATGATCAAATGTTACGCAAAGTGTAACAAAATTATCATATATGTATCCAAACAAGTTTGCAATCTACGAAATGAGAAGCATGCTATGTTTACAGGTATTTAAACCCGTTTATTAATATAGACGACACATATAAATTCGCTTTAATCATCACCCCCAACATCGCGTTTTGTGATTACGGCTTATAATAATATTTGTCAAAACTAATAGCAAGCGGCACATTTCTACGCAGTAAGCTAGTGATGCCGATACGCTATGAGTGTCTATCTTAATACACTATAGTAATCTAAATATAGTAAATAAGTACATTCAATAAATTATATGGAAATCTGTCTCATATATATATATATATATATATATATATATTTTTTTTTTTTTTTTTTTGTCGTCAAAATGTACAATTTTCCACATACGACAAATATATTAACATTTCTATAGATAGCAGTTAGCAACTAAAGGGAAAGAGTAATGAGACACCGACAAAAGTTAACTTTAGGCAGCAAGAAAGTTTTATCTAGCACAGCACGTAATGTATTATTATAGCTCTGTTCACGAGCGTCTGTAGCGTCTTCTTCTCATTGAACGTCTTGATGAAGTTAGGTGGATGGCTTCGTCAACAGGGGTAAATTTCTCATGGCTTACCCTCGTACAGGTTGGGCTGTCGCCATGCGACTTAAAGCGAACGAAAATGGCGGTGGTCGGAGACTTCAAGACGCTAATTGGGAGTTGCTATCGGTGAGACCACCTTAAAGCGCCCCCTCCCTTGGAATCGCTGTCTTGACAAACCGCATTTTCGCCTCTCCTTGTCTTTCGTTAGCTCTCGGTTATTCTCGTCTCTCGACGGCCTCTCCCAACGGGATTCGCATTGCTTGACGGTTGGAGCTGAGTCTCTCGGTTGTTGAGTCGAGAGGAGGGAGGCGGGGGGGGGGGATCAAAAGTTGCCGCCTGAGTCGACAATCTCTTGTTGTTTACTTGCCACTCCTTGAAACTCCAAAGTTCCTTCGCCCATTCGGAAGACCGACATTCTTCGTCTCTACTGCGCTAGTCCACGGCAACTGAAACCTCGCTAATCCCGACCACACCAAAATCAGCAGCTGGCTGATTGCAAATGTATATATATATATATATATATATATATATATATATATATATATATATATATATATTTATACGGGAGTGCGGAATTTGCTTGGCAAAGGGAAATTGGGGGCAAAGGGACTTTGTTTCTTGAGTTCGTTTAATAATACTGTACTTTAAGCTCAAGTTAAGCAAGCTTTCGCTTACTACTTTCGAGAAATACGGGGCATTAGCTCCCTGTCTGCTACAACCAAGAATATAAGATAGAAAGATAAACTATTTAAAATAGCAAAGAACAAAGTAGAGCTGATAAAAGTAGGAATAAACGAATTCCCCACAAACTATATTCGACTCAGAAGCAAATACAGTAGGATTATCTTTGAGTCAATTTGACCGCCAGTAGTGCATAAAAAAGCGCAGGGTATTTTTACATTTCCAACAACATTACGTGTTTTTATTTGATCATGAACGAGGTACCCCATTAAGCAATACTAAAACAATTTAAATTTAGACTTAGAAGATATTTAAGCCTTGCGATTAAGCACTGGCTCATGTAATATATTTCACTTTATTCTTAATCACGGTTATAACAAAGTGGAGTACGCTTCAGCGCCCGTGTTTAGCCCAAAGTGTTTATCTGAAATAATGATATACGGTTATGAAGCCTGTGCTAATAAACTCGGAGCTCAAGTTAGCCATTCGGTCCTTACACTGTTTTATATACTAGAAATGTACTGCAGACAGTATCAGTGGGGGAAGTTGCAGGTCTGTAGTAAAGAGAAGAATATCAGGTAACCAGCGGACGGAACTATTCGATCACGACATGTATAACCCAACCGTAGTACACGCTTAAGAATTTCAGTTTGCTCTTAAGTTGTTTTTAAGGTGGACTGCTGCACGGCGTATCATTTGGTAGCTTTGCTTTCTGTGAAGCTTCAGATTCAAACAAACCTTCAACAAGATCTAGCGTCGCATGTGTGTGAATGTACGTCTGTAGTTACGCATATATGCCTCACATGCATTACCGCAGTACCGGCCGCCTCAGAACTGGCCATATTGGGTTTCACCCTACATGATGGCTGCATGGCAGGCTAACATTTGCACATGTCCAATATAGGCAAAACAGCATGAAACCCAAAGCTATAGCGTTGTTGAGTGGCAATATTAGATAGACGCTTCTGCGACAGTCGTCCACTGTGTCTATAGCTATCGTGAAAAGTAACTAGCACAATTGACAGAGTACCACAGACTTTTCCAGTAGCCACACCTGCTATGGCTACTGGATGGCATAGCAGATGTATACAGCTGGCCGCTCGTACAGCGGCTGCGGTTCAAGCTGCGGTTGTTGACGAACGTCGATATACGGGTGCATACACCAATAAGCGCATATTGGAACTGCAAATCGTAGGTGTGACCAGGTTTTTGCGCACAGCTTGACCCCACAATTCCATACGTTTTTGAAGTTTATTATTACTGTAACAATCCTTCCACTGTACATGTATGTTGTTTGAATTTTCCGATAGACAACTTGATGGCTTCGCAAACATTTTATAATACGATCAGTCTTATGAGACGACAGACTACTCGCAACAAACGCGAACGTAAATAGACGTACGTCATGATAAACGCTAGTCATTGCTACATCGCATTATGTACTTTGTTTTCTCCGGCACGATAAATACCTGCAGCTTTACATCATCCGATTTCAGGCCTTATCAATAAGTCATTCAAAATACTTTAGGCGGCTGGGCGCTTAGGTCATGCCAGCCACGTAACAGTGGCCTTTTTTTCGACTGCCGACTAATAGTCGATCGCTGGCAGTCAGATTTGCCATAGATAGCATCGTCCCTAGCGACCAATCATTTTACATTGGAGTCAGTATCGAGAGTTCATTTGGCCTATGCCCTACCCATTCTTTGTAACTCTGTTGCCGCTTGGGTTGGCGGGCTGGATTGCGTTAAATTGATGACATCCTAATTTGCTCTTCGGGTTTATGCAGCGTTCTCGGCCCTTTGACACAGGCCTCACCAGCCGAAGCAGAAGAGCGACGTCTTCTTTATCTTCGTTTTTTTTCGTGCTCTTCACCTTCGTTCTCTTTGTCTTTTCCTCGACTTCCCCTCGGCCTTCTTTCTCTTCATCTTATTTTTCTTCCTCAGAAGTGCATAGTCGTATCTTTCGGCGTTCGCGTCTATACGTCCACAGGGAGTTCGAGCATCCCATCCACATACAGACCCCCTCCCCCTCCCCCCCCAACCGCGAACCCCTGGCCTCAACCCACTCGCTCACACTCGTTCTTCTAAATGTGGCATCTCAACTCCAGGACATCTCTTCCTGCCCAACCTCCGTGATCTGAGCCATACAGTCACCCATCGAGAGCAAGTTAGATCGAGCACACTACGCTGCTTCTGACCGACATGAAGAACATGTTCGAGAGCTGTTTCTCTCCTTTTCTCCGGGTATGTCGGCTAAGGAAGTGGCATCGAGTAGATAGAGAAAGAGAGGCGCAGCATTTGCGTGTATATCCACTATACCCGACGAGCTCGTTGGGATTTTCTACTCTAGCAGCAAGCAACAGAAACAGCACGGGGGTGGCGGTAGCAAAAAGCATGGCATGCGTAGAGCGCGTAGGACGTGACAGCAGGTCGCCACAGCTAAGCAACGGCAATAAGTTCTCTGCGCTGGGACGCGGCCATAGCCCCCGCGTAGGGCTGGCCAAGCTTCAGGCTTTCCATGTCTGCCGACACTTCAAAGTAGAAGCTCCGTGTTATTTGGCGTCTAGAACGGACGGGCCTTAGTGGATCGACCTAGCAGAGCAAGACCCAAAAAAGAATACCAGTACTAGTATTACTTCCTTTTTCTAACCACTATGGATATACATGTAAACATACTCATTAGACGATGGGTTCATCTAATCGACTTTAGTCGCTCTCCACCTTTACTCTATGTGTCGGGATATACAATTTCTTATGTAGCTGTTAGCAATAGTGTAGAGACTATGTCTTTCGACTAGAGTGGTAGTTGTAGTACTTAGTAGCAGTGATAGGCATATGGTGCACTTTTATTGCTTATATTTGGCTTCAATAAGGCACTATTAACGAACTCAAGGGCACGTTTGCTGGGTAAGCACTTTCGGCATCTGGAAGTGAAGAAATCAGTTCGATGCGAAAGTAAATTGAGCCGATAGGCTCATGGAACCATGCTAACCCTGGGTATATATATACCTGACATTAGGGACTTCCTATCTCTTTTCCAGCCACGCTAATAGACGGTTAAAGAGTATTGAATCCCTATCAGCCCTCAACTTAGGTCCAGTTAAGGAAGCCACTGGCTCCATAAAAGCCTACCTTCACGTAAAACATTTTTCCCATTATAACAAGCAGGGTGACTTTTCCTCTCACGGGCGATAACTGTACCATATTATTATTATTATTATTAGGTGAAATGGTTAAATGTTCACACCTTAAAATCTTCCCATTACAGTCGCAATTAAAACCGGGGTCTAATTTCACTTCAGAAAATCTTCGTAAAAATTGTACTGATACCCACACACTTTATACAAAATTTATTTTTTCTTTATCTCCTGTATATCTTGAATTCCATTTTTTTAATCCGTGGGAGCAAGAAACGACGCATGGAAGCAGGCCGTCGAATAAGGAGGTTGCAAAAATATAGAAATCGATTTTTTTGTCAATTAGTCCGTAATTAGTCACGATGTCTGCGCCGGTACGTTCGAAGACAAAGGACCCAAGGATTGTTTGGCCAGAACTCAGGCCTCTTACGTCGCACGTCCTCGCGCAATCTTCTTAAAATTCCGCAGTAGTCTTTTTGTCGACTGAAAAACCAAGTGGCAAACATTCGTAGAAGATGATTCTCCTGTAGTCAAACAAAACAGTCTAAATAGCCTTGGTTCTGGATCTGTAACCATATACCCATGACTCGTCACCTGTAATCACTCTCTGTAGCAGTCCAGTGTCTTCTGCTATCGCCTGAAGGTTCAATTCGAACATTTTTCGACGGGCGTTCATTTGCTGAAAATTCAAGATTTTTGGAAAAACTGCGAGTCTTCTGACGCATCAAATGTCGGTCAAGACTATTACAACTGATGCAATAGAATATCTCCAATTCCTCAGCTATGTCCGTGATAGTAATTTCGCCATTGTTGAGTACGATATCACAAACGTTTTCTTCTGCTATTGACGTTAAAAACCTTCTAGAACAGAGGTCACGGTCGGTTTCTTCACGTCTCACGTGAAATCGACGGAACCATGTATACAGTGTTTCGGGACACTGACTAATCATCATAAACAGCTTATAACATGTTCACCATTTTAGAACATATTATTTGGTTTTTAGCACAGAACTTGGTGCATTTTCGTTGCCCCCCCCCCCATTATTGGCTTCTCAAAAATCAAACACTAAACAGCGAAATTGGACGAAATCACAGCTAACGAATGGTGCTTCTTATCAAAACAAACTGGAAGACCTTGATGATATCGGTCCAGTGGTAATATTCAAAGTACTAAATCTTGCCGATCCGCCAATTTTAGCCTTAAGAAGTTATATATATATATATATATATATATATATATATATATATATATATATATATATATATATATAGAAACCATCTATCGAGATCTTTCACTACCGAAAAAGAGGATTTGGAATAAAATATTGAAAATAATCAATTCATTACCTTTGAACGCTTAACTCTTGATGCGCAATGTTCATAATTAAATAACAATTATAAGCCCTATACTTAGGGCAGCTAAAGTATCATCTTGATAGATAGTTTCTCGCCGATAATAGGAGAGCGTGCATTTAGCGGGAGTCGAGAAGCATCTTGTGGTGCGTACACAAAAAAGTACGAAGAAAGTGGCAGCAACCCTTTCCAACAGGAACCTCTTCCCCATAGACTTTGAGAGGTGTGCTGCACAAAATACACCAGCTTGAACGGTTTTAGGTGAGTCGTTCATCGGCATTATACATATTAGGCATCGTGTCTAATAATGAACCACTTTGTTTAGTTGTTCTGTGAGGCCAATGCCCGTGAACGGTTTTTTCAGGTCATGGCTGATTTTCAATCTAGTCCGGCATTTACCTTGTCTAAATTGGAAACCATGAAAACCAATTTGAAAGTGACCGGTCTCGGTCTCGAACCGCGGCCTCCCGAATGCAAGGCAAAGGCCTTACCACTAAGCCATCTTTCTAGGTACTTCAAAAAGCGGCTTATCTTCAAAAACGGTTTGCGTCTTCCACACATAGGTGTCATGACCAAACATTCATGAAGAATTCACAAACAGTCAATAATAAGCGGTTTCATATTACAATAATTTAATTTTTAATGAAATTAGACGCTGTATCACTGACTAAATTTGCATTACCATATCACACTATAAAACTGTATGTCATTTGGAATTCGGATTTTTACTCCAGTTGGAGCATGCTGAATGACCTAAACATTTTAAGCCTTTTGAAGTGAAATGCTAAGTATTATCGAACCTAGGGGGTGAGGAGGAATCCGGGCTTAGTGGGTTTGTGAACCCCACAATAGTCACGCAGGCTGCTAGTGACGCATGTGCATTCTGCATTCCCGAAACCTTCCCAAAGAAAGGACATTGCAAGCCATTAGCAAGATTTTGTGAAAATTAGCGACTATCTGCAGGAAAACTCGGGGAGCAGAAACTATGGTTATAACTTTTTTTAGCCTTACATTAAAGTCACTTCAGAGGTGAGCATGTCTCAGCGGATAAATCCAGTTTTCTTCTTTCAACACTCTTAGAACCTCATGGCCCGGTTCAAGTGTGCACGCTGACTTTCTTTCCTAAGTGGCGCATGTGCATCATGCATTCCCGAAACCTCCAAAAAAAAACAGATTTTCCTTTCCTAAGCCTAGGGCAGCTAGTCTTCTGGAAAGTAGCCGTCGTTGCATTCCAGAATGACATCACATATCGCACAGCAACTGTGTACTCGTATATAGACGCAACACTTGCACTGCGTGTTGGCACTAGCATGGTAGAAGCAGCATGCACTCCCGTACACAATTTTATACATTTAAATCGTAGATCACCAAGTTTAACATGTATATGCGTTTACTTGCGTGCGATTACTGCAAATAAAGATAATCTTAAGTTGGAATGAAATTATTTTAACGTTTGTTTGTTCATTCTCAAACTTAGGAGTTACAATAGCAATCTGTGTAAAAACATGCTAATATAATTGAGCAATTTAATGCTTTGTGTAGCATCATATAAACAGAAAGCCAGAAAGAGAGTTTCTGAGAAGCTACTGGCTAGTTAGACACCTAGGTTCAAGCCAAAGTAAACACATGCAAAGATTACTGAGCTCGTCTGAAGCATTCCCCATGAAAGAAAACGGCCATAACAACCTTGAGACCTTGTCGCTTGGCCATATGCTTTTGGGCTGAAAACAGCAATTCATGATGTTGTCCAGTGCCTTTTGCACTTAGCCCTTTATATATGCCCCTGTTCCCTTCAGGACCCAGGTCCCCCCCCACCCGCCAAAGACGTACCGTGCCCTCTTCCCCGATACGTATCTCTATATTGCTTTTTCTCCGAAGTCAATATCAGTTGATTGCTCACTAAAAGCAAGAATGAACCAAGAAGCAAAGAATGTCTCTATGAGCAAGAGTCCGAGGAACCAACGAACGAAGCATGAGCTTTTCCGCTCCCTCGGGAAAATGAAAGTGGTACGAAAGGCAAAACGACGAAGATGAGGCCGAAACCGACGAATCGCCCACAGCCTCCCTCACTGCTGCCTGTCCGTCTTGGGTCAAAGAATAAAAGCGCGCAAATTAGGCACAAGTAAGGGTACTGGCATCGGCGTAGTCGCCACTGCCGTCATCTCCGGTCTGCCATCGCAGCGCTAATACGTTCACACAGTGCAGCTTCCGCCGACGCTGCTGCTTCTTCTGCCTGATAAATCCCCAATACTCCCCCCTCGCCCATAGTGCAATCCTTGGTTCTCCTCCTGCACGCCTACTCCTCCGTCTTTATCCGACGGCGTCAGGAGTCTGCAGGTTTCCGTCGTCAGACATGAGCTCCGCCAGGCTTTGGGTTCCGCCATACCGCAGGCGAGCCGGCAACGCCTCTCCATCAACCCTATCCTCTCAGCTAGCGTTCGGCACCACCCTAGCCACCCCCTTTTTCGTTGTGTTGTTCGTTGTGCTTCCTCCTCGTCACGAACAACTCGGTCGTCGCCGGAACGTTGTGGATCTATATTCCTTCGTACCTTGTTCGCTCGTCTCCCCCCTCTCTCTTTCTCGCTGTCTCTGCTATCGAAACCGGCTCACCACGGCTGATTTCCTTGAGCCGCTCGTCTGGTGGGCTCATCTTGCCGCCATCACCGCCACTACCACCACCGCCACCCTATCTGAGATACCAACGGCCGTTCGCCATTTATGTACCGATCTCAGCTCGGCCTGCTTAGTTTTATTTACTTAGTTACCATAACTGGCTGCGGCACGACGCCACCAGCCGTTGTCGTGGCAAGTGAGCGAGCGAGCGACCGACCAAGCGATCGAAGGAGAAGGAGACGACGACGAGAAATGGAGAAAAATAACAGATAGAGGAGAAGAAAAACGAGAGGAGACCAAGCTCGAACGAAAGACGAGGCGCAGAGAAGAGCCACTTGCTGGGTTCTTCTCCCTCCGTCCAGCCCGCCCCCTTTCGCCCACGCTCGAAACACAACCCATGCTCGTCGCGTTCGCGTATACAGTCTCTTGCCTACCCCCAGCCACTGGCGAGCAAAAGACAAGCGTAGCAGGGGAAACAGGCGACGGCAGGGGACGGCTGAAGCAGGCACGCTCATGAGGCTCGATTGAGTTGTCGTCCTCCGTCAGGAGGACGAGTAGCAGCACTAAACGATTTTAACGGCGGCGGGCGGAGGTGCCGCCGTCTGCCAATCAGTCCCTATCTCGACTCCTGTTTCCCCCCCCCCCCCCATACCCCCTCATTGCGCGCGCTCTGCCACCGGAGTTCAGACAAGCCCACCTGCGAAAATCAGAAGGTGCCAAGCATCCTAGTGACGCAGCTCCGCCGAACTACGCGATACCCCTGGTTGCTGGTTCCCCCTACAAGTTGCTCGTCAGTAACTACTACGACTACTTCTAGTGCTACTACTATTAGCGGCAACTGAAGTACTACTACAGCGACGACGATGCGGACTAACTTCGTACAACTTGGCAACTAACCGAAATGCCCCTGAAGGGCAGCAGCTACCAAATTCACTTTAGCATCCTCTACTCGAATAGGCCTTTTCCTTGACGCGAGCTGGCTGTTTGGATGTGCGGAGAGCAGCTGTCTATGAATGAACAGCTACTAGCTACGTGAGTCAGCCAACTATCCAATCAAGGTTAGAGCGACCGGCATGCTCTCACGGCCTGCCAACGCTAGGTTTGGCGTGCTAGTGGCCTATATGTATAAAAAAAGAAGTATATATTGTATGTTTATCATTGTGTTAAGCTGCCAATAGTACATTTGAGTTTGCTTAGATGAGAGGCTACCTCTGCGGAAGACCTAGTATCTCTATAAAAAGCGCCCACATCTGATATACAGTACTCTGTTACTCCATTCATTCTGCATGCATCTGTGGCTAGCTCAGGCCGCAAGCACTTCATTGACACACATTGCACCTACTTCACCACCTACCTAAACGCCTTTGACTAACGGTACCTCTACCGATAGCACTTATTGCAGTTCTCAGATTCCTGCATCATCTTTACTATGGTATTGTTTTTTTTTAAGAATAGTCCAGTCCTATAGGAGACAAATACAACTGAAAAAAAGGACAAAGCCTACAGATTTTGAAAGCATGTCTGTTTGCTTGTGCATATGCTTGCAGCATGCAACCTGTTGGCGTTGCCATTGGCGTGCCGCTGAATAGGACCTGCAATTCTTCTCTGATGGTTCGCCGAGATTTGTGGGGTGACAGAGCGGCCTCAGAGCTACTGCTACTACAACTACTGCTGCCACTTCGACTATCATATTTCAGGATGTTGCCCGGGAGGGATACGAATCGCCTGCCCTCCGTTGCAATAGACAGCGCGATGATAACCAGCTTTACATTCCTCCCTCTACGAGGTTGTCGATACGCCCACGCGAAAAACGTCGCAGCCGGCCACAGAGGCCGATTTTCCCGCTGAGAGGAAGTGATGTATGAATAGCACCAAACCGTGGTGGAAATGACCACACACACAACCACACCTGCAACGGTAAGAGATACAGCAACAGAAGCTGCACCATCCAGTGGCAAGGGGCACACATCCGCGCCGACAGCGAGTAGAGACCGAGGAGTGGCTGGCCGAGTCGCTCCGATGAGCCTTCTGGGAGTCGCGTACCGAGTCACGACCGATCTGAAGACTAACCATTGGGCAAGAGGAAGTCCACAAGGGCCAGTCAGGGTGGCGTAGGATAGAGGGAGCTATTGAAGTTTCTCACCTTCGGCTAATACGAAAACTTATTGCAACGCAAGCTATGTACGAGGCTGGAGGCGTTGTTGTGCGAGGAGGTGGCGACGAAGGTAGACACGAGCTGGACACTGTTGTGCGCCACAACGATGTTGGCCTCACCGTGCTTGTTTGCCACCGCAGTCGTGCGTACGGAACGGTTGTGCGACCACTGTTCGTCCATATGTCCAATCGTCCCGTCGTCCATTCGGCCGCGAGCAGACACCAGCGAGCACTTCATTAGTGAGAGTAGCGCACGGGTCGATGGAAGTCTTTTTGCCCACGCCAATTGGCACGACGCAAGCTCAGACACAGACATAGACACCACGGGCACGCGCAGGCACCCTGCCCAAACAGGCATGTCGTAAATACCAATATATACAGAACAACTCTGGCAGACGACCGGACTGGCCTTTCTCACTAGCCCTGTCGTATCTGCTGCCGCCAATGGGGGGTTGGCGGCAGATACGATCCCCCCCCCCCCGTAAAGGAAAAACTCGACAATAAGCAAAGGAAAGAAATTCAGGTTTAACATAAATTCGGCAACATTTCAATATAAATAATCTCATAAGTTTAAGAATCAAAGCTGCATTACTCGGCCAGAGGCTAGTACAAACAAGCCTTACTTGGCTAGAGGGCTCTCAGGGTCTATTATAGTACAGTATACTCTACAAACGTAAAGGAATGAGCGAGTTTTGGGATTTTTGGGGACATACGGTTGCAATGGGCACCCTTTACTTTTTCCCAAGCAATAATAATGCGCTCTTGTAAAATATCATTTCTTTATTAAAACACCCAAGACAATAGACCGATTTGCAGCTTAATTATTTGTGTGAAGCTGGCATGAGCCATGAGCATGGCAAGTAGTAGGTACTCAAGTCAGCTGCTTCGATTCGTCCAGGCAAGCGACCAGGGGTCTTATTATCTCTTATGACATTATTATCTCTGTTATCTCTCTCTTGTCAGCATTGTTACCACGCCTCTTAAAAATAATGATTGTAATTTGGTTTTCGTATTGTGGAAAAAGTGATTGATTTATACATAACATGTGCAAAAACAATATGAATTGATTGAGTAAATATTCGTATTGTATGTACGAGCCATAAACCTAAACGGAAAATAACCTAATATCCTCCCATGCCAAAAACTCTCACAATGACGATAACGATTAATGCTTATATCTCGAAAAGTATCTATCTTAATCAGAATATAATCTAATTTGCTAAGACGTAGCCTAAAATGCGTTAAAGTAAAATCGCAAAGAGCACGCAAGTTATAGATCGATTTCGGTGACTCTGTTCAGCTGCAACGTATGTAATACCTGTTTTTCGGACGTAAAATACGTTTTTACTAACTTATATAAGTATATTGAGTATATTACGGCTTAATTACGCGTTCTGTTTCGATATCAGTTTACTATATTTGGGTTCATATTACAAACCGTACCGTGACTAATGAGTGGCGTAGAACAGAAAACAATGAATCATCTTGCGGCACAGTGAGTAAAGCGAGGAGTTCGTAATATGAGTCTCCGTGATGCCCTGAAATTCAGTGAGCAAATTATATGAAACGAAGTCCACAAAGTAATTTTGTTTAAAGAAAATATTTTTTTTAATTCTAGACCATCATCCTTCCCCTACGGGCTTGGAATCGCCATGAGGCATATGTTTAGTGCACCGAGAGCCGAAAATGTTGAGATATGTAGAGTTACCCTCACAGTCTTTGTGGTAGCATAGCCGCTGACCCTCTGTGGTATGGTTTACATATAAGGTAACCTGCTTAATTTCTACAATTCACCAAAAAATAGAGGCCATATATTCATAATGAGGCGTACAGATAATTCTCGTTGCAGAGCTGTGCCAGCTATCCACCAAAATCATTAGGACTAGTGTCCTTACCGTATTGAGCTAAAGATACACATATCGTGGATCTACTATACATACACAGCTGCTAGTTAGGTATGGTTATTTCATATTCCCGTAGCGCCCCGTAGCACAACTATAACGCGCTGCTGCTGATGATATTAGTCAAGCTATGCAAACGCAGCTTTCCAAATCATTTCGAATTTGCTACATAATGCTAATGAGATATGACGGAGCATGTTGGAACGTCACGAGGCTGGCAGCGTGTTCCAAGGGACATTTCATTATTCGAATGCTGCTGGAGAGCTTTGTTGAGAGAGGTGCGGCCAACGGGCAACAGGGAAAACCGCGACAAAAAGAAAGAGGGGAGAGAGAGAGAGACGACGGGAAGTGAGAGTGAACGGGGATGGAACTTTGCTGCCGGCTGTGTGCTGAACGTTGTGCGTCGTCGTGGCGGCTGGGCCGCGCCGTGCCGCGCCAGGCTCACTCATAATGTGGGATCCACCCATCGACGGTGAAGCCGTCGGCGTCACCACCGAAAAGCGTCCCTCGGGTGGCCAATCGCGTGACGAGAAGGCCCCTCAGGAGCGGGGCCCCCATCGTCGTCTAGGGGACGCCAATGCTGTCCGGGGACGGCGTGTCGTCCCTCGGGATTGGCTCCCCAAGGCTCCTCCTCCTTCGCGAGGAAGGAAGCAACGAACGCCATCGAGGGCCCTTATGCGTCTGCTGGCTGTGGAGAGGGTCCGTCAAGGCGGCAGGCATCATGGCAGCGGCCGGCACCGCCGCGCCAGCAGCAGCAGCAGCAGAGGGAGCTGTTTCATTTGACCTCGACACACGCGGCGCTCGATGCGAGTGCGTTCTTCGTGGGAAAGGACCGACCTGAACGCACAAGGAACCGCTAACGGAGAAAGGGCAACAGAACACAGCGCATAGAGCAAAGCGTGTACGAAAGAGGTTGTGCCCCGCCAGAAACAGCAACTCTCTCGTCTTCTCACCGCGAAACGATCGAGTCTGCCGTAGTACCGCCACTGTTGGCCGTCCTCCTCCACGTTGGCGATGTCAGCTGGGCACGATCAGCATTTGCTAGCCAACCGCTCGCGAACACGAAAGCTGTGTTCGACTAGATACCATAAATTGATACAGGCCGAAGACGACCTTTATATCGGGTTCAATTATTCTAAATTAAAAAAAATGCGAATTAGTTATTAAATCTGCGTTTTGGAATTTGACTTCTTATGCTTATTATGATATTGTTTAAAAATTAACACTAAGGTAATGTGAAATAAAATAACAAACTGAATACCGTTGGTGTTAAAAATATCAGTATTCTTTATTACGGGTTTGTGATATATATATATATATATATATATATATATATATATAAACCGATGGCATTACCCTTAGGCAGAATATCATCTTTATATATATATATTTTTTTTTTCTATTATCTGTACATCCACCTAAAGACCCTTTCGTTTTGGCCGCAATGGGCTACTGTCAAGTCATTGACAGTATAACCAGACCAAGTTCATGGACGCGCATTGATCAGACAGCCATAAGACAGCAAAAGTGCTGCAAATTTGCTTCCATCCGACAACCGCGGCCACAGGTCTATGATGCTGCCGATGCCAACTCTGCGTTCGATGCGGCTTTTAGAGAATTTCTTCTTCTCTTTCTTATTATGATCGGTCTGTTGCCATTGTTGAGGCGCGAAGTTCCCCATTTTACAATACTGCAATTTGTTTTTAGGACAAAAGCGTGTATTTTTATGGGTCTCCGTCGAGTACGTCGAAGTGTGAGGACGCTGTATCGTTGTATCAAAATATTAAATCTCCTGATACGAAAGTACAGTGAAGGCCGTACTCGTTACCGAGTTAAAGAGTCATACAAATGCACTTAGGTCTCGTGACTTGTGGCAAGTCTTGAGAACAAAGAAAACCGTTTCTCTTCAAATCCGCTCCGCTTTTTTGACTGGTGACAAATCGCGAGGTACCTAGATAAATAAAAAAGTTAATCATTCGTATAAATTCATCCGTATCCACCGTGGAAGACCGACCCGGCCGTGGTCGGGTTGCGACATCAAATCATCATTATAAAAGCGATCAAGCCCTTGCACTACGGTACGATCGCCGCCGTTACAAGAGCGGAGATAGCACAAATGTTTGATGCTAAGGCCGTCGCGTTTAGGGTGTAGTCAAGAAGCATACATTCACGCAATGGGACTTGGCAGGTACCACTTTTACTTCACTTGTAAAACAGCGCAATGCTGTTTAATCAAGGTCCATTAAATAGAAACTGATTCTGTAAAGAATCTCTGTAAAGAGGCAAAGAAGAACATTTTTGGGAAAGAGTTGTTGTTTATATGGAGGTAAGCGCAGACCTTCGTTGTATTATACCGTGTAATTCGTTCGAATATCTAGCTCACGAAAATTGTAACCCTTGAGTGAAGATGGCAGACCTAACTGTGCATTTTCGTCATTTAATGCTATTTGATTTCCGGAAAGGAAAGAATGCAACCCAAGTTGTAACTAAGATTTATAAGGTGTAAGACGTAGAGGCAGTGACGGATAGAACAGTTCAAAGTGGTTTGTCCATTTAGGAACGGCGACTTCAACGTTAACGACAGAAACCGGCCCGGACGGCCTTTGACAGTTGACATGGCCGCATTAACAGCAGTGGTCAAACGAAAACCATACCTCTCGCTGCGCCAGATCGTGGCCATTGTCGACGTACCATACACATCCATTCAAAAGCATCTCAATGCCGATGGATTTGTCAGCAAGTTGGATGCATGGGTACCGCACTCACTCAGAAATCGCCAACTGGAGAACCGTGTGCTATTTTGCGATCAGCTTCTAAAAGAAAACGAGGATTGCCCCTTTCTCCGCACCATGGTGACAGGGAGATACTCTATAAAAACGTTGTCCGCTGAAAGGCGCGGCTTAAAAAATGAAGTGAGTCCCAAGCAAGTGCCAAGCCAGGGCCGCATACAAGGAAAGTGATATTAAATTATGGGCGGATATTATGAGATGCAAAAACCAAACGAAACGACCAATACGAATAAAATACTGTCAATAACTGGATATTTGAAGAGGGCAAATCACCAGAAGTGGCCAGAATTGGCGAACAGACGAGCAGTGACTTTCCACCACGACAACGCAAGACCGCACACATACATATTTGCTCGCCAGCAAGAAGTTATCGGAAGTTAGATGGGATATTTTGCCATATCCTGCGTATAGTCCTGACTTTGCTCTATCGGATTATCATCTGTATCGGTCCTTCCAAAATTCCCTTAATGGCAAAGAATTTGATTTATTGGGAGGTGTTAAAACATATATAGACTATTACTTCAGAAGTCAGGACGCCACCCTCTGGTGGAATCGAATCATGAGCTTACCTGAACATTGGGCTAAAGTAATTGAACAAAGTGGGCAATACAGCATTTAAGAAAAAAAATTCCACATAAAGCCGAATAATCAGCACCGCAGATGCCAAGTTGAGCCTTATTACAGCAAGCAGCATACTATCAATAATATTGGCTGCTGTGGGAGACTCATTAAACCAAGTTATATATATATATATATATATATATATATATATATATATATACATATATATATATATATATTAAAAAAAGGGCACACCTTCCTAAATAGGTGCATTCGCACGCATACACCAAAATGAACGTCTTAAGATACGCACATTAGCACGAAAGTAGAGGCTTGTGATGCACGACAGAGGATTCTACCGTAACTTATGAACCGAGGACTGTACTTCGCGACGCATCGTCTTATATCGCTGGCAAAACTTCTTGCACCGCTGCGCTATAATGTATTTAAGAAACATCTTCTTTATAGTGGAAACGGAAAAAGTGTGTGCATCGATTTATCAGTGTTGCTTGTTGTTTTCGTTATTGTTATTATATGTGCGCCAGCCCCAGACCTCCCTCCACGGACAGCCAGTTCTATGGTTTTACTCCGGTATAGTACTATGGTGTACTTAGCTATTGATGTTATTAGTCCTGCTTCCGCGTACTACCTACAACAACTACTACTACTACTACTGTATCTACCGGTGGAGAATCACCTCACCTCACAGTCTTCTTAGCGGGGTGTTCTGCGGTGAAACATCGCGTTTGAGTGGCTCCCCTGTGGCCCATATGGGTAGATATAGTAGATAGACGAATGTCCGCAGTGGAGCAACCCGAGCGTCCGACCAACGCTCTCAACCGGTGCAAGCAGACCCGAACATGATGACGACCTCGTCGACTTCGTTGTGTAGACCGTCAAGCTCACGGAACCCTTCTCGTCTGTTTACGAATGCCTGAGTGTCTTTTGGCAGCAGCAGATGCTGGAATTGCGGCAAAACAAACGCATCCAATGGAAAGGGTAAACGATGCCCGTCAAGCAGTTTAGATCCCATTGTGTGTTAGTCACTGCGTCACTAGCACCTACAATGAATACGGAGAGCTCTTTTTGCGCTAACTGCCCGATAAAACCGCGGACTAGAATATTTTAGTTGATACACGATCGCAACGTCTAAATACATTTGTGCGCCCTGCCTTTTTGTTGGACGCGACCAATTGTAGGATTACTCTGGCGTTTACTGCACACAAACAAAAAAAACCATGAGGATAAACCAAATTTGAAAGAAAAAAAACAGGCTAAGTGGGTTGTCCATGCCCGCCTTCTTACGGGGATCACTAAAAAAACTATTTCTGTTCTAATTGACTGCATAGTATAAACATGTAACATTTTGTCTTATTTGAGTCCTGCAGTTGAAATCACAACTTCATGAAAGTAAGACATCCAACTACCGAACAGATTTCAAGGCAAAGTCCTATTCGATTTCCTATGTTAATATTAAAAACATTACTAGGGCACTGACTGCTTCAACTAAAGGGCTGCTTCATTGGGAAGACTACTTACTAAATTGGGCGAATGTTTGAAGATAACTACTGGAGACAAGAGAGCCGCACAATTCTTACGCCAGAGACATTCAATTAACGTGGAGCGGGGCAACGCGATCTTAATTTTGGGATCACTTGCCGAATGGTGCAGAGCAGAGCTGTTCTAGGCTAAAATTTAGCACGTTTACTTACACAAGATTGTAATATGAATTGATGAATAAAAAACCGTGTTAATTGGAAAGCTTTGAAAATAGATTATCATGTGTCCTTTAGGCTAGACTATTGTTGTTAGCATTTGCTGCCTTGAAAGCTTTACAGTGAAATGTGGTATTAACAATTTGCTTTAGAGGCGTCTTACTTCGCCGGCATACAACTAGGTTAATAACGTATGTCTCGCAGATGATCTGGTAATATTCAGCAGAATTCGTACGGACCTGCAGGCTGCTCTTTGCACACTTGATGAATATTTCTCGCAGAATGGCCTCATAGTGAACGTATCGAAAACCAAGGCTGTTAAGTTTCGGCGTGGCGGGCAATGAGCCCGCGCAGATAAACTGCGATTTCACGGTGAACAGGTGCAGTTTGTAGAGACCTTTTGCTATCTTGGGGTAATTTTCTCATCTCGTGGTACAACTTTTTCACAACATGTAACTGAGCGTTGAAGAAAAGCGCTTATCGCGGCAGCGGGTATCAGAAACCTAACACAGTTGTCCGTTCAGACGGCCATGACGTTATTCACGCTCAAAGTGGCATCCCTAGCTGCTTACGGTATTCAAGTGACATGGAAACATCTTAGCACTTCGCAGTTATGGCAGTTGGATAGAGTAAAGCCAGCTTTCTTGAAGCGAGTACTTGGCCTTCCGTCAAATTCGCGCAACAGATTAGTATACATGCTCGCGGGTTCAATAGCATTTATTGATGAACTCGTAGACCGTTTTAGTTTGCCGCAGACAGTCGCCCTGGAAACGTTCCGGCATGAGTATTCTCAAAAAGTGTCTCTTATTCCCAGAGAGTTTTATCTATCACCAGCTATGACTAACCAGGCCTGGAAGGACTCTCTCCGGCCATGTCGTCACCTCACTACTCGCTACAGTGTTCACGAATTTCATCATCTACTATGTCGGTCTGCTGGGTTTCATAAACCCAAGGAGGACTGCAAATGCCGTCGTTGTGGCGGTCCATGTCCCCTATACCACCTACCTGATTGTACGGAATCCGTGTCGCTTTCACAGCTTCAGCGGGAATGCTCATAATTCATTTTTACCATGTTTGTTATATATATCATGTTCGTATTTACATACCCAAACAGGGTGCATTTTAAATAAATGAACTGACAATAACGTTTGTTATTTTTGTTAAGCGTTTGCGGTGCCTCGCGACCAGAGGAGACACATAGGTGCAAGAGTTCGAGCCCCACCATTTCACATTTGTATTTAAGGGGTCCGTCTTACGAAGCAATGCGAAAGCAGTCCCGTAGACATTTAACGTTTGCTGAGAGTCAGCCCGAACAAGTTTAGGTCAATAACGTATAATTGGAGATATATCAAGGTATCATTTGCTGCATTATTTCATTTTTATGAAACACTTATATTTTCTGCACGGACATGAGCAAGGAATTGAACGATTAGTTGTCATTGCTAGTAAAAACCACACTTACCTCCATATAAAAATCTATAACACTTCACGGTGTTGACTCAAACTTTTCAATTTAGCATATTGCTGATATAACACCGAGGCATTTTTCATTTATCTGTTAGAAAGTTAAAAAGCATATTTTGTTTTTCTTTAGTAGCAACTTAGCCAACTTCGGATCCACCTATGCGAATATTTGACAGTTTCATCCCCTATTTGTATATATCGAATAGTGTATAATACGCTAAGGGGCATTGCCACTTTATTATTCTTATTTGTGTTTGCGTCAGTGTTTATTATTGAATTTGCAAAAATGCGCAACCAATGTTCAACAAATTAATTTTAATTAGGTTACCTAGAAGGCGTTTATTCAGTTAAAATTGCAAATTCTAATGAGAAAAACAGCATTTTAAAAATCGAAGCTATCGTTTACCCGTAATATAATTAGCTTGACTCCACCATACTTGGTGAAGTATCAAATTTGACTTGTGCTAACAATCCAGTGAAATTTTGCTGTCGTCCGTCAGCGAATCTATTAGGTCTGAGTGCTAAGAAAAAGCAACAGCAAAAGATGGTTTTATGCTTAACGTTTCTACGCTATACGGTTGCGCATATTCAACAGAAATAATAGTTTAAACTAGTGCTGCTTTTAGTACCTCATCATCAGTCAGTACAGCTTGGTAAGGGTCACCATCAACGAGGTTGGTCGATCTTTAGCGGCGCTCCGACTTCGACGCTTTCGACGAGCTTCGGTCGCAGCGTTGGAGATGCGACCGACCACCGGTGGTGAATTTCAAAGTTTCCTGTGCAAAGCGAGAGACGCTGGAGGAGGCTTCTTCCATTGTCTTGGCGTGTCGAATGTAGATGAGGGAGAGCAGACGGACGAGGTGGAGAAGGAGAAACGAAGGGGGAAGAAGCCTTGCGAATATCTGAGTTGAGGCCAAGTAGAATACTGTATCTCTCTATCTCTCTCGCTCTCTCTTTCTCTTCCTGTTTCTATCACAATCTCTCTATCTGTCCTTCTCATCTTCAGGGCCAAGCAATTTGGCTTTCCGGGTAGGCACGGAGCGGGCCACGGGCCGGGGGTCGTGGCCCGCCACCAGTTGGCCTGGGAACAAGCTTCAGGAGCTCAAAATGCCTCCTATCTATGCCCCGTCCTGGCGGCCCTGGTCTTGCTGGTGGTGGTCCCTGGAGAATCGAAAGGCCCCCTACCAAGGAAACTGTAAGGAAGCAAGTAGCAGCCCACGAGCCCACGACTAGTACAACTGTAGCAGCAAGCAACGGGCGGAGACGGGAGCGCAAGAAGCCCAGCGTAACTCGAAATGGGCCTGCTGCTACTGCTTTCTCCTCTTTGTTCTCCTTTTCCTCCTGCAGAAGCTGCGTCGGCGATAGCGACAGCCTTGCTGACAACGACCACGCTTGCGTTCGCTCAAGTTAGAATCAACTTGGAGCACGGCGCGGTACAGCCCGCTGCCGATGCTGGGACCGAGCATCGACTACGCGCGGCTGCGACGGGCGGTTGGGCAAAGAGACGTCCGTAGTACCCCCTCAGGGGGCGCAAGATTCTCTAACGACTCCCTAACTACATCGGCGTTGCTAATTCTCCTTTTTCCTTTACCGCTCCTAGTTGCTGCAGGTACTGCTGCTCGTCGAGCCGAGACGCAGACGGGCAACGCCGTGGCACACCGATTCGTACAGTCGACACACTAACCGACAAACAGTGAGCAGAGCGAAGAGCGCACGGAAAAGCTTCCAACGGAATAGAACGAGCGGGCGGGAGGGAGAGAGAGAATGAAACTCAATGAGGAACAGTCGACAAAGAGATTCCGTCGAGGTAGAGGAGCGGAGTTGACTAGCCGGACTTCATTTGAAGGCGCTACGGCTACCTCGCGACTACTATTCTTCTGCCATAGGCGACTAAACGTTGACGAGTTCTTCTTCTTCGTCTTCTCGTCATCTCTTCCTTCTTCGCCGTCGCATCCTGCTGGTATCCCCGTCTGCTTAAAGACAGGGCAGAGCCTCGATTCGACTGCCCTACCGGCACCGACTGGTCGAACAAACGAAGGCAGATAGATGAAACGCCAACTCGAAGTCTTAATTCCTGGCAGGGGGGCACAACTGAAAGTCGAGAGCTAACTTCAAATGCTTCTACGACGTAGGCTCTACGACTCTATTACCACAACTTAGCCAATGTTGACATCCGACTTGCGGATGCCCACTTAAAGGAACCATCGGCCTGCTGCAATCGAATGACGGAACTGATTTAAATGATACAGCATCCCTCTTTGCCGCTCATACCAAATTCCAGTACACTCGTATGTGATAGCATCACGATGCTGGTGATTAATCTTAGGCAGTCCGTGGGTACACGCCACGAAGCAAACTGATCCAAGGGTCGCATCAATTCTATGTATCATACCAATTTGCCTGTAAAATATGGTTGGGCTGTGTTCAATTGTACTGCCACTGAACAACGTACAGTGTCAACAAAGGTTCTTTTGCAATTTGAGCGTGATGAGAAATAGGTTTCTTATTAAACGACTTTGCGAAATAGTTTCACTGACATGGACAGTATTATAGAGTTTATACATAAGGTACCCAGTACTGGAAAGCCGAGCGCAATGAATGGAGGCTTACTGTTGTAATCAATTTACTTCATATTCTTCGCGCCTACGAGAATAAGAAATGCAGAGGGGCAATATAAAAGCTGTAAGAAAAAAAACTTTGTAACTATTTGGTCTGAGAATGCGCTTTCTGGTGTACATGCAAAAATGACGTGAAATACTTATTTTTGAATAGTTTGAAAGGCTCATTTGGCCATGCGCCAGACAAAAATGTTCTTTACATTTAGTCATCAAAGAAGACTTTCTAGACTATTCGATCGAATAAAAAAAAAAGTTAGACATGTTGATTTTCTGTAGTTGACACAAGCTTCCAATGTTTTAACGTACTAAAAGCTCGGCAAATACGACGACACAAACGTTGGGCGTGCTTATAGAGCACTTCCAGTGAAGTATTTTCATACATGTTTTTGTACACGTACAAACAATCTGTCGGGGCCGAAATGTCTTGTTTAGGAGTGAAGTGAATTTACAAATCGCGACCCCGACATCGGGGAAACACGGCTTACAGTAATCATATAAAAAATCGAACTACCATCAATATGACCTGATGATCAAAATTGTCCCTGGCGCAACGCTAAGAGTCAGCGGCTATGTTGCTACAAAGACTATCAGAGAAACTCTAGATATCTCAACATGTACAGCCCCGGGTGCATTGCAGATATGCCTCACAGAGCTTCCAAGTTTAAAGGGGACGGAGGATGGTCTGTAACGAATGAGTAACAACTAGCTCAAAAGGAGGTTATTAGTTATCTCTCTGGTCAACCACATCAATATACCAAAATTAAGTAGCTCTTACCTATAGACGTTTGTTTTTACAGTAAACCGATATGCATGCGCATATATATAGAGAGAAACTAATTATAACTAACAAAGAAATCGGATTAGAGATCAGTAGAAATTAACACTTTAACACTTTATTTTTTTGGTTTATTCAATAAAACGTTATCTCTATTTTGGCCACAACTTTCGTCCATATTTGGATCAGGCTATTGATTTCTATGGCAAGGAATTTTAGCTTTGCATCTCGAGGAATGCTGCTTCAGGTGAAGAAAATTTCTCTGCCCGCAGATCCTCCTACAGACATCTGATTAGGTCGCAGTCCGACGGTCGGATACCCGGGGAGTACGATATATGCGGCAACATTTCCCAATCGAAGCTAGCTATTTTGCGGAACCTGGGTAAACCCACTTGCGGTCTTGCGTTGGTGGAAGATAACGCCACTTCTATCCACGAGGTTGTGTCCCTTTCCTTGGAGGGCGGAAAAACTCGGTCGATCTAATCATAAAAGACACCCGCGTCTATCGTTTAGCCACTAAGAAGAAACCCGAAAAGGACGATATCAGGCCTATCCCACCAAAGAGCAAAAATATGCGCGAATGGGTACGTCTCTATGGCGTATTGTGGGAAGGTTAACCTGAGGCACACCAGGATCTTCCATAGTTTTACAAAAGGTCGATTAACGGGCACCCAGTTACTGGAAGTAGCTCACGATTAGGCGCTGGCCCGAAATCGCAACATTCCTCTACACGTTGTTTACTTTAATTTTTCACGTGCATTCGATCTTATTAACCATCATCTGCTTCTGACAAAAATGTCAACGTTAAGTGTCAGCCCCAAAATCATAAACTGGTGTAGAAACCTGCAAGACATACCTAAAAGACCTACATCTGTCGTCAAAGTTAAGGATAGCTATTGCTTCGTCGGCAGATGTGTATCCGGTGTTTAGGCCCCCTAATGTACACTCTGTTTGTAGAGGATCTCGAGGCTATGCTTCCAGATATTGGTGTTACATCTAAGCTGCATGCAGACGATCTTAAAATCTATGTAGAGGCAAATAATGGCAACAGCCAATGAATTCTCACTCTACAAAGACCTTGGGGTAATTTTTGACAGCCAAATGAAGTTTAGACCTCACATGGCCGAGGTTGTCAAAGCCGCGTCTCGAATGTGCAATCTCATAATGCGGTCTTTCATTATTCAGGATCAGAATGTGTACTTAAAGCTGTATCAAACCTTAGTAGTATTAAAGTGGACTTATTGCTCATACGTATGGGTCCTTCTATAAAAGAGATGTTGACTTTTTGCAAGCGTGCAGTATAATTGCGTGAAACGCGGGGGTATCACATTGCCTAGTGTTAGCGAATACCAATTCCACGCTGATTACTACATGTTTAAACAGCTACCGCGTCAATATCTTATTACTAGGTATTTTGTTCTAAGACCAAATAATCTCAGGAGCGGCGTTTCTACCCACCCTCACAAGGTTGCTTGTATGGACGTTGTGAACAACTCATTTGCCTGGAGGATTGCACGTCGTTCACAGATTTGAAAAGACTTTGGTTCTATTGTAATAGCCCTTTTTCAATACAGAGGAATTTATATAATTCGTGCGTAATTATTCGAGAATCTTGCGAGACCGAGCGTGAAAAAGCGGGGTTAATTCAGAAGACTTACGCTGCTGGAACGGAACTTGGCAAACCAACTGTACCACGAAATTTAAAAAAGTTAGTTCTTCGTAAAAAGGCGCCCGCTCACACGAGCCATTTTGTGCGAAACCGTTTAAACGACACTTTGGACATGTTCAGGCTGACACATGTTGGCCAGAAACTGTTTAAACGACACTTTGGACATGTTCTGGCTGACACATGTTGGCCAGAAACTGTTTAAACGACACTTTGGACATGTTCTGGCTGACACATGTTGGCCATCAAACAGTACAGATTTAGATTATCTGTATTTTTTGTGTGAGGCGTAGTTAAGCGAGACACTAATAGGTCTCCACAACCTAACACTTCATAACTGCACACTGCCATTCTTTTGGCATTTGAGAAATTATGCCAGAACACGGTGCAGCGGGTCTGCGCGTAGTTAGGTTACTGAAATAATTGGCGGATATAGACTCACGAATAGTTGCTAAACACAATGAACTCAAACTTTATCATTCAAGATGCTACATATTTATATATATTGCTTTCTTAAATTAAAAGTGATTTTATGATTGAAGGAGTGATTGCAACTCTCTCTCTCTTTATATATATATACAGGTAGTTCAACAAATTCTTAAAATGAGCTTTTCAGAATTCGAATTTTGGCGCGCTTTCACCGCTATTGGAAACGGCAACTTTTCGAATGCTAGCAGTCAAAATATTATGGTGATTGGCCGTTGCGATTTCGTTTGATCGCTTTTCCCGTGCAACGTATCGGCGTGATTTTGAAAAATGGAGAAAAAAGAGTTTCGAGTGGTTATCAAGCATTTTTATTTCAAAGGTTGGAATGCGACCCAAGTGAAAACTGAGTAAGACGAGGTGTACGGTGACTCTGCGCCATGTTTTGCCACTGTTTCCAACTGGATTAATGAGTTAAAAAGAGGTCGCAGGAGCACCGAGGATGAACTACGTCCAGGACGCCCAAAAACGGCAACTGATGAGGAAAACGTGGAAAAAGTGCGGAAAATCGTTGCCGCAGATAAGCGAGTGAACATTAGGGAGTCATCACTACACTTCCGAGACCCAAGAAGCATCTCGTCAATGGTGTGCACCTGGTGAAGGACCTCCGAAGAGGGTGCGGACAACGGCATCGGCCGGAAAGATGATGGCTACGGTTTTTTGGGACCAACGTGGAATAATTCTGGTCGACTACCTTGAGAGCGGTAAAACGATCACGGGAGAATATTACGCAAGACTGTTGGACTGCCTGAAGCAAGAACTCATCGTGAAACGGCCCGCTTTGCAGAAGAAGGTTGTCCTGTTTCACCAGGACAATGCTCCCGCACACAAGTCGCGGCAAGCAACGGCAAAACTGGCCCAACTGAGGTTCGAACTTATTGAACAACCTTCCTATTCTCCAGACCTGGCCCCCTCTGATTATTTCCTCTTCGGACATTTGAAGAATAGTCTCGGTGGAAAGCGTTTTTCCAGCAATGAAGAGGTTAAGGCTGCTGTCAATGCCTATTTTCAGTCTAAAGACGCGGAATTCTACTCAAGAGGTATAAATGCTCTGAAATCTCGGTGGGAAAAGTGTATTGAGCTTCTCGGGGAGTATATCGAATAAGAAAAAATTAAAAACAAGATTTGGAAAATTCTTGGTTTTCATTCTAAGAACTTGTTGAACTACCTGTATATATACAACATGATTTTACATATATATATATATATATATATATATATATATATTGGAATCGCAAATAAAAAAGAGGTATTTTTACGATGTATGATCCCTTTAGGATCACGGAAGCAGTTGGAAGCACGCCATCACATCATAAGAAAGTCAGCTTTATTGAGCGACTAACCCAGTCGCCCTGGGGCAGTTCTGCACAAAAAAGGAAATCAAAGTCGAAGGCAAACACTAACAAAAACTATTCTCGCGGTGGTAGATCCATCTCATCTCGTCTCATCATAATCACGAGCCTTGCCATCGCCTTGCTGTGGCCCGGTATGGAGCACCTGCGCCTGGCCGCTTATAGATGAAGCTAGCCCTCTTGCTGTAGTCCCTGCAGACGTCTTTATAATGGTGGAGGTCGTTGCCGCACTAGCAGACGACTGTTATCCATAACTACTCTAGCTGTTGTTGTTGTTGTAGGTGTTGTTGTTGTAGCTGTAGTAGGCGCAGTCTTAGTATTGCTAGTAGAACGCCGTGTAGTCCTTCTCAGTTCCTCTCTGACGCTGCACGTGAAGCTAGTCGGCGTTGTGGTTATCGGCGGTGTGTGCTGAGAGAACGTTCATAGCGGAACGGGCGGGTTGTTCTTGAAGTGATACGACGACGACGAGGAGAACAACAACAACAACAACAACAACAACGGCGGAACAGAAACTATGGGGAGTAATGGGGAACGCAGAAAGGGGAGGGGCTCGATAACGACAACGCAAATAGAGGTCCGAGAGGTTGGTTAGCTGGTTGATTTGGCAAGATATTGATGGCGTACGTCTACGAGCATCAAAAGCGAAGAAAATATTCGGCTCCACCGTTAGTAGGATCTCGCCCAACGACGACACCAACAGTAACAATGACAACAACAGTAACAACAACAATACTAGCATTAGCAACAGTAACGATAATAACGTGAACGATAACACCGGTAACGAAAAAATCCTATGTCGACGATCTCAATGGCCACCAGCCCCAGCTTTAGCAATGTGGCAGGGCTGAAGGGTCTGAGGACATCGACACTTCTTTTCTCGACTACTATTAGGTTAGGCCACGAGTCGCAGTGGTATCGCCAGCGGCAGCCGCCGAAGAAGCAGAGATCGTATACCGATGCGTTAGCGACGCCGATAGGTCGGACGGTGGCTCAACCTGTCGCCAGCGTCAATATTTGATTAATATGCTAATCGACTATGCCGGCTAGAGACTACTCGTCGTGCCTCGCCCGTAGCTATTTAAATATGTTAATGCAACCCTTTGAGAGATACTGACGCTAAATAAATAAAATAAGAAGACGAAGACGACGACGACAGCGACAGCGACCATGGTGATGGCACCGGCGACTATGAAGAGGTAAGCTGACGAACAGAAAAAAAACAAAGGAAGCCACCGATGTATGGAGGGGGGGGGGCGGCGATGACGATAAACGGGCCAACGAGGGACGTGGGAAAAAGCAACGAAAAAACGAAATCATTCGTCTACGAAGAGTACGTAGTAGTTGGTGGTGGTGGTGATGGTGGTGACGGTCGCAAAAAGATCTTTAGCGCTTACGCCAGCAGCGGCCAACGAATCGAGATCTGAGAGTTCCCATTTAGCAAAGCATGCCACATCCCCTCCCCCCCCTCCCCGATCGACTAAATACTCCAACATTCTAGGGCTATCTGTCGCTGCTGTGGTTGTTGTCGTCGTCGTAGTCGTTGACTTGGGTGTTTCAACGCTACCGCCATCATCACTTGTCCAATAGACTCAATACCCTGACATGTAGTTCTATATATAAGCGTACATGAACTGTAGTCTAGTGCATGCTTCAGTTGTGCATATTGTCTATGCCTTTAGCAGTGTAGGGTAGGGGACGCCGGTCTCTGTTAGTGGTTCTCCCTACTACTGCGACTGATCTCCGTCGTTGTCCGTTCGTTCAGCGGCTCCCCCTACTCGTCGTAGTCTGCTGTTATGATTGCCTAATATATTATAATGTTTCCTTCGATCTTTTTTAAAGAAAAGGACAAACAATAACATAACGTGTCTGTCTAAGTATCGGCATCGTCGCACCGTGCGGTTCGATCTCCTTGTGACGCACATACTCACGATGGTCAAAAACTGGGATGTGGCTGCTGAGCCCATTCAACGCAACATGAAGGCAAAGGAAGGCGCGGGAAGAAGAAAAATTGTGAATAGCGTACGAGAGGCGTTGCTTATAAGCGACTCGACGAGCAGAACCTAAACATTTAATAGTTCCCAGACTATCCCGCCCCTGTGTGTAGCTACTCTTCTGCGCTAAGTATCCCGCAGGTTGAAGGGTCATCTTAAGGAAGGTACAAATTTGTTGGCACTGCCGCGCATATATGCAGGGTTTTAGTGGATACTGCCTTAAGCCAACGGCTCGACCCTAGCCAAGCGCTGAGTCCCACGCTGTCTGGGTGTGGCTGAGACTCGCACTGTCTGAGCGCGAGCATGTTAAGCGGCTATCCATCGCCTGCAATGCTTTTATTCAATGGTACGTAAATATATCTTAAACCCTAACTCACCGAAAAATAAGTCTTAATCGGTTCACTGTCCCGAGTCACAGCAGTTTGTTCGTCTTGCCGCAAAAAAAACACCAACGAGTGCACAAACGTGACAGCCCGACACACCACAGGCCCTGCTTTTGATGTCTGCACAAACAGACTTTAACTCTTTTGGGCATCGCTTCCGTTGACTTTTAACTCTGGTAACGCGTAAGTTATATATATATATATATATATCATTTACTCAACATACTCACGATAGCTCCCCTTAAACCCCACCAAAGACTAATATTTTTGAAAGACTTTCTCATTCCCCGCCTCCTATATAAACTGGTCTCCGGTCCCAGACGCACTCCTTAATGACCTAGATAAAGAGATCAGAAAGGTTGTTAAGTCGAAATGGCGTAAACTCGAAAATTCGGTGCCGAACGCCAACCTGTACACGCACACACCACACGGCGGTCTGGACATGCCACGTGTCACGCGTGCCAGATTGGCCAGGGGACGCCCGGGCTACAACGAACGTTGTAGGCACGAGTGTCATACGCCTGAGCAGTTGGCTCATGTCGCTCAGATGTGCGATACAACACACAAACAAACTATAAAGAGACACGACGACGTCTGTGATCGCGTGGCGCGTCTTCTCCGCGAGAGGGGTCATGAGGTGGTTCGTGAGCGAGTATTCCGTCGACCGGGCGCACCGGGTCTAAAGCCCGACCTCGTAATAACAACACCTACCGAGGTCTGAGTTTTAGATGCCGAGGTTTGCGGCCCGAACCGGGACCTGGCAAAAGCGCGGCAGGACAAGATCACCAAATATGACGTCGAGTTCCTAAGAGCGGGGCTCCCCGACCCGCAAAAAGCTCGCAGATTCGGATCCATCACTATCTCTTTGAGTGGTGTATGAGACTCCGAATCGGCGAGGACGCTCTTGGGGCTCGGCGTCACGAAGAGGAGTCTTATGGATCTTACCGTTTTAACGTTGCAAGGAACCTTGAGGATATACCACTCGCACCGGGTCCATAAGAGCGGGTGCTACCATCAAGCAAGGACACGGACAGCTGATAACCTCACGTGACACCTTTTTACCACCATTTTTATTAAGGCGAGCACTGCCGAGTGTGCAAACGTATTGTAAATAATTAATAAATCATCACAATATTTTCTATACAAGATTCACCTTGTATATATAGCTCTGCCACCACCACGGAACTCTCTGCTCAAAACTATTCGGGTCGTGGGGGAACATACCGGGCAGACCTACACTTGACTATCAGTGGACCAGAACCACAGATTATCTATGTTTAATGTCCATACTAACTGGCTTCTCCAGGAACAGAAACACGACAGAGCTAAGCTTAAGGTCCTAAATCTTCGAGAATTTTAAAAGTCGCAATCAAAATACGGCACTTTCTACACTTACATGGAAGTTCCTGCACTGGAAAATTATAAGGGCTAGTGCGAGCTGACGGGCGCCGAACAGATAGCCTTTCACAAGCCAAGTTTAAAGGGATGAAAACGTTAAGGCAGAATATAACTTAAACCGACATTTCGTCGCTTTCCATTGTTCCTCCTACTTTCTCAAACATGTTGCGACAGCCTAGTGAAACAGGGTCTCGCCCACGCACGCATTTCAGCATAAAATGTCAGCCGATAGTCACTACCAAAATGAAAAAATATGTATATTCCAATTGTAATGATTTTATATCAAACAAAGTAGTACGAGACTAATATTAAGTATGATCTGCAATGGCTCCAACCCTTGCTGGCTACCTAGCGTAGGCTCCTCATGGGAAGAAAGAACACACCGCAGCACGCGCATGCAATATCCAACGTTTGGGCATAGATCCCTCACAGAGGGAGGTATGTACCATATATATAACACTTAGATAACACTGAATATTTGTAATTAGAGGTGCGTTACAGCCAGGAAACAACTTCAACAACAAGGCAAAACATCACGACGAAATCTATCTAATGAGCGCAGCGTGATTGTGCTGCAATTCATCGTTCGCAACTTCTCGGACATACAGTGCAAAAAACGATTTAGGTATATACATGAATCGTGAAAATAATAATAATAATAATAATAATAACAACAACAACAACGACGACGCCGGCACTGTTTATTTGTCACGACGTTGGCACTGCAGTAACAGCAGTGGCCTCGATAGCGGCACCAGTTTAAGCAGTGGTGGCGTCGGGGTCACCTCAACAACCTCACCTCATCTGACCAGCTGAGAACAACACGGAAGAAAAACGGAATTGCCGAAAAGAGAACTGCAAGAAACAGACGGAGCGATAGCTGAAGAGAGGGAGAAAGAGGGAGAGAGAAGAGGGAAACGGAGAGCGAGAAAGAGAGAGATGGAAAACGCAACTAGCCAAGTTCACAGCCATCATCATTTGCCAGGCCATTTGGCGCGCGGGCAAAACGAGCCTGCGGCGCGCGGGTTATCGCTCATAAACACTCACTTTGCAAGCAAGCGGCACTAGTGGCGGCGCTGTCGTTGTCGTCGTCGTCGTCGCCGCCGTCCTCAACATCATTGTCATGGTTGCTGTCGTCGTGGACTGTGTCCTACCCCTGGCTACCCCTCCTTCCCTCCTCCGCGGTCGGTCTCCTCCCCCCCGCCTCCGTTCCACCTTTGCAGAGATTCCTCTGCAAGCTAGCAAAGGACACACAGGACCATATCAGCAGCCACCCCACGCCCACCGCGCGCAGATGATACGCCCACAACCGCTGAGGGGCCATGGCGACGAGATCACAGGCAGACGGAGATCACACCTCATCCACAGACTGCGCGGCGCACGCGGACTTTGATAGCAGCAAGCCTCGCAGCACGAACACGAAATGTCTCGTGGCCAGTGCCACCCCCGCCAGCCTGCGCTGGCTGACACACACTTGACCCCCCCTGACCTCTAGCCCTCTGATTCCTGATTGGCGTAGATCGGTACCATCGGCGTTACCCTAATGGTTAAACAGAGTGATGATGATGATAATGATGACGACTACGATGACGAGGACGATGATGATGATGATGATGATGGTGGTACTGTCCCATGGTGTGTCGGCCCGCTTTCTCCATCCCCGTTTGTCTCGCTAGCTGGCTGTACGTGTGTGTATGCGTGTATGCACGTGTATGTATTCTACGTGCACTTTGTTGTTCTCTGTTCCATACCGTCAATCCGTTCTCCTTCGCCCGCTGCCGTCGTCGTCTTCATCACCGTGCTCGACGTAATCCCATTGCCAAAACAAGCTACACGACCTCCCTATCACTTCTGGGTTGCCTGCTACCGACGAGGAGTGATCATCACCATCACCATCAACGCCCCCATCAGGATAATCGACATCAACACCCCCATAATGATCATCAGGATCATCATCATCATCATCATCGTGCTTATGATCGCCACTTTTGTAATCGTAATAGGCACGAGTTCACACGTGCCGCCTACCCAATATGTATATGCAACGATACATACAGACACATGCCTAACGCACGCGTATACACGATCATACACAAAGCTAGCCAACCCCGCTGCTGCAACACACAGTCGCGCGCGTCATAGACTTATTCCTCTTCCTGTTTCTAGGCCCTCAGACAAATGTGTTCAACTGTACGCAAATAAGCAAACGACATATATGTGCATACCTACATGCAACAACAACTAATTCTGGGTACGCATATATGTGTCTCCGTATATATATATATATATATATATATGTGTGTGTGTGTTTATATATATATATATAAGGGCAATGCTTCGACCAAGTTGTAACCGAATGTCGTGTTTGTTCGACGCTGGTGGTTGTGTTAGCGGTGTAGTGTTGCTTGCGATATCAGCTTGAGCGAGAATTACGCCACTGCCATTGAGTTTTATGGGGGCGAAGGAGCAAAGGTTACGCCCACGGCGCGTGCCACTGGGCAGCAAAGTTCGAGCAGATAGGAGGAGGAGGCGGCGGCGGCGGCGCCAGTGGCAACAGACATAGCCGCGCCCGGTATACGCCGAAGACGGCCATGTTAATGGGCGTCTCTATCTCTCCCTGACTAGAGTGTGTCTGCGAGATTGTTCGGGGTTGGCCGTCGTGTGTGTCGGCAAACGCAGAAAGCGACAAAAGGACCAAACAACGGAGACAGAGTTGTCTCTCCGTTTCATACAAGAAGCGCGTGAACCTAGTGGTGGAAGAAGCACGAATCGGTCAGTCGTAGTAATCGTCGTTGCCGTAGCAGGACGCTGGTTGAAACAGCAGTAGTGGCCGAGGGCGGCGGAGAGGTTTATTGCGAAGGAGAAGAAGAAGAGGATTTGTCCAGCCGACTAGCCGAAGGTGCATTCGTTCAAGGAGGAACGAGTCAAAAACGGCACTGGTACCGTTCGAGACCGAGATTCGAGGAGTCAGTTACAAGGACGGTTGTTGCTGTTTGCCTAGATAGATGATCCCACACGAGTGAGAGAAAAGCTCGGAAGAAAAGATCGAAAGAGAAAGAACTCCAGAGAGAGAGAAAGCGGGAGAAATAAATGCGGAGGCTAAGAAATAATGGTAAATGAGGAATAGATGAGAGGAGGAGGCGGAGGAGAAGGCAGGGGTTTGAAGTGTAGCCGGTGAAGTCGTCGTTGTCGTCGTTGTTGTAGTCGCGGCATGTTGTCCCGAGGTCAAATGTGTAAACGATTGTTGCCAAGCTTTGTCGTGTGTGCCGCCTTTTGCCTGTTATGATATTTGCTGCCCCTGTCGCCGCAGCCGCCGCAGCTGCTGCTGCTGATGTTGTATTGTGATAGCGGCAAGGACAACCACGAGGACACATCTGAGAGGTAATCGGCGTGCAATGCATACAAACGGAGGGCGGTGCGTGCCCGCTAGGGATGGCGTGCCTTGCGCCCAGCCTAGCCTCCTCATCTTCCTTGGTCGGCGAGATTGCAACGGCGAGGCGGCCGGTAGTCAACTGGGCGTGAACGGCGGACCGGCTGCTCCGTTCAAATAATTCTTGTGCCCCACCACATCAGTGTGGGAAAATTGAGTGCCAGGAGAACCGGGGGAGGGCGGGCCAGGCGACGACGACAGCAGCCGCGAAGCTGCCCAAGCGAATATTAAGTATTGAAGTTAATTTGCCGGAACTTGCTTGGAACGCCTCCGCCAAATCATGTGTATGATGCGTATATATGCCTGCTTTCTGTCTCGCCCGATGTTATTAACCTGGTATGTGTATGTGTGAGTATATATGTATGTATATACATTGGCGTGTTAGCGCCGCTGCCGATTTCATTGTGAGGTATGTGTGAAGAGGGGCAAACCCGACCTCTGTTCCGCCTTCTAGAGCAGTTGTCGTCAGTGAACGAAAACTGAATCGCACCACTGGAAAATATTTGACTTCCTGGTGCGATGAAATTGTCGGTTGATTTTCAACGAGAAACGCTGGACTCTACCTTTAAAAGCTTGTAGACGCCAGTATTTTGATGTTGCCACCTTCAGGCTTCATTTTCCGACTTAGAACATTTTAAGCGGCACATACAGTTGGGTACGGTACCTTTATACAGTTTTTATTCCAAACAATATCCAATAACAATATTTAGCAATGCAAGTGACAAAATACATTCGCATAAATTGTCTGATATCGTGTTCCTGGCTGCCCCCTTAGTTACTCATCGAATAGGTCTTACGTGCTTGACAAATTCACATGCATCGATGTATATGCATATGTGGTGTACTTGTATATAACATAACGTAAAAGGTACTTCATTTATAACATAAAGGCTTTCAGTGAGAATCATTACAAAATTGTGTGCATATTACAGTAATTTGAATTTCGACTTCCCACTTGGTCATTCGCAATGCAAACGACCACTGATATCTTTTGTGCAAGCTACAGTCTTAAAACTAATGTAGCTCAATGCTCAATTCAAGTGCTCTTTTATTGCTCTCAACTGATCGATAATTATGCACATGGAAATTGATCAAGATACCTGAATTTGATATACACAATTCACACTATAAGAGGCTTAGAGGACAGTTTACCATAAAATAAAAATCGTAATATATGCAATGTATCGTTTACAATATTATATTACCTGTTAATGGTTTTCAACATTCTCGACATGTGTCACAAAAGCGTTTTGTTAATTCCATCAGATTTTGCAATTGCTTTCGACGATATGGTTGAGTGCAGCACAAATTGTTGTTGCAAATATTAAAAAAGATGGAAAGTCTATTCAACTTATAGATTCGTGCGTGCATTTTAAAACGCCGTACTGAGGTAGGTACTAGAATTAAAACATTTTTAAGGAGGTTGTTGTCAATTCTAGACCATCATCCGTCCTATGGGATTGGAACTCACCGTGAGGTATATCTTCAATGCACCGAGAGCCGGACATGTTGAGATATCTAGGGTTTCCCCGACAGTCCTTGTGGCAGCATGGCCGCTGACTCTCAACGGTATGGTTTATCATCCATTATTGAAGAACATTTATTATCAACGCTCAATGAACAACAGAAATAGAACCGGCGACACCCCGGTAGATGACAACAATGACTAGCGCACTAGTCCCCTAGACCACGCCGTTACTGAGTTAGGCACTGAGTCAAAACACGTCGAAGAAATTTAGACTGAACTTTTTCAATTCCATCAATATTTTTTAAATAATATAGCCGCCAAACTTCACAGTGAATTCGGGAACCACAAGTATATTAGTGTGTTTGGGATACATTTATCGATCACGACGCGCATTTGCTAAATAAAAAAAATGCTAAATAAAATATATGCTGCCGCTCTACGCGCCCCTGATAAAAAAGGATGACATGTTTATTTAGGTATACATGCCAAGCGAACAATAAATCGATCAAATAAAATAAGTATTTACAATATCTACAGTATCACCGTTTGGGAATATGTCTATCCATGGATCAAGTGTCAGCTTTGTTATGATTTCGCTCGTTATCAGCCCTCCAGCTAGTATACCCTCCCTTCTCAATAAAAAAATATACGGAATTGAATATACGGTTAAAAGCAATTGCGTTAGGATTCCTCTACCATACCTGGATTAATATATAAGCATATTTGCTGTGAAGTTGATGTTTTCTTGTGAAGCTATTGATTGCTACCTACTAATTGCAATTTAATCAAACAAATGAGTGAATTCAAGTAAAAAACGTTATCTCTCTTTTACAGGTTTGCTTACCTGAGGGTACTTTTGTTAGCCATGCGATACACGCGCCACCCTAGTATCCCGCTGATTTTCACCCTGTTATGCAAGGTCGAGTTTGTCTATCTGATCTAGTCGACTTCTTTGAGCACTGCCATTTAAACATTCTAAACTAAGTGCATCTAAGTTTACGACACACAAGTTAATTTCAGCCAACACTACGTGTTTGAAGATTCGAAGCCTGCTGTAGGCCTAACCTTGAATCGCCGTTTATAGGGTTGAAACCTTTATCACCTGTACTTCCATTTTGTATAACAATGCAACTTGCTTAGTATATGTGTGCGCGTATACGTTTCTCGCATTTTATACACATTCAGAATAGTAAGCGAAATTAGAGTAAAGTTCGCTTGGTTTGCTGGCAGCTGTGGCTCTGTAGTTTTTGCCAACCGCCACAACCAACTTTCAGCACTGTGCATAACCACTCTTTTCTGAGTATACCGCTTGTTAAACTATGGTAGGTGGTATTATAATGTGAATGCATTTTCCAGGCACTGAATGAAAAGTGGTATAATTATGACCAGATAATCTTAAACATGACTAGGCCTGCTTCTAAAAATCACAATACTTTTTAGGAAGTGATTTAACAATGATGATGTGTCTTCTGCTTGTAAAGCAGAATGCAAGAGCAGTAGCAATCTATTTCAGGTTCTTGGAATTTTGCTGAGCGCTTGTAAAGTGCAAACCAACGTAACATAACAATCATAACAAAAATGATACTGTGTTAACACACAATCGTATCTAATCGAGAGCATCTGAGAGCTGCCCTATTTTTTAGTCTCAAAACGATCTAAAGAGGATTTGTGCTACCCATGTATGCACAACATATAGCTAGGACAGTGTATTGGCTGTTGCCCCGACAGAAGATCATGGACACGTTTGCCAAGTTTGAATGGATTGTTCCATTTCGACCCCCTGTGCGTGTAGCCGCAGATGAGAAATTGTGCACCTTAGATCGGTGCAAATGTTGCTGCCGTGATGGCAATAGCAAAAAATGATCCCTCTTTCTATTCACCATCATGGCAGTGTGGCTGGTGGGATAGCCAAACATGCTGATCGTTCCGTCTACAGCGACGCGGGTTGCCTCCCTGTTTGTTGATGTATTATCCTCCCTAGCCACATTGGAGGTTTGATGCGGAAACGACAAGCACAGCAACAGCAGCAACAACAACAACAACAATAACAACAACAGGAATAACAACCGTGAGCAACAACAGCGACAATACTTACAGCTGTAACAACGAATATAATCAGTAATAAGGCAAGTGGGTATGTTATCTCTCTCTTACAAGCCACGACTCCCGTCCTACTGCTGCAGAAACACAGGTAACCAATTACGTAAACACTCGAGCGATCATCGCGTGGTAAGGCAGACTACAGACGCTAAAATGACCACCCAAACCTGAGACGACCTTTCAATCCATCCTCCACAACTGCTACTACCGCTACGATTGTTATAGGTTGTTGCCGCTGCCGTCGCCAAGAAGACTTGAGGAACAAGCGAGCTCGGCAATAAGTAAGCCAACGTTGACTTTCAACCGCAGAAAAGCGTTCGCCGCGGCTTGCGGTGGTCCCCATTCTGCGATCAGCCGCGAGAGCGCTGCAAAGCCGGATGGGGTCTATTCGACGATGAGGGGCGGTCGATTGAGCAGTGGCAACAACTGTCGAAAATGACAGTAGTGGAGTATCAAGCAGTTGTTGTTGTTGTTGTTGTTTTTGTCGCTTCCCCACCTCCTCCAGAAGGCAACAACATAACCGGCCGGCTAAGCTGGTACTGTTGTTACCTTCTAGGTGGTAAGTGTATGCGCCCTTCGACTCGTTCCGAGTGAGATTAGTCGTGGGAGGAATAGGGCTAGTCCGACCACTCTATACTAGCAAAAGCTATAGTACAGAAGTAGCAGCAGAAGCACTGGTACCTGCTTTCCTCATTTTCCGGTAGCTAGCAACAACACCAACAACATGCCGTGACTGGCTGGCTGGTGGACTGGCTATAGCGTCAATGGCACTACCCAACATGCTCCATCTACTGCAATAGTGGTAGCCCGCGCGTACGAGCACTGAACGAGACACTCACACACAGCAAGCGAGGGCGAGCAAGAGAGAGAGTGAGGTAGAAACAGAGCGGCGGATGTGGAAGAGCTCGGCGCCAAAATCGCTGATTCAAATCGAGGACCGGAGCCTAAGTGTATGAAATATTTCCCTGGAGGCCATGAGGGAACAATATGAGTAGTAGCGGATGCATACACACAAGCGGCAAGTGCTTTCGAGCTCCGTGTCGCCCCCCTCCCCTCCCCCCGCCTCTCACACTATCCACCCCCGCCATCGTCCTCGCTGCCCGCACGGACCCGCCTAAGAGTTGTAGGGCGCCGTACACTTTCTAGTCTATATATATATATATATATATATATATATATATATATATATATATATATATATATATATATGTATATATATAAGCCAAAACGGGAGTCTTGAAAGGTAGGCGCGGTGACTGGATGAAACAGTAGCGGTGGATCGGTGAAGAGGCAGCTTGGTGAGGGCAATGTAGAATGTAAAATAGAGCACGTGGAGAAGCGAGATCATCTGGGAAATTACTTCATGCCTACGGTGTGGCTCTTCATCGACCTGGATGCAGTTTACTTGTACCATACTACTGCGACGACGACGACAACTGCAACGACTACACGGCTTACTCGTTTGATATCTACAATTTTCTCTTCGATTCGGGTGCTCCTGACAGTGTTGACGGCAAAACATGCCGCATTATCCAGCTGCCCGTAGGCCTAATGTACGCGCTCATGATTGATGCGACAATATTACAACAGACCAATAGCACAGTGGCATTATGATTAAACCTTGACCTTATAGTCAGTTCAGGTCTACAAAAGGGCCGCACGGTTTCTAGGTTTGGTAAACGCCGGGGTGCTGTCGCGATATCGTGGGCTGGAGTAATTTAGGTCAGGACAAAAGAACAACCAATGTTTGTTTTTCAATGTATGGCAACACATTTAAAACGCTCGCAATAGAACCGTATAATAGGCGTGCGGCACGACAGTGTCCACATACTTCAATCGCGTTATTGTTAATGGCCTTACATGGGCTTTCTACAGCAAAGGAATGTAGCAGCACGGCAATTTACAGGAAAACAACCATGCCCAACAGAAAAAAACTGGCCAGGTTCATGGCTGTTCACGCACATCGCAAGTTTTTATTGTAAACAGAAAAAATATTTACTTGAGATTTACCTCAGCTGCAGCGGTGCCTGCCTCGGAAGGTAAGTGCATGACATTGACCATGTACGGCTAGAACTCGATCGTTTGTAGCAAATAAGCTCTATGCACGGCTTACGCAAACATACCTTTGCGCAAAACTGCCAAAGTCGGCAACTTTACATTCGAGGAATTTCTGATGACCACGCTGGCAGAAATGCAGGCGGACCTACCGTATAGCGCAAGAGACCTCAGACGCCGGACGAGAACGAGAGCGGGTCGAACACACGCGACACCTCACAGACCAATATGGCCAACTAAAATTTTTGTCAAGAATATTAATAGCGGTGACCTATGTACGTCTGGTCAAACAAGAGACGATAGCGTGGTAGTTATCAATGAGTTGTACAAGAGGTAGATCTCTCTACCCCGCTTATTGTAGCAGGTGACTTAAATGCTTGACTCGATTCTCTAACATCGGTTCCTATTGCAGACCTATACGGCACGTCAGCAAAGTAAAGCTATTGGATAATGCACGTGCTCTGGCTTCGGTTCTTCTGAAGGTGGCTATGTTCAGTTTTACATGCTCCTTGCTATCGACCCAAAGGACTGGCTAAATGGCGGCAATATGCATATGCTGTCCTTTGGACCGCATTGGGCTCAGCGCCGCATGTTACAGCTTGCCCGGCTTTTAGCGGGCGTTGGTGTTCCGCGAAGCACGTTTAACATAATCGGGCAGTCGTCAGGCAAGTACGAGTGAAGTCACACCTATTAGAAAAGTGTGGAGCTTCCGGCATCCGCAGAAGCGAAAGATGGGGCATGTAATGCGTGCATGACCATGCAGATAGTCATGCACGCTTTACGACGATTAGTCATTCATGCAATAAGTAAAATTTACGTTTAGCTAGCATTAACCTTACTAAAATAGTGTCTAACTCAAACTAACTGAAGACACTGAAATTAAGTTTTAGTAAGACTATAGCCTCACCGCTCAAGACATGCTCTTTTGTGCAGGGTCGCTGGCAGCGTACCTCAACAATTGTTTACATTTATGTCTGGCCACATTTTAATCAAGCACGGTAGCGTGGTACATTCGCCTACTCCTCGCGACCGGAGGAGACACATTAGTACGCGGGTTCGAGCCTAAAAGCCGGTCTAGTGCCTCTTTGTGGAGCGTTACTGGTATATCATAATAGAATACCAAATGGTTATAAACCGATGGAGCTCGATCTTACCATACGAAGTACAATCGCTCTCGTCTTAGGTACGACTCTCAAAATACCTCAGATACATTTTAGACTAGTGCTCGACCACCTATCACATTCGATGACGAGAGACATACTTCGTCGATACAGAACACCTCAGTACGTCCACGACACGTCATCAGCCGTTTTGCAGACCAAGACCTTCCTTCCTCACAGCCTATATACGGAGGGCACCCATCATATAACAACAGACTCCTGCATTTGTTGAAAATGTGACCCGAAATTATATGTGTATCGCGCGGCACAATGCCCTGGGGCTCGATTGATAATGTTTTACTGTTCTCTTCTGAAAAAAAAATTACCGCAGAACTCACGGTATTGAAGCTGACGACTATGAAAACCAACTTAAGAGCAGCCAGTCCAACTGCGTGCTAGTTTTTGCCCTGAATGTTAACGAGATTGTAAATGATAAACAGCCGATAGTTGAACTTTATTTGAACATACGTGTGAGCGAGCTCGCAGCTTGTATGATCCGCCAAGTGTGGTGCGTTTTGGTACCGCGCCAAGTCTGGTGCGTTCGTAAATTGTGATGCACCTAGACATCTCCCTTCTTTTACATTTGGAAATAAAATCGATTATTATTATTATTATTATTATTATTATTATTATTATTATTATATTATTATTATTATTATTATTATTATTATTATCGATTTATTGGCGTACAAATATTTTAATTGCATTTATAAGCATTGTTATTTTTCGGTGGTTATGATCTTCTTTCCGGATCGTGTAGAAATTTCTAAAATAACTTATCTGTTCTGATTTCTCCTTCGGTTGGGTACGGCTCCGCCCTCGTTGTCTCTTTGTTGCTGACGACTTCTCAGCAACTAGTCGTTTACTGGATCTGCGCGGTGGAGTCGGCGGCCGTGTGATGTCAGAACGACATTGTCAGGCCTGCGCCACTCTGAAAATGAATCTGAGAAGACGAAGCGCTGTTAGTTTTCCTCTCGACGGGTTTTTCCAGAATGGGAACTCCTATTAAATGCCGTCTGTTTCTCGTCATTTCACCGCTATTTTGTGTGCAAACACGAAATGTGCGCGGTTTTACTTCAGCGACACAGCGGCCAAAATCCGCCTGTGGTTAAATTCAGTCGGCTGATTTATTGTCCGAGATGTATTTGTGATAGCTGCTTGGTTCCTTGGGTGTACGCTCTCTGTGTGGCTACTTGTTAGTTTGCAATTATTTGGGTAGTCGAGTCCGGTGGCGTAGTGCATTCCGTTCATCGGACCGGAGGAGGCACATCAATGCACGGGTTCGAGCCCCACCGTCGTACATTTGTATTGGGTCCGTCTTACAAAGCAATGCGAAAACAGTCCCTTAAACGTTAAGTGTTGGCTGAAGGTCAACCAGAAAAAGTTTACTATTTGGGTGACCTAACGGTAATGGGCAGTGAGCAATTGTTTCTCACATGTCGTTAGGCAACCCGCGTCCGAACAGTTTATGTGCCGGCCAAGGACCATAGGATTGTTCTTATATATATATATATATATATTCCGCCACTCCAATAACGCCATGTACAGATTCTCGTTGTTTAGCCGCGTCTTTTTCACTACTCGTGTCGCTATTTGGACGGCGCTTTCGGCCTTACCGTCGGTCTGGTGGCGATGGGGCGAACTCGTCACGTGTTTTGCTGGCCATTCTGCACAAAATAGTTGAAATTCTCGCCATATATCTGGTGTCAGAGTCGCTGTGGATCTTCACGGTCGTCCGTGGCGGCTGAAGTGTTCATTTGTTTTCGTGGTAGTCTGTGAGGTAGTGGAGTTTTTATTCAGCTCATCCAGGTCGAAGTAATAACTGTAGTTATCCACTGTAACCAGATAAAAGTGCCCCTGCCAAACAAATATGTCCTGGTCCACTACCTGCCACGGTCTCTGTGGAGTCCGCTTGGTCACTAACGGCTCGGTTCATTGTTTGACGTGAAATGTCTGACAGGCGTCACAGCGAGTTACATAGTTCTTCATGTCGTCTCCATTCCTTGACCAGAACACTGTATTCTTGGTTCTATGGCACATCACATCGAGCCCGAGATGTGATTTATGCGTCCCACGGAGAAACTCCAGTCTCAGACTCGGTGGAGAAACGACAGCGCTAAGATTGTAAAATCTCAGCAGGTATCTCTTCTTCTGTGCAGGCCACCCGTCCAAATTTGCCTTGGTAAGCATTTGGATTAATGCGCTATTTGCCGTTGCGGTTTTGACCTGTTGCATCAATAGATCAGAGGTTCTATGAGTTGAGCTGTCTATCTGTTCAAGTTCCACTTCCCACACGTCATCAGGTTCGAACTTAGTAACTCTAACTCATTCGTTGCAAATGTTTAGGGCATGCGTCGAGTGATTTAGCGAATATACTTTCTAGTGGTCTGCGGTCTGTTTGTACTGTGACCGTCGTTGTTCCGTAGATGTGATGTTCAAACTTTTTGGATGCCCTCACGATGGCTAGACACTCCTTTTCGATGACTGTTTTTTTGGCAGCGCTGAATGAGTGGGAAGTGTAAGCGATTTGCTTCCCGCATTGAACAATGACGCCGCCGGCGCCGTATTCGCTCGCGTCGGCTTGAATCACTATCGGTTTTGTTTTGTCGATGAATGCAAGTATCGGTGTTTCCGTCAGTTTTTATCGTGTCAATTGCTGCTTGCTGCTGGCTCTGCCAACTGAATTCGAACTGTTGCTGCGTTAACCTTCTCAGAGACTCTGATAGTCCGAAGAGGTTGGGAATGACTGGGAGTAAATAGTTGACGCAGCCTAAAAATCTCATTGTGCCCTTTACGTCCTTTGGTGGCATCATTCCTTTGATCGCTTTTACTTTCTCGGCGCCAATTTTTAATCCGTCTTTGCTTATAACATTACCCATGAATGTAACTTGCGGCATACCCATACAGAGCTTACCCCTGTTGAAGCGTAATCCAACTTCTCGAGTGCGTTGGAATAGGGACTGCAAGTTCTTGTAATGGTCTGCGATTGCTTCGGGTACTGTGTGTCCTTCCCCCCATACAAACGTGTCATCTGCCACCACTGAGACATTTCTTAAACCGTAATAAGCTTGTACTTGACGTTTCTTTTATTCTTCGGGCGCTGATGAAGGTCCTTTAGGGATGCGACAATAGCGGTAACTGCCAATCGGCGTGCAGAATGTTGTGCAGTCTCGGCTTTCGGGACATAAGACCATCTGATAGAATCATCCCGTGCGTCGAGCACCGAAAATACCTTGACCTTGTCTAGGCGGTATAGAGTATCATTGAGTGTAGGCAACCGGTATATTGGTCTTTGGATTACTTTATTTAATGGGTGTGGGTCGAGCACACGATACACATCGATGCGCATTCAGTCGGATGGTTAACCTTCTCTATCACTCTTTGTTGTCCTAGTCCTTCTATGCAACGCGCGATAGCGTCTGTCAAGGCAACCAGGGAAGTTTCCTTGTACGCATCGTTTATCAAAGCATAATCGCACCATGCCTGATAGAAGATTGTCAAGTTTTCAGCTTCGTCGCCCTCGGTGCTCTGCGTACGTGGTTTTAGTCCGTGATTTGTCATCTTCGCCCATTACGATTCGAGTTTACTTAGAACTTGATGTTTTTTGTACCAAAATATTGCTCTCGGGAAACATATGTTAGCTCTTTTTTCATCGACTCACTATCGGCGGCGCCATATTAACGAGACCGGGGTTGATATACAACTGACTGTTAAACTTTATTTGAAACGCCTGGGCGGGCTTGCAGCTTGAATGCGCCGCCAAGTGTGGTTCGTTTTGAAAACGCGCCAAGTCTGGTACGTTCGTAAATTGCGATGCGCCCAAACACTGAACGTTTTATATTTTCAGATATATTTATATCCCTTTCATAAGTTGTGTCTTAAACGATCCGAGTTTGCCCAGCAAATTACTGCATGCATATACTTATTTTATTGTAGCGGTCGGAAGAATATTGGGTAAGATGGCGCTCCACTATAGTACCAAACGTCGTAAGCTCAGTTGATGCACTACAGAAATTAATTTAACATGATATTTATTTCGATTTTTACCACACGGATAGACCCATAAGAAACACTATGCTGACGCAGTGCAATTCTCGATTGATTCTGCCACGTGCGTTGCAGATTGGTGAAGAACCATAAGCAACTTTTCTAAACAACGTGTCGTTATGAAGCCTGGCAACCCTGACAATGATTACAGAATCAACATTAATACACATCCTTCTGCGAACCCGGAGCTAGGGAACCTAGATGTCCAGGTCACATCCGCTCTCGCTCTTAATGGTCAGGTTGCTCCCGTTGCTAAATCTTGCTAGGCGTCATGTGCTGCCAAACGCGCAGTGGAGAGGGTAGATACGAGTAGGTAACGAGAAACATTCAGAAGATTCGATAAAAATGTCTACTTGGACCGAGACAGATCTGCGGCATTCGAGAACAATTTGTGAGTGACAATAAATACTGCACCACAGCGAGTGCAGAAACATACTACTCGTGACCAGCGGCCGTCCCATGTACTATATAAACAAAGACCTCCGACACACTGTCTTGTCTCATGTACATTTCTTGCTGAGCTCGCACCTATCGCCTTTGAACTGAGTCTAGCAACATTCTAATGTGGATGAAATACATTAAAAAAATCCTCTAAACTCACAATTTCGTAATCGTGCCGTGTAAGTGCGTCGTTATTTGACGTTGCCCGCCAGGGGGCGTACCCATCGAGAGTGTGTCTCCGATTACCGATCTGGGGTATGCTGTGCTTATATGCATACCACGCTACAAGTGTTGGCTAGGTTTAGCGGCTAATAACATCGTCCAAAGCTTTCGTAAATCCGATCTAACGGTACCGTGGGCTGATGACCCCAGAGCCGTCACGCGCCAGAGGAGGTGCGCAATTTTGTTGCCCGGCGCATGGTATATAAATTCTCAATTAAAGCTTCAAATCAAGAGACCATTGTGCAGTACAAGCATGCTTGGCATTTGATACGTGTAATAGTCATGCATTTGTGACTACAAACAGAGACTGATTCAAGGTCCTAGCGATGTATATATAGAAGCTCATGGTAAAACTGAATTGGTAAGCGAATCTTCAATTAAATGTTGGAAATTTTGGTGGCAATTTTTTTGTGACATGTGGGACGCAGGGCAAGTCACTGAAGTTGTTTTGAGCATTGGAGATAGCTCTTTGGTATATGTTGAAACGGTAGCTATATTTATATAAGTAAATCGGTAATCAAATACCATATGACTTTGTTCAATTAAGTACTATTATGATTTTGCCGTAGTATTCATCATCGAGGTGTATGTTTGTATCTGGACAGAATACGTATAATCTATGCAAACCTGTGGCTGATTCATACATATACAGTTCTTGCAATACATCTCGGTCAAAGAAATGGAACTTCGCAATATAGCCAACGTTGCAAAAAGCTCAATTTAATCTTACCTTAAAATAAATAGTGGCATATATATATGTATTTGCATATTCCGGCCAATCATAGGCGTGGCTGCGTTGGATGTCAAAAGTTTTTGGCCATATATTCTTCAAACAGAGATGTTACAACACGACGCAGCTCAGTAGAGATTCTTAGCCCGTAAAGTCTCAAAGTTGTATCGAGACAAACTCCCCTGGGCTCCAAAGTGTGAAGTGTGTAAACGTTTCATCTCTATATCATTTGCTGGCGATCGGAATGAATTATTAGTTTCCGTTAATACCAAATACTTGTTCTCGGCTGGTCGGCCACATATGTTGTGATATAACATTAAAGCGCTACCTGTTAAATCATGTGCAGTTAGCCGAGTGTCGTCGTTTTGCTGGGTTGAATGCATTCCACCGGATATGCTCATTTAATTCTTCTGCCTTAATAAGAATTACACTACGGCCCTTTAGACTTGCATGACGCTTTGAAATATGCATCATAAGTTCATGTTCCAGACACATGATTATGCCTACCTTTTTCTACGTAGACCTCTCTACTTCTGCTTTAACAACACTGGTGAAGTTTCAGTGTTACTGCATATAAACTGGCCGCATCCAGAAAATGTATTACAAAGCGTTCGTCCTGGCTAGCTTTTACATGGGCCATATTTCTTCATTCTGTTTACAGTTTGCTTTAATCTACCGTATCATTGGCCTGCCGAAACACAGAAATGAGCCATCGTTTCTTCGTATCGCATCCTAGCCTAGGTTTTGCCCCTATTAAGTAATCCACTTATTCTTAACGTCTTTATTAACGACATATTTAGCGTAACAAAACATGCAAAGTTGGCTTTGTTTGCGTACGATACCACCGCCCTATTCGTCGGGAATTCCCCAACTGAGGTAGAGGCTATGGTCCGCGAGGACCTTCAGAGGTTATCATCATGGTTCAGGAGTAACAGGTCTCTATATGAATAGGAGAAAAACAGGTGTAATGCAATTGCTCTCACCGCGGGGTTTCGTTACGATTAATCCCCTTCGATTCCAGTGCGACGGCATAGCCCTTTCGCTTCTAAAGGAAACAAAGTTTCTAGGCGTTACGTTGGACGAGAAGCTGACCTTTGAACCACCTGTCACACACACATTTACGTAAGAAAATATCTGGCAGCAATGCAGCTCTATACAAGGCTCGACGAATTCTCCCCCAAAACTGTCTGATGGCGATATTTTGCCTTCGTCCATAGTCACCTGACTTACGCTGTAGAAGTTTGTGGCTTAACACAGATGCGTCTTATCAGGTCGCTTCACCGACTCCAAAAGCGAGCACTGAGAACAACTCTGAACCTCTGGATGCGAGATTCAGTGCAACCGCACTACAAAAATGTTAGCATTTTGCCGTTCCCAAAAATTACAGAATACCCTGCTCAAATTAAATTGCGATCTCAAGGAGCATTATCTTGAAACTTTGATATGTGGTTAAAAGTGATATAAAAATACAACCATGTTGCAATATATTGTAGATATAAATTATACATTGTTGTTAGGCGAAAATGGCATATATAAATTATACATTGTTATCTCATAAAAGGAGCTCCGAACAAGCTATGTGCTTAATGGAGCTTGAAATTAATGTGTGCAATTATCTTACCAGAAATGTCAATAAACAAACAGTTGAGTAATGTATTCAGTCATCGCAGAAAGCACTTGGCAGCTCAAGGAATGTGTGCATAGGCATTCCAAATTTTTTTTATATGTATTTCAATGAAATACATATTTTAATAACATTGAACAACTTAGACTTACTAAAGCACTCATGTGTCAATAAATCAAATTACCCAAGATCAGTCAGTATTACATCAATCCTAAGACATATAGTCGCAGTTGGAAGAGATTCGCGGTTCATTGGCATGGCTAGCCTACTTCGATGCTGAACGCAGGCGTTTATCATGCATTGTCTTCTGCCTCACTAAATGTCACACGTCCAAGCGCCTTTATGTAAAGTTATAATCCTCTGCGCAGGGTGCCTCATCTTCGTCATTAGTCGCGTCTTAGTTAAGAGCCAGGTCAACCTCAATTATCCTACTATTCAAAAGTGGCAGCGGCTATAAATATCTAAATATTACTCGACTCTGACGACTACTCGTGACTGACCTGAATGACTTATTACACTCGTATAACTTTCGAGAGATGATTGGTGTGCCGACCAGGGTTGCTTGTACGGACACTGTTCATGGCCAACGCATCACCGAAACATGCATAGACCATATTTACTGCAATGTTCCACCCAAGTTAACTATCGCCTCCGGCATTCTTACGACTACTTTCTCTGATCATTTCACCACATTTATTAGTTTAAAATCCAAACCGTCGGCAGCCAACGAGTGTCCCAAATTCAAACTTAACTATGATCAAATAACCGCCGAACTGTCGTCGTCTATGTGGGACGACCTACACAGGCTACATGACGTCAACGAGGCATTTAAATTGTTTAGAGAAAGAGTTATGTCGGCGGTAAAGCGTAATAGTACTAAGATCAAGAATACTAGCTCGAGGAACGCAGTTCGGAAAAATTGGGTGACACCGGAGTTATATGCCCTTATTAAAGAGAAGGAAAGAGCGTACATAATACACAGAGCTGACCCCACACACGATAACAAATGTAAAACCTATCGTATGCTCAGGAACAGGGTGACAGGGCTCTCACGCAAATGTAGAATGGAAGCGAACTGCAAGATTTTTACAGACAGAATTAATAGCCGGCGGGGTCCTTGGGAGGCAATCCGACCTGTACTTGGAGGTGTTCAGGAGAAAAATGCACGAAGCTACTTGTAAACGGAGAACTCGTCACTGATGAAACTACGCTAGCTAACATCTTCAACCACTACTACGCGACATGTGTCACCCGTGACAGCGAGTGCTCATCGAGATACGCCATTCCGGATAACCTTCCGACGCCTGCCGAACAATTCTCCTTGCAGCCAGTCAACGTTCACAGAATTCACCACCTTCTACAAAATGTCAAAATATGCTCCACCGCTCCCGAACAAATTCCATCACAAGTTTTCCGTAGGGCTTCGGATGCACTCGCATCGCCTCTTGAGTATATTATCAATCTCTCCATCAGAACAGGAGTAGATCCCAGTGTACTAAAGTTATACCGTGTGGTTCCATTGTTCAAAGGAGGGGATCGCTTGTGCCGAGACAACTATAGACCTGTTAGCATCCCCGCGCCCATATCGAAAGTCTTTGAAAAATGCATGTTTGAACAGTTCAGAGATTTTGTCGAAGGACATAATGTCCTACATAGTAGGCAGTTCGGCTTTCGACCCAAGATGTCGACGATTGTGCCTGTGATGGACTTTGTCGAAGAAATACGGAAACAAGTACAATTAAAGAAGACGGTAGCAGCGGTATTTATCGACCTTAGAAAGGCCTTTGATACGGTAGATCTAGACATTCTTTTTAAAAAACTCTTCACTTATAGGGCGAATGAAAATTTTATAAGGTGGGTGCGCTCATTAATTTCTGAAAGACGCCAAGTTGTCCAAATTGGACAATCCCTCCCCCGTATAGAAAATATATCAATTGGAGTGGCTCAAGGGAGCATCAGTGGCTCGCTATTATTTAACATTTTTGTTAACGATATTTTTACTATTCCAAATCATGCTAAACTAACCTTGTTTGCTGACGACATAACGGCTCTATTCGTGGGCGACTCTCACCAACAGGTTGAGGCAATGATTCGTGAGGATATTGAGGGGCTATATGATTCGTGAGGATATTGAGGGGCTTTAGAAATAACGGCCTCCACATTAATTGGTCAAAAACAGGAGTTGTTTAATTTAAAACTCCAAGGGCCCAAACGACAATCAATCCTGAAGCGTTTGCATGCGACCGCACGCTTGATATGCTAGTTGAAACGAAGTTCCTGGGTATTGTTCTTGACGAACATCTGACGTTCCAGGCGCATGCAAAACATGTCAGGAAACAAATGGTCAGTGGCGTAGCCGCCATATACCGCACTCGTAAAATCCTTCCCCGCCAAGTGCCTAACGGCAATGTACCACGCGTATGTGCAGAGCCACCTAACATATGGTCTGGAGGTGTACGGTCTTTCTTGTGCGTCCTATATAACTCCGCTTCATCTGCTTCACAAAAGAGCACTTCGCTTCGTCTTAGGTCTCCCACATCGCGTCTCAATATTAGTAGAACAATATAAAGAACTCTCAGTGCTCCCGTTACCATACCTAATTAGGTTTTCCATGGTAGTCGAAATAAAACGTATTCTTTTTGGTAACCATCCTAACCTAGTTGGCCTTATCGAATCTGCAAGGACCCAAAACACCCGAGGCTCGGCATCTCACTTGCTCATTGTCTCCTCGGCCACGGTGCTACCTTGTGGAACAAGTTGCCTAGTGACATTAGAACACTTATATCGCTTAGTCAATTCAAAAACGCTGTGAGAACGCACTATCTAACTTTACTTGCGTTTGATTAAACCATAACTATGTAAACATGTACACAATACATAGATAAATAATTGCAATAATACGAGATACTACGGTGATAATGTATAAAATCTTACTGTAACTTGTACATATGCTTCGCACTAGCCTGTGGCTATATGAAGTTGTAACAAAAATGAGAAGCTACAATTAAGTATCAATAAACGTCATATCATATATATCATATACTATATGAACACCAATAAACCGCTATAAAGATCGTAAGGGACTCAATAAGACGCCTTACTCGTTATAGTAGTTATATTTCGATATTCTACGCTCAACCTACTTAAGGGCATGCTCTAGTTGCCCGTGTAATTGCATTAATGATAATTTAATTTTTTATATAACAATTTATTTAACTTCTGCGAATCATATTTCTAGAGTTGTGGACGGTTTCAGTGCCAGAAGGACCGATATGGTCGCGGGCCGTGTGTTTGGGTAGCGCCATCTCGACAACAGACGAGGTCAGCGCGCCAAAATTCAAACTACCGGCTTCGATGATCACCCGCTTGAACAGCCAGTTTGCAGACCAGCTGAGCTTTCTGCTTGCTTGTAGCGGTATCCACTCCATAACCGTCCCTCTGTGTAACTTGTGCTTGTGGATAATTTGGTGTCGAAGTGTTTGCAAGTAAGTACCTAAAAAGTTATATCATCTGCAGTCATGCCAAACCAAACGGATATACTATAACATACGTGTGTTCTTCTTTGGGTATCAAGTTTTTGGTTAACTATGCATACAATATTATATCGTATGTTGCTCTAATGATTTCTTATAGGCTATTTACGCATTATTTATTTAGACAAACAACATAATTTCATTTTGTTCTGAGGTCAAAATTATGGTGGCACAAGGACTTCGCCATTGGCATACGCATTGTATATATATATATATATATATATAACCTGCAAAGCATCGTTCATTCTGTGTCCTTTCTTTCGTTCTATTTCCTTATGCTGCTCAAAAATTAGACGTTATTTATTCTAGGAGTTCAAAATCTTTCTAACTTTCCCATTCTGCCTTCTGTCTCTCTATCAGAACTGCGGGTTATTAGATTGTAGTAATTACATTTTGTATGTAGTCATTTAATACAGCAGCACTTTTCTCTACTGTTGTCTTTTTTGTTATTCAGATGCCGCTTAGTTTTGATGTTTACTTTCTAATACAAGAACTGGTATCAACAGAGTTTCTTTGATCTATTATATAAATGTGTTTCGTGTTACTTATACCGTCCGCCACCTTTGTTAATGAACTAATATTAAATATGCGCACATTGAGGTTGAGTCATCTAACTTAGCTACACATTGTCGATAGTGATAAACTAAGATAGATGCATAAAAAGCGATATATATATAAAGAGAGAGAGAGAAGAGAGAAAGCGAGAAAGTCCCAACGACAGAGGCAGCGTGATTCCCGTATACGTACAAGGAGAGATTTTGGCGTCCCAGCCCAACGTTCTCCGGTAGCAGCATTCAAGCGGTCGATTACTTTTTCAAGTGGCTTATCCTTAGAGGACCAGAGCCGCTCATTTTCTGGAATGTGTGGGCGAGAAGTAGCAATTCTTGGCGAGACTCGAGTATTTTCTAATCTTGACCTGTTCTGCTGGAGCGGCGGGAATGATGCCCGACTGGGAGGCTCTTGGACCCACTGCTGAGAGTTTTAGAATCAACCAACGTTGCGTTTACCAACGTTAACTAGTAGTTCGATCTGTTTCGGATGGCACCAAGGTTATGCCATTCGCAGTTTCCATTCTGGTGTTCGAGGTCTGACGACTCAAGTATTCACAGAGCGCCCGCAGAGCGGAGCGCTGCTGCAATTGTGTTAAGGGCCGCGGCCTGCCCTCCGGGGACACAACAGAGCCCAGGGCCCCGATCGGGTTTTCACGGGTACAGGGATCCGTTTCCACTATAAAGTACACCAGATCCAAGCCAACGCAGATCCGGCAGTGTGCGGCAGTAATCAAAAAGTGTACCCAGGTTATCCATCCGCTGGCTAGTCCTGGATTCATGCCCCCACATCCGGTAGCATCTTGCAATCTGGTCTGTATGCATGCGGTCGCGATCTGAAGCGCTTTTTGTTTATCAGGTTCTTGTTTATATATATATATATATATATATATATATATATACATATATATATTTATATATATATATATATATATACATACATATATATATAAGTCTAATAACAACTTAAATGGGCGTCCTCTTTGTTGATATTTGGTGAACGTTGATTCTTTTACAGGCAAAGGTGTGAGAAATGGCAAACACAAGCATATCGATGCCATCACAGTACCACCGGAAACGGGCTGCGTGCTGTATTTGGCGGTCTATAGAGGAGAGACGTTAGCGGCTTCTGGACGGTCTGTATTTTGCGGTTTTCGCTAACGTCGCTCCTTTGTTAACACGGGACCCTACGGGAGTTGGGCATTGGTGGAAACGTATGTGTCCAGTTTCCACACCGACTTTTTTCCATATGTCCAGTTTCCACACCGACTTTTTTCATATGTAATAGCGGTTTTTGTGAGGTGATGTCCGACCATTCACATCAGATTCACAGATGATGGTAATTTCACTCTCACTCTTAAACTAGATATTTCTGCTTCTCCCAATCTCTGAGAATTTTTTTTGACAACATACAACACTCATACAAACAAGATTTATCTGACGACTTTATTAGATATATAGAAATAACAACACAAACTATAAAATAGAAATACAGCAATATATATATGATAACTATAGATGAATATATACATATATACATAATATATAATATATAATATATATATATATATATATATATAATATATTACACATATATATATCTACCACATATAATATATTTATATATATTATATATACATATATACCATGTCTATTAGAGATTCGTAAGTGTTCGTATTTGTTGTGTTCGTTAATCGTCGGTTTGAATGTTAGACTATTCAATAGGCTTATATTTAATAGTCCCGCTGTCCTGATATATGTGCTGTATTCTAAGTCGCACTTTATCAGAAGGCAGCGGATACGTTCATGTATGTATGTATGTATATATATATATATAAATATGGCGCGCACCTTATACACTAAACATATGCTATATATTATATATATATATATATATATATATATATATATATATATATATATGCTGTATTATCTATAACGGCGTATGTACATTTCCGTTTCAGTTTGTGTCGTGCGTATTACTCGAGTGATGCTGACGACTTTGACGGTCACAACCGTATTGCCATAATACAGAGGTTGTGGATTCAAGGCTAGATTGTAACACCGACAACAACAACAACAACAGTAACAACGACAACAGCTGGTTGGTGGGGCCATCGTTGAATGAATCTATGCGCACTGAACAGAGACCGGCCTACACAGAGCGAGCTCGAGGTAGCAACGAGCGCTCTGTTCGAGCGAACTCGTCAGTTGGTCGATCGGCTGAATCGCCTGACGCCCCTTTCCCCCCAAACCCCCCAGGCCAATGGCAGTGCTTCCTACCTCGTACCGGTGAAGCTAGCCTCGAACCGCAGACGGATCGGCAGGAGCAGCTGGGGTAGTTGTTGTGGAAGCCGCAGCATCGGCGGCGGCGGCGGCGACGAGGACCGAAGTGCGCGGCCGGCTGGTAGAGAGCGAGGGCGGCTCTGCATAGAGCAGCAGCAGCAGCAGCACAACAACAACACAACCGAGCTCGGAACGGAGTTTGGTCGGACTCCCGTTGGGGGGTTCGCAGCCGCATCGCTCTCGAACACAACAATCATCACGTTCAACTACTGGCCTATTATAACTAGCGCTACAGTACAATGCAATACAGTGAGAGAGCAACGCGAAACAGAGATCGCTGTGACTGACGCTCGATCATGATGACACAAACGCTTTCAAGCGCGTTGTTTGTTACCTGACTGTTGCTGCTGAAGTCAAACCGCTCTACATACTTGTGTGTAAGTTAACAGCAGCAGCAAAAAAAACAGAGAATCAAGTAAGAACCTCTCGTAGAATAGACGAGGTTCGAAAGCGAGGTGGTCAGATGGTTAGACGGGTAACACGTTGTTGTTGTTGTTGTTGCTGCTGCTGCTTCGTTCTGGTTCTGGTGAGCGTCGAGGTAACCCATGTTAGCGTCTAGAGTGCTGTCGGACTGTGCGTGGCTTGGCTGGTACCGGTAGAGAAGACGGTGCGCGTTTTGCAAGATGGATCACTTTATAGCCGATGTAAAGAAATCGGGCCTCGAGGTGGACGTCGACATGCCCCTCGAACCCGCGGGCATGAGCTTCAAGTGGGTGCACGGCGATGTCAGCCACGTCTGTGCGGCGATCGTCGAACGCTTCGCCGACCAGAACACGTTGACGTGTCCGCTGTGCAACTGTATGTTCCGCAATGAGGGTCCGACCCCGCGATCTTCTGTTCACGCACCTGCAAGAGGTTCACTTCTCATACGAGTACGGGTGCATCTTTCGCTGCTCGACGTGCAGGTCGCAGTTCGCCACGAGCAAGAACGCGGCGGCGCATCTCAACATGTTTCCCAAGCACACCATCAAGTGCTCGCTCTGCAAGGCCATCCTCGAGAAGAGCAAGCTGCGGAGTCATTTTGCCGGCCATCCACGTCGTTGACTTCTGTGCGGCCATCGAGGATGAATTGAGCGCGGCTGGACTTGACGATCTCGTCCACCACATCAAAGCCTACGCGGCGGTGCGTCGCAACAATCGAACGATTACGACGATGGACCTGCGGCGATTCGAGCGCACCCTGCTTCGAAACTCCGAACGCAACAAGAGCCTCATCTGCGGACTAATCACGGAGTTCGACTGTTCGAACGACGACTGCTGCCTCATCCATCAGAAGTATAAGAAGGTCTACGAGCGGTACTGCCACGACGGCACGTTTCACTGTCCGATGTGCCTGAAAGCCTACTTCAACATGCCGGAGGTCGGCATCGGCCATCTCATCCTTGAGCACAGTCTTCAGCTGCTCACACACAAGTACAATTGCACCGTGTGCGAAGAAAGGTTCGGCGACATCTTCAAAGCGTCGGACCATGTGGTTACCGGTCACGTGCTCTTCTGCAGTATGTGCAGCTCGTACCTGCAAGACGGGCCGTCAATCCGGGAGCACCTGAATCGGCATCACTCGAGTCTTATCATGGAGGTGACCGATCGATTGCTGCGAATCAATCCGGAGCGGAACCAGGTGAACGAGTTAACGTCCACGTGCTACCGTGACGGTCAGCTTCGCTGTATGGCGTGTGCGACGAGGTTTCCGGCCGACGCCGAAGAGTATGAGAACCACGTCGTGTTGTACCATCTGGGTATGCGTCCGATGCGCTGTAAGTGGTGCGATCGGCCCTGCACCGTTGACGAGTCGGCAAAGCACATCACACGCTGTAGAGGTATCCCCAAGGGTGAGATGCCCTGCTTCCGATGTAACGTCGACGACTGTGGCGCGCCTTCGGACTCGATCGGGGACCACTTCAAACAGACGCACTGGAACCTCGTCAAGCCGGTCATCCAGTGTATGCTCCAGCGCGCCCGTCAACTCTACCCCGAATGGGCATTCACGCTGGCCACGTTCCAACAGCGCGTCGCGCCCATCCAGCTCATGCTGAGTACGGTGCCATCGACCGTCGTCGATGAGCAGTGCTGCCAGCAACACTGGAGCAAGTCACAAGCGCTTCTTGAGCACATCCTCGCCCAGCACGTGCCGCTCGATCAGCCGTGGTTTATCTTCAAGGCCTCGTCGGATCCCTTCCAGCGGCTTGCGTGCTCGCTGTGCGAGAAGCCTGTCTTCGAAACAACCTGGGTGTGTCATGTGCTCGAGTACCACCGCAATCTTCTGCAGGACGCGCTTGACAAGCGCCTGTCAGAAGTGCTCTTGCTCTGCGGTTTCGACCTTACGTTCACGCCAATTAAGAACATTCCCATCGTTAAGGCGGAAGTCTACGACGAAGTCGAAATCGTTCCAATTGATGATTTGGGTCAGCTTGAGGAACTTCCGCCCGAAGACGACGATCTGGAACGGCTTAGGTGACAACGGAGAGGTTGTTACCGCCAGCAGCATTGCCAACGGAGGCAATTCTGAAGTGAAACCTTCGTTTGCGCTAATCATCGACGGTAAACTATCGCAAGAGCCGATTGCGAGAGCAGATGATTTGGCTGCAACAGTTCGAGTTTCAGAGAGCCTTCCTGTGCTCAACCAAATTGAGCAGCACATCCTGTTGACGTACGCTGGAGACGAAAAGCTCCAACAGACGCCGGTCGTGGTTCTAGGGTCGCGCATTGTGGATGCAGTATAGCCCGCCGCTGTATACGAGGTGGTCGCCATCGCGCTAGACCCGAAGAGTTGACCTCCGCCCTGTAATTAGCTCTAACTAAAGGGTGGCGAATTGCTCTTCGAGGAAATGTACTTATTGTGGATTCATGTAAACACCAATAAGCCTTATGGATTACATTAAAGCGGCCCTTGAGCCCTGTCTCTGCTCTGTTTGCATTGTCCAGTCCATATAATTGTACGCATTTAATTGCGCCGTCATGTTACTGTACATATAACATTTCTGATACTTTCCGTAGTGCATCATTTATGCATCAGTCATATCATCTAAATGATGGCTGTTTGAAACCAAAGCTGCGATAGATACAGGAATAAAACTAGTAATGTAATTAACTTTCACATCCGGATATATGCTTATATATATATATATATATATATATATATATATATATATATATATATATATATATATATATATATATATGAAAATAGAGTCAGTAATGAAAACGTTAGGTTGCTTTATATATTTGTTAAACCTACCTTTTGTTTCTGGCTGCAACGGATAAAGGATAACAGTTTATTCGTTCAATTTTCATGACATTTCTCTCAATAGAGAATAAACGCACCGTGATTCCCGATACTTGAATGCATGTACATATTTAGCAGCGTTCGAATAAAATTTCTACGTGAACTGACCTTGTCAACCTTCAGGGTTTTTCGGCCCGTTAGTAGCATGGCCATAAATAATAATGCTGTCTCGATTCAAGCTGTGCTGACCGCAAATTGGGTAATCCTGCAACATTAGTAGAGATAATTGTTTTGTAACACAACTTTAGAATTGTACAAGGCTACGTGTCTTGCTACATATCAAATTTGCAGCCGGACAACCGAGAAGAAAGCCAAATCTTCTCGTAATAATGCGGCGCAGATAGAGCTCACGCTAACTGAGCTGCGGCAGTCGATAGCGGTATAAGAATGCCCAGGTGGATTCGTGTTCTGTCCAGGTTCAGTTTAGACAGGTTGATATATATCTCTGTATAACTGAGGTCAAGAGAGCATGTCCAAACACTGCACCTAAATTAAAACGGTATTTGCTTTCCTAGTGCTCGTTCGCAAAGAAGCCTATACGAGCCGTATACTATACGATTGCGTACTATATATACTATACGTATACTATACGTAATACGTATACTATACGGTTGCGCCTCCTCTCTAAGAAGAATGAACTTTAGAAAAACTCTTGAATCAAATAGAGCTTTTACTACATAGTTCCCTATTTAACGACAACACAATATTTCAATAATAAACTTGGTGTGAAATGCAGTTGATCAACGTGAACTCGTACACGATTTTGTTCCCCGTGTACCCCGGTCCATCGAGCGCTCCAAACGCCAGTGCAGGGTAAAACTGTGAGGGCTTCCAAGTATTTGCGCACTTTGTTCTGTTTCTCGAGCGCAGCAGTGCAGCCTGGCCAGGAGGCGCAATGGCTGACCTATAGAATTAGGGTGCCGGTTACGGTGCCGTCCCAGTCCAAGGTGCCGTGTCTTTGAGCTTGGATTCTCTGGGCGTCCTATTGTGATTGCGCTGCGTTTAGTAAGCCAACATAACTTCGTGTCTTATTAAATGGTTGAACGCGTTCCCGGAGAGCATGTATTGCACCTCTCTTGCCCTGTGCATAGAGGTCAAAACTGCCCAACCGACCGGCGGTGATCCGTGGGTTTGGTAAACCCAGCCCTGCCAGAGCAAACGATAGTAGGTCGTCTGTTGAATGGATTCGGCGGTAAGATGGAGCTTGAGAAGCCCGCCGAGAATCTCGACACAAGCACCGTAAAGTGGAGCCGTGCATTTAGGACTGCAAAACATTTCGCATGCTTTGGGCTCTCCAGAGGGGCAACATCTCGGTCATATTGTTTTGACTGCTGATCGCTTTCGCCACTTGTGCTGACATCAACTTTACCTTATCGGTGAAGTCGCTTCATCCATCTCTCGATCCCTTATATAAATATTCTCATTCTTTGCTACTAAACTAGTTTTTGAATTTATTTAGAAAATTACTGAAAACATAATTAAACCTTTTCTTGCAATAATTCGCGCATTCAAAGGAATACTCCGGTGACTTCAAACTCGAAATGGGCTTCGAGCCACGTTCTCAATTGTCTGCATGTGCGTATGCGTATAGGCAGTGAAGCGTGGCAAAATAATTAATCAACCTATTTTAATTATTGATTAGCGGCAAACAGTCATTGCATGTTGATGTGGATCGGCGTGCGCAGTGTGCTGTAGCTAATGGCTGCAGCTCTGCGATTTCTATTTCAAGTAGAAGTGCAATGGAACTTCGAGAGAATCATGAACGCTTTTCCCTAAGGGCTTCTCCGACCAAATAACGATTTATCTTATCATGTAGATTAAATGGTAGATAATCTATTCTCGTAATTTAGCCAGGGCTGCAAAGTGAATACAGATACAAATATAAACTTAAATATAACTTATATCTTATATAAGTACACATTTCTACTACCGACTCAATAAGTTCCAAGATAAAATTTTAAGAAGCGATAAACGAGTACAATTTTTAATTAAACGCGTGCGTAAGATCGTTCTTGCTAACCAACGAACGAGCATTAACACAGCGCAGGTAAATAGTGAAAAATGATAAATGTAATTCTTTATTTTTAATTAACATTTGTTTTACTTTAATTGTAAGTAAATATGTATAATTCGCAAAATCCTGCATGACGATTTATGCTTAAGGAAGATGTGCGCAAACTTGTTTTGCTTTGACACCAGAGCAAAAACAGCAGGCGTCCAAGTTCGATGAGGCGGTCCATATGAATCCGAGCATTATTACAGGTGTTCAACATGGTATTCCTTATATGATCCGTCGACAAAAAGCCAATATGACGAACGGCAAATGTCTGAAGATGGTCATCTCACGAAAATGCGGCCCTCGAAATCCAAAGTTGATTTTCTGGGAATTGTTTCCCAAGAATTCATCCCTCCTGGACAGACTGTGACATAATCAGTATGAATCTTACGACAAAACTATTTTCTTTACAACGTCGACCCACACGTCTTCTTTTTCGTCGGTTTTTGACTAAAACAGACGTCGCAGCCCCCTAGTACCACAAAAGTAGCAAAATGTTTCCCTGAGGACCAATTCTAATTTAATGCGGGGTACCATTCGTCGAATTGTTCGTTAAGATCTCAGGTATCAATCAGTATCATCAGTCGCAAAGGTCAGGCAGCACCCCTCTAAGGCCAATAAAGATAGTAGGCATACTCGGTGCCGTTTGGCGCAAAATTCTCTCAAGCTTGATGGAGCAGCAAGCCGTCCTCGATCTTTCACTAATGAGAAGATCGTTGTGAAAACATGTAGGGGTAACGCGGGCTTAGCCCACAATACAGAAGATGTACCCATTGTAGGTAGCGTGATGTTTCACAAGTAACACGAGTGATCTATTTGACTAAACAAATTCATAGCTGTATACAATCTACACGTTTTCTGACATTTTCACCGTTAAACCGTATGTTTTGGCAACCACGAATCGAATCTATCAATTCGGTGCTAATAATTCCTATAAGGTACACATTTTTCAGAGTGTGTGCTATATTGCCTTAATGATATTGCTTTAGTTACTGAACATAAAAGCTCAGTTATCATTAGACATCTCCGATTTTTTATGACCTTGATTCTTTTCCTAAATACGCCGGTGTATATCAGTTTTTCTTCCAGAGAATTACCTCTCCCATAATCGCACATTTTGGAGAGGGATGTGCGTCCTGACACATCGTTATAACAGTTTTTACTATAACTATTATTTTGCATATTTACTGTAACTCTTAAGCAAAGCATTTTCGCCCAACTGCACCGGGAAGAATAATGCAAAGATTTAAACTGCCTTGTATAATGTGTAAATTAAACAAGTAGATATCTTCTACGTAGAACTTAATTTTGTTCAATAGTGTGCATGTATACATATACATAAAACAAGATGTACGTACACATCCCAAACAATATAAAACGCAGCAAGCTTCCAAGCTTCTTCTTTAAAGCGGAAACGCTTTTCAACGTTGGGTTTCTTTGAACAATGAGAAGAAGGTATAAAAATATCTCCATGGTTACATAGGTGTTTCCTGTTAGCGTCTTTAAGCGTTCGGTAGAGGTTGATGGGGGTTGATAGACCGGCAGCGTCGTCATCATCAACATCGTCATCCTCATCGTATGAGTTAATACCCGTACCATAGACAGCTATGTCATTTGGGCAGGCCGAAATCCCACTCCAACAGCAGCGTCGGCCGGGTGTTTAAAGGAATCCTGCGCACAGAATCAAGGCGCATGATGAAGTAACGAAGGAAATAAGGCCATGCCGCGAGCGGACGCACGATGATAGTGCGACCGAGAAGAAAATGAAGAAGAAGAAACGAAATAGCCAAGAAAGGGGTGCAAGCGTACACGAACGATACGGGTGAAACAAAATCCGACCATCTCGCGATATCGATACACGACAGGGGTTAACTTAAGCTCAGCCGGATTGCAAACTAGCTGAAATGACAGCAAGTCTAGATAAAACCCTTTCCTGACATTCTCTGTTTTTTCATCTATTTTCCTCTGTCCTGTCTCTCTATCTCTCTCTTCCTCTCCCTAACCCTCTGCCGGTGTGCCCCCCTCTCTCTCTCTCTCGATCGCTATATCGGTCTGCACCGTTGTTTTTCCTTCTTTTCAGCTATCACTCGAACTTCGTATTTGCGGTTCTGTGTATCTTTCTCTATTGCTAGCTAGCATACGAGTCTCCTTTATAATCTGTATTTCTCTCTCTCACTCCCGTGGCGAGGAGACCGTCCCGAAACGTCACCGTCTTAAGAACCTTTTGGCCGAGGCATAACTAACAAGGACAGAAACTCCTTTTCTCGAGAGGTCTGTTCCCACCCGTGTGCGCGTGTGTGAGTGAGTGTGGACGCGTAGGTGAACTGTGTTTGGCAGCGAACCAAACCAGACCAACGAGCCGTGCCACGAGCGACGTTGGAGTCGACCATGAGGGGGAGGGACCGAGTGATTGGAACAATAAGGGGGTGCGGGGGGGGGGGGGTAACCGCGAACCATTAGCTCAACAACGAGCAGGCACAGAAAAGACGAAGAAGAATAGGAAAAAAAACTTTCAAAACCAACGAAACGTCTCGTTTGTTTCATCTGCCGTCGTACGCCCGCTTGCAAATAGAAGATCTCGGACTCGGGACCCAATAGACTGACAGACAGCTCGTAACGCCAACCAATGTCATTTCGCTGTCTCCGGAGGCGGCCATACATACATATAGAAGGTGCCTTTCTCCCCAACAGACTGTGTCCGCCACAACCACCGGCGTTGTCGTTGTTATACGACTTAGGCTTAGCGTTAGTAGTGCGTGGTAGTGCTATGTGGTAACAACAGTGGTATCAGCAGGTAGCAGCAGCAGCAGCAGCAGTAGTAGTACTAATAAGCCAGCGTTCTCTTATAGTTACAAATCCATGCGTTCTATTTTGCTGCTGCCGTTTGCGAGACGACGCCGGATATTGTTAGCGGTTGTTGTTAGTTTGCTTCCAAACTAGACGACGACATGAAGCGGGAACGCCGACGACTCAGACTCAAAGCACAGCTCGCCCGGTTAACCGCAAACAATACATTGTAATCTCATAAAAGGGACTTCGGACAAGCTATGTGCTTAATGGAGCTCGGAATTAACATGTGCAATTGCTTTATATAAAATGTCACTAAACACATTCAAATTTATTTAAAAACATGTGGAGCACTTCCGTTACGTTACACGCCAACTTCAACCAGTCAAAGCTATCAATCAAAAACATTGGGGCCTTCTACTGGAACAAAATACCGGCCTTCCGTACCGGCGGACACAGTCTCTGCCCAAATTCAAATGCGATCTCAAAGAGCATTATCTTGAAACTTTGGTATCTGGTTAAAAGTGATATAAAAATACAACAATGCAATATATTGTAAATAGGTGAAAATGGTATATATAAATTAGACATTGTTATTTCATAAAAGGGGCTTCGAACAAGCTATGTGCCTAATGGAGCTTGAAATTAATGTGTCCAATTATCTTATAAGAAATGTCAATAAACAAACAGTTGAAATAGAGTATATGATTGCTTAAAGCTTCCAAATTGTGCGCAAGGGTTACCGCAGAACAAGCCAATCACTGAAGGCTGAACGTAAAACATATGCAGTCGTGTCATAAATCCAATGTATCGTTATGCTTCTTTATATTTGGCAGGTCTTTCGGTGGGCAAATACGTTAACAGGTCAGATACGCTTTTCAATCGCTCACTGCCTATTCTTTAACATATCGGGCATCTTTCGAGTAATTGTCGAGGAACATCGCTGCTTATTACATCGCCGCCGAAGTTTGCCTCTTGTGTCCAGTGTATTGTAGCATCATTATTATAGGGTGTTCTCTATAAGCACCCAATCTAAGTAAAGTTTTCGGGCTGACCTTCAGCCAAGATTTAACGTCCACGGAACTGTTTTTCACATTGCTTCATAGACGGAACCCCCATACACACAAATGTGCAACGGTGGGGCTTGGACCCGCGCATCTATGCGTCTCCTCCGGTTGCGAGACGCAGACTTAAGCTACCACGCCTACCGGGCTCGACAAGCACCCAATCTAAAACAAACTTCTCATTGAGCACCTGTGCACACCACCACTCATTAAATTGTCCGGTTGTCTTTGTTCCATGTGACTTGCGCATTAAATCCTAGTACGACGTGTTTTTAGCTTGGAGGATGCGCCAATGCGATACATCGATATTTATGTAACCATGCGACGCCTGATGGAATTAAATATCTAGGATCACAGAAAAGCGGCTTGGTGCTTGAAGGCCGTGCCTTTCCATGAGATTCTGCATAACCACCTGGGAATCACTCAAAAATCTGCTCGGTGGTTACCTCATGATTTGTCACATTGCGAAAAAAGACGCTGGTCTATATAGCTCGATAAATTTTGTCGAAAGCCGCTTTTTTTGTTCTTGAAGCTCGTCACAATTGGGCGCGTTTTGATGACACTCTACTCAAATTCTAGAGCTCGCAGGCGTTTAGGCACCCCGAGCCACTAACGTTTAGCGCCGACAGTTGGCTGGTGGCAAGGTGATGGTCGCCGTTTTATTCTCCAGTAGTGAAATTGCGGCAATGGTACAAGTAGAAGAAGGTGATACAGTGACGGGCGATTAGTATATTGCAGAATGCCTATCAAAGCTTTGGTCAATGTGCTCACCAGGACTGGGAAACGATCTCTTTACAACGACAACACGCTAGGCTGAAAACACTGAGTTTTTATCGTCACATCTGGAGTCAAGCTGGTGAAACACGCAGCGTATTTAGTTGACCTGGAATTGTGCGATGTCTTCTAACTTTCAAAAATTAGAGAACAAAAATGAAAGGAAAGACGAGAAAACAAAAATGAAAGGAAAACTTGTCATAGGAAAAAAAGCTGAAAAAAATCGAACAACGCAATCCATGCATCAAGTGCTTTAATGCATAGATCCGCTGCCTTAAAAAAATATATAGAAAATGTTGAACATTACCTCGAAATCTAAATAATGATTCTAATTTCAGGAAAAAATATCTATCCTCTACTACAGAAACTGCAACAAGTATTTAGGTCTCATATATGTCATCCCAGTGATATCCAGTCATACGGATCCAAGTGACCTAATAGAAACGAAGGCGAACTTATTATAGATTCGCTTGGTTAAATTGAAAAATCCAGTTTGTGTAAAATGTTTACGAGTTCGTCTTATAAAGCAAAATCGATCATCAATCTATATATATATATATATATATATATATATATATATATATCTATATATATATATATATTAACCAAAGCTAACTTTGGTTAATGAACAAGCAAACGAAATATATACACTTCGGGACAAAGAATTTCTCAGCCATATATATATATATATATATATATATCCATTGTGAGCATAAAATCTGCCTAAAGTCAAATGCTATATATGTGCATACATATACATTTAAAGTAAGCGACAATAACAGTACAAATTTCTATTTTTACACATCGATACATTTGCGGCGTATGCATTCATTTGGGAGAGCCACGTAGCAGTGCTCGCCGGGTATTTTTGAATTTTCCCGCCATTGTGGCGCTGTCTGAGATATGAAAACACACGCACCGTTAGGATCACTGGATAGAGAAAACTTGATGCTTGCCGAGTTCTCAAACCCTGCTAGGTAGGTGGTGGTACTCTTACAGTGTATTTCCCTCTCTGTGCAGTAGTAGCCTTACAGACAGATATTGAAACGAAAACACTTACGTGTCAGCTGACAGCCGACACAGCGGCCATCTTTGTTTGGTAGGCGCTGTCTGTCGGCAAACTGGTGCTCTGTGTTGTGCCGGTAGGCAGCTGGGTGGCTGCTCGCGTGGAGTTATGAATGGCAGATAGGTAGATCATAGACCGTTTTTGTTGTTGTGTGAGTGTGGTTATTGTTCGTTGGGACAATTCAGTGGTTGACAGCAGGTTGTCGACCGGGTGGTGCTGTTTTGTTCGAGTGAGGTGTGAGATCTCGGACTCAACCAAGCAACGGTGTAGGCGGCGCGTCTGGCGGGCGTTGTTGTTGTTGTTGCTGCTGCTGCTGCTGTTCTGACAACGAGACGTCGGTCTTGTCGTCGGTCCGTGTCGTGACGTGACGACGTGATAAGATGGCTCGTCACTTCAGGTCTCTATGGCAAGTGATGCTCGGCGCCGCGCTGGTCGCGTGCTCGGCATCTGGCCAGGCTCCAACGAAGGCAGCCGTGCCAAAGGCCGTGACGGTTGTCGACTTCGGCGTTCGAGTGGTGGACGAGCTAGCCGCCGGAGACTGGTCTCAGGGCTTCGAGCGCGTCGGCCATATGCAGAAGGGTCCCGCACTGCTGCAGGCCAACGATGAGCAGCGGCTGCAGTTGAGCTTCTCGCTGGTGGATGCGGCGAAATCGCCGGTCGAGGCGCAGCAGGTCTTCGTTCGGCTCGCGTCGCCCCACAAAGAGGTGATTCTGCTGCCCGAAGTCGACGCGAAGAACGGCAACGCGTACAGGCTCGACCTCGACCTCAAGACGAAGGCGAAGCTGTTCGACAACCTGCCGGGCGTCTACGAGCTGTCGCTGATCGTCGGCGACACGAAGCTGAAGTCGTTCCGCTGGACGATCTCGCAGGTGGACGTGAAGTTTGCCCAGCCGGCCGTTCCGCCCGAGGACTACTATGCGCGCAAGCCTGACATCTCGCACACGTTCCGCGAGCCGGAGAAGCGGCCTCCAGTCGCCGTATCGAACGTCTTCTGTCTCGTCATCCTGAGTCTGTTCTTCTTGATGCTGTTTCTGTGGACGCGGATCGGCCTTTCGCTCAGCGGCGTTACGACGGCCTCGCTGCTTTTCCAGGCATCGCTTGGGGCCATTCTGTACATCGAGTACCTCTTCTACTTGGGTAATAACATGTTCACCACGTTGCGTCTACTCACCTGGGCGACTCCGTTTGCGCTGTACTTCGGACGGCGAATGCTCGCGCACCTGGCCGAGGTCGAATCCAGCCAATAGCGGCCGACCGTCTCCCGACTTCACGTCGCGTCGCCGTAAAAATCCATCGACCAGAGGATTTCATGATGCGTTGATCTATTTATATGCGTATTCATGTAGCAACGTTAGAGCGGGCACTCGAAACGAAGAGATGGAGAAGTTTCTGATAATTCCCTGGTGATGGTCAGGGGAGATTTCACTGCTTTGTAAAGATTACGTTTACTTATGATGTAAAAGAACACACGACCAACGCAGCCTTTCAAATTTGTAGATGGGCGTCTTGGGCTGGGGCATATTCGTATCGCGGGCATACTTGGCTGCAACGGTAGCGAAATATGGTAATGACCGTTACCGTTTGTTACCTCATCTATATTATATCTAGGATTCAGTCATGAAGAAAGAGAACTAGAATAAAGACGAGGATCTCGCTGTGGCTGGAAGGACTTGTTTGCGTGAGATTGCGCATGGGAGACAACATGCGATGGGTGAATGTTTACAAATAAATTATAATTCCATGTAATGAACTCTTTTTATTTATATCCTTGACCATAATATGTTTAAGTGTACCAAAAAAGTTAGTGATTTTTTACTTTAAGATTGTCACGCTTGATGTAAAGGCAATGCACTAAGATAAGAGCTTTATGTTCACCCACCTGGTTTGCGTCACGCCGGGATCGGACCCGCGATTTCGTGGGCCCGCCTAAAGTTGCCGGCCATCTCCGCAAGGTGTCCTGCAAATGCACTGAGAACGAAGAAATGACGAATCATTTCTTCGTCTTTTACTTACTTTCATCTACGTTTAGTTTGATCGGGACCAGGAATAAATGCTGCTATCTAGTAACTTCCTGGCGTTTTGCTTAATTCGCCATATGTCCTTATCGCAAGTTGAGTCCTTAGAATATGTCGCACCGAAAAGTGGCGATATGTTCGCCCATTTTCGGTGCGAAAGATATGGCTGCGAAGAAGTCAAAGGTTTAATAAATTAATTAATCATTTTTTTCACTCAAGTAGAGTATGTACAGGATGGCTCATGTTATTACTAAACATCATTAATTGTTGGTGCAGTTTAGGTTAATTAAAATGCAGAGAGCAGAGGACTGTGCGTGTTTAGCAAACTTTTAACTGCTTGCTAAGTCGAGCCCGGTGGCGTAGTGGTTGCATTCGCCTGCGTCTTGCAACCGGAGAAGACATCGGCAAGCAATACGAAAAGCAGTCCCGTGGACGTTAAATCTTGGCTGAGGTCAGCCCGAAAAGTTTGTAACTGTCTGGTAACGTAACTAGACTAACTAACTTTCTATTTGACGTCATTTTGGGTATTTAGTGTATACGACAAGCTTAATTTTAGCCTGCTTGACATTGAGCATTCGCTTTGTATCCGATTGAAGTCTTTCATTTGTTAGATATTTTAAAGATCTTATTTCGACATTTAACACAATTACAAATGTATCTAGATCACAGATGTTGTCGTTGTACGATAATTTCTGCTGAGTAGCGTATAGCTATGACGTTATCTCATCAAGGGTTATCAGCATACCCATGAAGCACCGGCCTACAGCTACACTGTTTCAGTGAAGACTAAACATAAGTGTATATATATATATAGAAAATATTGTGATGATTTATAAATCATTTACAATACGTTTGCACACTCGGCAGTGCTCGCCTTCGTATTATATATATATATATATATATATATATATATATATATATATATCTATATATGTAGAGGTATTACTGATAAGAACTTCCGTGGCCTGCTGTTAGGTGACCGAGCGGCAAACTTGCCTCCCATTGGTGGCTTCCCCTGTAAGAATAACCGTTTCTGCTAATTAGTGGTCCCTCCATCTCTGGGTTATTGGAAGTGCTTTTTGAAGCCAGTTTAGCCCGTGCGATGTTAATCACCATGAGTCTGTGTGTGTTATTGAGGAGGCGGCGTTGTGTTGTGGCCCTGCTAGTCGATGTGTTACCAGGAGACGACTTAATAAGTCGGTTGAACCTTTTCTCCGCGGGAGAATTTTCGGCAGCTCAGTCGAGAATTTGGCAACTTAATTTGCTGCAAGCGTATATATGGTGTTCTCTTGCAAGAGACTCGTTGAGACTGACGCTCGAAAAATTGACTGTAGACGTACGTGTTTTCATGTGTTCTTCCAGGTATAGGTTTTAGATTGGAGAAGGCGCAGGTAAAATATTGCTTCTGTGGAGCTAATTCGAGACTTAATATGTAGAGGTACTTCCAGATATCCGCCAAGGCTCCATCGGCTGTTTTCTCTGTAGATCCTCGTCGCGGGCAATGATGATCAATAACAGACGATTTTATATTTTTCCGATAGCCTTTTCCTAACAACAAAGCTTTGCGACAAGACGGGATGCTCAAGTGTAGAATGAAACTGTGTTAGCTTTTATCTCTTGTCTTTTTGGTAATACGTTACATATACATTCCTGACGTGCTCACTTCTTGGCAGGAATATATAGTCGTATGCGTTTATTTACATGTATACATTTAAATGCATTAATACATGCATACATTTAAATGCATTAATACATGCATACACTTAAATGCATTAATACATGCATACATTTAAATGTATTAATACATGCATACATTTAAATGCATTAATACATGCATACATTCAAATACGTTAATTATTAAACATTCTGATAGACCGAATCAGATGAATTTGATAAATGAGCAAGCAACTTGAACACTCCTTCATATAATTTTTACTGTGGAGGTATGTGCTGGGGCATTGTTATGATGGAAGATGGCTTCCTGGGTGCCAACTTTCGCCGTTTTGTTTGCAGCTCTTTGTAGACACGGTTCAAGCGTGTGGAATAATACGTTCCTGTGACTGCCTGACCCTTGATGCCCCCTGAGGTAGTCTATAAAGAATATGTTATAAAAATATTTAGGAAACGTGGCTATTACATTATCGACCTGACAAAACGGTCGTCGCCTTCTTCGGCGCGCATTTACCAGCTTTTGATTTGACTGTTGTTTGAACAGGTGTGTGCAGCGATAGATCTAAGTCATGTTTGTAGTCACGCCTCCATGGTGGACTCGTATGTATTGCGCTTAAGCACCGACAAAGACTGCTGCGAAATGGTTTTACGCATGCGTTTTACTCGGTGGTCAAAGACCGTGGCACCCAGTTTGCTCAATGAGTTTTTATTCGCAATTTCTCATACAGTTTAATATGCACTGAGAAGCCCTACGATCTCAGTGTGTGATGCACCTTCGCCTGAAGTTATATATATATATATATATATATATATATATATATATATATATAATATCTTAGAAGGTAACTAATTATTTGCATTTTGAATAATTAGTTCCAGAGGTGGCTAGGTCAAAACGGGGAGTCTCTCGTTTTTATAAAGTAATTACTGGCGTAGAATGTAATCGGTCATCAGCAAAGTGATAGGATTCCACAGGAGGAAGAACAAATGTATTCCGAGTTCGAGACTAGTGTTTAACTTAGCCGGTAGGTCTGCTAATCCTTAATTAATAAAGACTGGCTAATGCATTTTATTAGAACGTTCTTCGCAAACCTTCGGAACGAATCCTAAAGGCATTGAGAATGATCATTATTCAAACATCTAGCACTGTTCTATAGAGATCTGGACCATCAGAGAGTGAAGCTTAAGGGGTGAGGTGCGTTTAGTGGGTATGGGTCTCAGCGCGTAACATCCATCCGCTGGGGTCGAGTCCCACACAGCTAGAGATGGAAACCGAATTTTCCTACTTGTAGCAGTAGTGCGTAACTGCATTTAACCCTCCTCCACAAAAAATACGCATTCAACGCATTGGATATTTTCAGTCATTCAACACTTCTTTCTTAGTTTTTATACATCTAAGCACATTGCTTTAAATACTTTGCGCCGACATTAGCCGTTATGCTGGCAAGTCAAGTTACAGTTTTGACAATAATGTTATTCGCTTCCAGCGTCACAGGTTTCACAACTCTTTAGAAATTAAAATGAACCCGTTGCTGTCATTCTTCCAGATCGAACTGCTGGAATTTTGTTCTTCAAAAAGCTTTATTCTATCCTTCAAAGGCGACCGAAAATAATACACTTTTTTATGATGAACGGCAGACACGTAATTTTTTTCTGAAATATTGACGTGGTTTGCTGCAACCGGCGAGGAGGGAACTTGAAATCAATTGACTGAGCCCTTGAAACAATTTGGAAATATTTTGTTACATTCATATTCACTTTCTTACACATTTTCTTAAATTAGGCTATAAATTAGGCTATATGGTCATACGTTCTAGAGCATAATTGTTTAGCATTTGAGCTGTTCCTGCCAAGACCTGAGTGAGAGTTAAACATTGTTAAAGCGATTAAACATACTTTTACCTTATGTCGTGTTCTAACCAAGATGTGGTCACCCCGTCGACAAACTAGAACATCACGGCCTATCGTGTATCATCAGCGCAGGCCGACGCTCTTGACATGCCGCTATCAATGAGACCTTCAGCAGAGGCCTTAGGTCATGTGGTCGTCCGTGCATCCTTGAACCCCCGGGCCTCTGTGCGGAGGATGGCAGGCGTCCAGATGGGATGACACTTATACCATTCGAGCGAGGCAAAATGCTGGTTTGAGATGCAACCGTTACCGACTCCCTAGCACCTTCTATGGTCGGTGGCGGCGCATCCGAAGCTGGTTATGCAGCCCACCTTGCGGAGACCAACAATCTCAGAAAATACTCATCAATAGGGTATCCCCACGAATTCTGGCGTTTTAGACCTTGGGTGCTCCTGGTGTTCGGACCAGACAGCTAATTCAGAAAGTCGGCACTATGTTAAATATGTCAACCGGTGACAGCAGATCGTCGTCCTTTTTTAAACAACGTCTGGATCTCGACGTACAACGTGGTAACGCAGCCTCCGTTCGTGGAACTCTTTTGAAGTGGTCTCGGCCTAGCCTAGACGAAGCGGACACGTGATAATCACAATACACACCCGCTAGGCCCATTGGCATAGCTAATCGTCCGTAATATGTGCCCCACATGCATAATGTAATATACAAAAAATAAACATCAACCAAGATGTGTGAGCAATTCTTGGGCAGTTTCATGTTAACGACCCGTGGCGGGTCGCCCACTTGCACCGCAAATTCGAGCCTATCTTAGCTCTATTTTTTAAAGGTGGTATTAAGTCCAGTTACGCACTATCACTACAAAATCATATCTCCTGTAGCCCAGATTAGAACAGTACTATGCGCCATTGGGAGAAGTGGCGAGCGCCCTTTCAGATCACATGGTGAGGTCGCCCACGGATTTCCGCAACTGTCCAACATCTGCAAACCCTTCTCGGCTGCTCTGGGCTAGAATGAATGTGTGTCTTTCTTTGTTCTTTTTGTATCTTTCCTGGAGGATCTTTTTTTTTTTTTTTTTTTTTTTTTTTAGGAGGTTTAGGGTTTAAAATACATTTACGTACGACTGAGAGAAAGCATAACAGGAGTTGGTAAGCCCCCTAACATGCCAACGCTCAGACAGTGTGGGACTCAGCCACCTAACGGCAAGTCTTGGCGCTTGACAAGAGTCGAGCCGAAGAATTAAGGCAATACCCACTAAAACCCTACATATATAGACGGCAGTGCCTACATATATGTATCCTCCTTAAGATGACCCTCCGACCTGCGGGATCCTTAACGCAGAAGAGTAACTACACACAGGCGGCGGGGAAGTCTCGGAAATTTTAAATCTTTAGGTCCTGCTTGTCGAGTCGCGCCTTGGCACCAACTCTCGGATGCTTTCCATCATTTTCCTTCTTCCTGTCTCTTCCTTTGCTTTCATGATCCGTTGAATAGGCTTTGCAGCCGCGTCCCAGTTTTTGACCGACGTAAGCATGTACGTGACTAGCTCTCCCAGCGTGTTCTTACTGGGCAGGCCGCGTCTGGTCTCGGTCCATGCGGCGCATCGCAATACTGTATGTTCCGGAGTGTCCACCTCGTCACAGTACAAGCATTGCGTTGTCTCAGCCTTCCCTATCCGATTTAAATACACCTGGAAATCGCCGTGACCCGTGAGAACTTGGGTCAGGTGGTATGTGAGACGGCCCCCGGGACGATTCATCCATTGGCGGATGTTCGGAATGAGGTTCCTCACGAGCGCCCCTGGTTGTCCGTTCGGGATGCTATCCCACTCCTTCTGCCACCGATCAAGTGTCACCTCGCGTTCTTGTACGAGCTCGCTATCTGGGTTAACCCACAGGCGCCGACGTTCGGCTGCCTTTAGGTCCCAGGGCACTGTCTCCGCCAGCACGAGCGAGGCCGCCGTGCTGATGGTGCGATACCCCCGAATGATACGTAGGGCTCCGATCCGCTGAACCTTTCTCAGGATCTTTTTAGTAGCGCTTGTGTCCATTGTAGGCGACATCCAAACGGGCGAGCCAAAAAGGATGATCGACTCAGATACGGACATCAGAAGTCTCCGGACGCTATCTCTCGGGCAGCACGTGTTGGGCAATAGGCGGGCGATGTCATTAGCCGCCTTTTGCGCCTTCCCAGCCGCAATCCTTACATGAGGAGTTCCTCGCAATCCTCTGTCTAAGTGTATGCCTAGGTATCTTGCCGTGTCCTTTAGCTCAATTTTTACGCCTGACAGCGTAAGCTTTACAGGAGCACATTTCTTCTTCCCGATGAGTAGAATAGCTTCACTCTTCTGTGGTGCGAGTGTTAGGCCGGCACCTCTCATCCACTTATCGACATCCGCCAGCGCAATGTTGGCGTATGTCTCCAGCTCTATCTTAGTTCTGGCCCTGATTGTCACAGCCAGACCATCCGCGTACGCAACCAGTTCCACTCCCGGTGGAAGATGCTGGATGTTCAGGACGTCATCGTATGCCAGATTCCAGAGAAGAGGTCCAATGATTGAACCCTGCGGCACTCCGGCAGTCATCTCCACCTTGGTACGCCCGTTCTCTACCCGTCTATTGCTCAGGTAGTCGGAAACCAACCGCACCAGATATGGTGGGACATTCTTTCGCCGTAGCGTCTCGAGAACCACTTTCCATGGGATACTGTTAAATGCGTTTTTTACATCCAGCAACACCACTAGGAACAAATCCCTGGTTTTCCGGGTAGATTTCTTGATAAGTTCTGCCTTTGCCACCACTTTGTGGATGGCCGACAGAACAGACCTATGCTTTCGGAATCCGAACTGCATTAATGACAATAGTTCATTTTCCTCGGCAAAGGTCCTCAGCCGATCCTCCATAATGGCTTCTACACCTTTGGCTAAAGTGCCTAACAGGCAGATCGGGCGGTGTGTCCCGTTGCCTTTGGGTAGTAGTACTACCTCGGCGGCCTTCCAGCTCTCTGGAAGCTTACCCGTACGAAAGATCTTTGTGATGATCTTCGCCACAAGCGACGAATACTCTCTGAAGAGGAATTTTACTGCTTCTGGCGGTATTCCATCCAAGCCAGGCGCCTTTCCAAGCTTAATCCTGTCTGCCGCAGCTAAAATTTCGCCCGTGGTGACCTCGGGGACGTCGACATCCGGTAAGGTCTCAAATTCAGTTCGATCGAAATGCGGGTGCTGTGGGAAAAGAGTGTTAATCACCCGAAGCTTCTCGTTCTCCTCCAGATGCTCACGCTTTGCTCCACCTATCTTGCCCCTGACGATTTTGTATGGCTTGCCCCAAGGATCCGACTCTAGCTTCTCGACCAAATCGCGCGAACAGGCTTCCTTGCTTTTGCTAATCTCTCTTCGCAGGCAGCCCTTCGCCCTTTTGTACTCAATGCCCAGTTGGCGAGTTCGCTCGGAGTCCCCTTCACTTCTACGCGCGCGGGTGTAGATACGTCTGTACCGCATACACTCTGTACAAGCTGAGGCAATAGCGTTGTTCCACCAGAACACTGGCCTCGGTTTTATGCTAGATCGAGCTGGAGGAGTAGATGCTTTTTGGCACGCCCTCTTCAGTAGACTGTATAAGTCGTCTGCTGTTTCCGGCATTCCGTCGCTCTCCAGCAATCCTTCCCACGATTCCTTTAACAGTTCATTACTTTTTATGCGCCACACATGTCGCCTGACTTGAGGTTGTGTCGCCTCTCTGCTGCTAGCTCCCTTCACCTTGAACTCGATGCAATAGTGATCGCTGAGGTTCTCTTCCTCGTTTAGCACTCGCCAACCAACAATCTTTTGCGCCTGCGATGCCTTGCAGATTGTAAGGTCAATCCAGGATTCTCTTCCCCTTGAGGAGCAGTACGTAGCTTCACCATTGTTCAAGGTCACCATGTCCTCTCTGGCTAACCATTCCATAACAGCTTGCCCCCTGCTATTAGTTTCCCTCGAGCCCCACACAGGCGAAGCAGCGTTGAAGTCACCGGTAAAGATAACTAGCGGCTCCAAGCTGGCCCGCGCCGACATTGTGACGTCCTCAAGTAGCTCCTGCAGGTCCGCTAATGTACCATTGGGGCTACTATAACAGGAATAGATGCGACCCAGGCCTTTGAGTTCAACCCAGGAGAATCCTTTGCCGCTTCCTTTTCCAACTACTTTATATTTCCGACTACTTTTACTCTCTACGATGCAGCTGGCCCTACCGTCGTCAACCGTCCATACATGTGCCTTGCGCTTGGCAAGGGTAATGTTGGGCTCGCTCAGAAGGCACAAGTTTGCTCTACGGCGTCTAGCAATCGTTTCAAGCATATTATGGGCACCTTTGCTACGGTTGCAGTTTAGCTGCAAAATGCTGACGTAGTCCTGTTTACTGGCCATCATTTTTTCGTGGCTTCGACGTCCGGCATTGCGTATCGGGAGAGCTATGGGCACGCTTTAGGCGTCCACGCTTATCGCGCAGGAGTTGCGTGAAACCTTCTTCGTCCATGGTGGTTTCCGCGCCAGTGTCCGATACCTCTTCTTGCGCCGCTGCTCCTGCCGGCGTTTCCTGCTCAGGCACCTGCCTAGCCTCTTCTGCTATAGTCGCCGCTGTAGCCACCTGCTTATGAGGGGAGGAGAGACTGCGCCCCTTTAGGATCCATTCTCTGTAGACGGGACACGCGATAGACCTTGCTCCGTGTCCCTTCACTTCGCACGTATAGCAAGCCTCTTCATTCTCGCAGTTCTTGGCAATGTGGCCCACCTGTCCGCACTTGTGGCAAACCCAACCATCGACTTGCGGGTTCGTGCACTCCCAAGCGCGGTGGCCAACACGCTGACATCGCGGGCAGCACGGGACCGATCGCCACACAACGATGGGGCAGGTGGACCACCCCATTACAAGTTGGCCAGCGTCCAGTAGTATCTTAGCTGCACCCGCCGATGCCGTAACCGTCACGGTTAGCTTCCCACCGCTGCACCTGCGCGGCTTGTCTATCTCAACCGTACCGTTGTTACCCACGAGCGAACCGACGGCTTTCGAGATGTTTTCCTCGGTTGTCTCTTGAGGGAGCTGCTTGATTAGCAGCCTCCTCTCTCCCAGACTAACCTTGTCCACGACGGCCTCCTTGGTAAGGGCGTCTACGAAGGTTCTTGTACCGCCGACAGCCTTCTCCGAAACGACAAGCCTAACGTCTCCGCTTCCAAGCTTCTGCCATTGTTTCACCTCTATCCCATGCTTCTTGATATCGAGCCTCTGCTGAAGCCCCAGGACATCCGCATACGAGGCTGTCCCAGTCTTTCTCAGGACGATTGAAGTGGTAGTCTTCTCCTCCTTGCCCCACCTCCTCTTCTTCTTTGTGTCACTGCCGTTCTGGCCGTCGACACCAATCACCTTGCGTCCATTCTTGCTGGTAGTCAGCCCGAGGTGAATTCCGAATTGTCGGGCAAGGCATTCAAGCAGTTTACGGGCAGTATGGTACCCGCCTTCCTGCTCGCTGGTCAAATAACAGGGAACCGGGCTGTTACCCTGCTCGACCCCACTTGAAATCGTTACCTCATTAGCTTTATGGAGAAGGCTCTTAAGAAGAGCGTTCTCTTTAGCCAGGTCATGCTCTTTGGGGAGGCGGAGAGCAATTACAGCCCGTGTAGTTACTTCACCTTCATCACCCCTCTCCGTGACATAACGAGCCACGATCTCGCCGGCCTTCTGAGCTGTTTCGGACCTGAGGCCACCGAACTGCACCGACATGTTGTCCCACGTCACAGCATCGTCCTTCGAGCCCTCCCGAACTACTAGTAGTCGAATCGGACTCTCTTTAACAATACTGGACTTGTGCAACTTGGTGTGTGTGTACACCTGTTCAGGCCAGTTGGTCTTCACAAGCGTAGACAAATCCTCTTTCGAGTTACAGCCGAAAATCATTTTATTGATTTCGTTGACTGGGTCTTTCGCAACTTCTACTATCGAGACAGGGTCCGTCTCGCAAGCCGCATCGACCATCTTAGAACGTTTCTTCTCGCAGATGCAGTTACTGAGGAGACCCGGCGTGGTAGAAATCCGTTCAGCTTTATCTTCTAGCATCTCCCTTTCTTTTTGGTCTTCCTCATCTTTTCTCATGGCGGCCTTCATTTCTGCAAGCAGAGGGAGCATCCTCTCCTTGATAGTCACATGTACATTCTTGGTGCCAATGACCTCTTTGTACGCGGCCTCAACTACAATCCCGAGCTGTTTCAGCGGTCCATTGTAGTTGACATCAAAAAGGGCGTCTTGAGGTAGCACCGTGCTTGCCTGACTGTTTTCCTCCTTCTTCTTTCCCCTTTTTGGTTTTGTGGTCACTTTCTCCTCTTTGCCTTTAACTGTGGTTCTCCCTTTATCCGCCGGCTTCCCTTTATCCGCAGACTCCTTTTCAGTCGCAACAACGACGTCCATAGAGGCCTCTTGCTCCTCCACTTCTCCCATTCCCTTGTCCGGCAGCGCCCGAAAGGACGACATGACACTCCCTACCGTTCCACCGTCCAACCACCACTTATGGCCTAACTACCAAAGTCGATGTAAAACGGCAATCGCTGGCAAAACTCGCAAAAGAAATCGGTCGGTGACTATGAGAGCAGTATTGCGAGATACCGAAACCAGACGGGATCTAGGTCGCAGTGCCCACTTGATGGACCGCCTCACAGGTCGGCGCTGGATGCGCTCGTCTGCACTGTCCGTCGGACTGCGCGCGAAGATGAGACGGCTTCGTCCTCTTTCGCACACAGCGTTCGGCCAGAGCGAGACACAACTCTCCGCTAAGCCTACACCGTTAGGCACGGCGAAGCCAAGATGGCGGCAACCACACGGTACTGCGCTAACCCGTGGCTGACGCACAAGTGTACAAGAACACCACAGAAACGAAAACCACGTAGCTCACCCGCTCGCGGAACTCCAAGGGAGAGATCGGACAAATACTTAGCAATATCTCTTTCACAGCTTCCTGGCAATTGCACCGCACACGCGACCAGAAATCACCCTAGTCTATATTCGTAGTAATAAACCTTTTGAGAGTCACAAAATTCACGACACTTCACCAACAGTTCCCCTTTTGTGCACAAAGTACTCCTAATCACCAAGTCTACCTGTTCCACACAAAGAAACGGATGAAGGAGTCTCCCGTACTAATATCCGACGATATTTTCCGGGACCGATCTCACATGCGTCCGCACCGTTCGTCTGCTACACTTCCTGGAGGATCTATTTGGCCATAGCTGCTCCTAACTCCCAGGCTTGTTACTGGAGACGTTGTATCCTGCGAATTCTTTAAGGCTGACACGAGGCGGGTTGCGGACCTTGGAGTACGGGCCTTACAACATACAAGGATTGGCTAACCCCTTAGCATGCTCACACTCAGGCAGTGTGGGACTCAGCCATCAAACAGCAGGTCTCGCCAGCAAGCCTTGGCGCTTGGCAAGAGTCGAGCCGTAGGCTTGAGGTAATATCCACTAAAACCCTACATATATGCGCGAAAGTGCCTACATGTATGTATCCCCCTTAAGATGACCCTTCGGCCTGCAGGATCCTTGAAACAGAAGAGTAACTAAGCAGAGGTGGCGGGGGAGCTTCGAAAGCTTTAAATCATTATGTTCCACTTGTCGAATTGCGTGTGGTAAGCGACTCTCGGACGCTTTCCTCCATTCTTCCTCCGGCCTCTTCCTTCATGATAGGTTGAATGGGCTTTGCGGCCGCGTCCGAGGTTTTGACCGACGTGACCATGTGCGCAGCTAGCTCTCCCAGCGTCTCCCTTCTGGGCATGCCTTGTCTGGTCTTGTTTGGAGGAGTTTATGTCGTCACAGTACAAACATTGCATTGAGTCAACCCTATCCGGTTTAGATACACCTGAAAATTGCCATGACTCGCGAAAACCTGGGTCGGGCGGTAAGTGAGACGAACCCCGGGACAAATCATCCATCGGTGGATATTCGAAATACGGTTCCTCACAAACGCTTCTGGTCATCCATTCGGGATGCTGTCTAATTTCTTGCCTCCGATCGAGTGTTACCTTGCATTCTTCTTCAAACTCCTTAGCTGGGTCATTCCATAGGCGCTACTCCCGAATGAAACGAAGGGCGCCGATTTGCTGAACCTGCCTTAGAGCTTTCGTCGTAGCGTCCGTGTCCATTGTAGATGACATCCAAACTAGCGAGCCTCAGAGAATGATACTCGGACACAATCATTAAACGTCTCCGTTGGCTATCTCTGGGGCAGTGCGTGTTGGGCAACAGACGGGCAATGACATCAACCGCATTTTGCACCCTTGCGGCTACGATCCTGACATGAGGGGTATGTTTTCGCCGGGACAGCGTAAGCTTTAAAGGGCCGCATTTCTTTTCCGGTGAGTTGGATCGCCTCACTCTTCTGAGGGGCGTTTGTTAGTCTGACATCCCTGATCCGTCTATCGATATGCAGCCAGCGCAATATTGGCGTATGTCTCCAGCTCTATCCTAGTCCTGGCTCTGACGGTTACAGCAAGATCATCCGCGAAGGCGTGAAGACGGCTAAATGAGCGGCCAGGAGAAGCTACCTTACCTGTATCGTGAAGCTGGTCCGCCTTACTTGCTACGCGAAGTATTGCTGTTAAGCTCTTACGAAAGCCGTATGTGTGTTCAATAGTAGGTGGTGTTCCTCAGTAAACGGCTTGGCATCGGTCTTTCTTCAGTTACGGCCTCGTCTTCCTCCAGCCTTCTGCTAGCGCCCTCAGAGGTATATAGACCAATATCGCCCGCTTCCTTTGAAGATGAGAACGACCTCGGCTTGTTTCCAAGATAGCGGAAAGCGCCTTGATTAAAATTGACATTGAAGACCTCAGCGTGCGTCTTTGTCTAGGGATTTCCACGTGAGAGCACGTGTGCTTTGCAGCACTATTTGCGTTTGTCCGCAATATTCTACTACCCTTAGTATTTAGATGGCCCGTGTCTAATATAATAATGGTCGCTGAGATTTTTACCAATTCACTAGAACCTATTCTATATTTTAGCTTTTGTTGTCAGTGTCGTTGCATAACATCATGGCTAGAGGCGATTCCCCAGACTGACTTCTGACGCTGATTTAAAGTTCCTCTGCTATCAGTACTTCGTTTCCAGGCTTAAAGTACATCCTGCCAACCTTCCACCTCCTTTACCTCAACCCAGGGGAACTTATTTACGTGTCCTTGTTCAAGCATCTGTACTCTTTGTTTAGTTATGAGCGCTGTGTCTAGAGTAGGTTGCTTATTCCATGTGTCTGATTCTTCAGTCGTTCTATTGTTGGGACTCGCTGAAGAACACTGTAGACCTTGCCTCTTTCTGAGCGGCGAGTCCCTGTATCTAAGGCCTTTTCCTATCATTGATAAGCGACATTTGTAAGGTCTTTAGTACGTGATGCGTTCTCATTGGCCTGCTTCCGGAGCATTGCTTGCTCCGCCCCCGTTTCCGGTTCCCATCCCCGGTGATGGTTGTCTTAATGTCTGGCGGGTGGTTTTGTGCTTATCTTAATTATGTTTTTTGACTGCCTCTAGGTCCTCTAGGGCTTTAACTTTGTTGTTTGGCGTGTGTTCCTTCTCCTCGGAGGACTTCCTTGCGGCTTTTGTCCTGTTGGTCGTATGGACTCGGCCACCCTTTATCTCCTTGGGGTCTTCTGACAAGGTCGCCATCAGTCTCTTTCGTTGTCCTCTTTCGCTGTGTTCCCCGTCAATTGTGCCGTCATAGTCTGCCTTTTCGCCTTCGGTGGCAATATCGCGCTTTAGGTCCGCATCTAGGTCAGTAACAGGTTTGCTCTCCGCGGCCTTATTAGGTCAAGGGGACCCAGCCAAATTTGGGCTGCTTCTGCCTGCCGCTCCGTCTCCGTCCGGGGGCTCGCTTGGTCCCCTAAAGGGGCTCATATATGTTTTTTCAATTATTAATAAAGATACAGAGTACTTTCCTATTTTTTTCATGAACACGGAATTGTTTATAAAAGTAGAATCCGAGCAGCCGTTCTCAAATTCTTCCAGAAACTAGACATCTGTGTGATCGTTTTTAAGTTTCCATTGTTTTCAGGGCTTCGTATGTGTATCTTTGTGTAGCCGCGGGTACCACTGTGACGTAATCAAGGGGGGGGGGGGGTGTTTCTTGTTTTTGCTCTTTGACTAGCGGCCTTCGTGATACACCAGCTTGTTTAAGTTTCCACCCAGAGGGCACGGCAGGCTCTAACAGCCGGATTGCAATAGCTGTATTTTGCAGTCAATGCCGATACCGCTTAAAGATGGCGGGCTTTCCCTCGTCTATATACTTCGTTGTATGATCCGGCCGAGCTGGCCATGCCCATGTGTAGGACTCCACATGGTCGCCAGGTGGTTCTCGACCTGGTCCGGGGGACTCTATTGCACTACAAAAGAAGGACAACTGACTTTTTCCATTTCGGATAAACAAAATT